>JARHVA010004038.1:537500-647500 GCA_037957365.1 Torreya grandis
TGGAAAATAGAAGAATAAAGGAGATTTGAAGATATTTAAGTCTATACTGTGAATGAAATAAATTGATAGGTTTAGCAATTAATAATAGTTATTGTTTGAATACATAGTTTCATGTATGAGGTTGATCTATGAAATGGTTGAAGTACAACTTATGATAAATCCTAAATACACAAAAATAAGGGATTTGCATTTATTTAATATGCACTATTTTATCAAGTCAGGTGAGTTTTTTTAGAACCCAAGAATCCAATGGTGAGATATTGAATAGATATTTTTAAATTCATGGACAACTATGAATGGTGTTGGACACATTTTAGTCGACTCAAATTTAAACAGTTTTCATGGAATCTTCATATGATCTATAGAAAGTTGAGGAACATATACCTTAAGTGATTCATTCTTGTATATAGTCAACATTCAATACATTCAAGTCTTGTAGTAATTACCAAGAAAAGTCTAGAACTATGTGAACATATCTTGTTAGAGTTGATTGTTTTAGATCCTAACACTGAATATGGAAAAGGGGGTCAATTTTCCCTACATGTTATCAAGACTACATTTATTTTAATCCTAAAGTGTATGCACCATGGGGAAGTGCCATGGTTGGATCATTTTCTATAAATTTTTTGATCAACGAATGCTAGAAAAGTAGTAGAACAAGCCCTTTACCAAGTTGATAGGATGTAAAGAAATGTTGAGCATGCAACATGTGATCCATGATTCATAAAGGAATAAAAGTCAATGATGGCTCCATATGGTGTAGAAATAGTCAGGAAGAGGCCTATAGTTCATGATAATGGTAAAATACATTCAAGGTATGGAACCTTTATTATGATCATAAATAACTCCTTTGGTAATTAATATTAGAAGTATGCTTTCCATCTAGTTTGATTACAGTAAAGATATTTGTAATTAAAAGAAGGGTCTCAGGGTCTACATAGAATTATAGTTTGCTATAATTAGAATTTATTACAAAGAAGGAATAGAGAATGAAATAACATTATATGATTGTGGAGGTTAAGATCCAGGTGAAATAAATCTCAAGAAGCCCTTGAACTTTAAAATCCACTGATAACAAGCTATCAAGTTCATAGGTTTGTGTAAAATTTAAACATAGATGGTAAACAAGAAATGTTCCTAACACTAGTTTCAAAAAATAAAACTCTATAAAATTACATGGGTCAATGTTTTTGTCATTATGGTCACATAATTCCAATAATTGAATGAGTTTGAAAAAGGTCATAGTATTTGTATGTAGTAATGAAACATGATTATGTTTTAAGGCCATTCATTCAATAATTTTGTATTTTATGAAAGATTCCAAAAAGTCTATGGTGAAATAGAGCTACAGGTAGGAATGTGTGTCTACTTCTAATGTATGGAAGCAAAAAATTTGTTACACAAAAATAGTAAATTTTGAGAAGGTCAATTTTCGCCATTAAAAGATTGATATAATCCATATAAACAAAAAATTGTCAAAACACATTATATGGACATATTCTGATGCATTATTATTGATTGATAATTTCTATAGATTATTACTATTTTACATTGAATAACTAGTGCAAAATAGAATAAAGTTGAGATTAAAGAGTACAAAAGAGTATTTTTTGAATCCTTATCAATTAGTGTCATGAATAATTTGGTCTTATCCAAGATCAATATAAATTTTAAGGAGATAAGATTGCTAGTTCAATGCATGAATATTTGCAGAGCTATGATGTGAATTGATAACTAGATGAGAGAATGAATAAAATCATTAGTCATGGAGAGACAAATCAAACAATGTTATTAAAGAAGTTTTTGTTATTAGGAATCACATTTTGAGGTAGACAAATTGTACATGCAAAGGTAAAATTGATATTGGTTATGTATGTAAAGAATGAATATTTCTATCAATTTTTGGTATAAGAACACAAATCAAGATAAAGTGAATTAGTTTGTAGATATTGGAGGAGAGAAAAGGTAACAAGAAGATTTTGAATAGTTTTTGGAGGAATTGATATTTTGTTTAGTGCTATTGCAGTGATATAGTTACAGGGATTAAAAAATAAAATGGTTCAAGTCAATCAAAGTCATTAAGGCTTATGAAAGGATAAAAGCCAAGGAAGGCTTGAGAAGATATTAAAGAGCTAGGTAAAGCTCAAGATAAAGAAAATAATAGATATTTCTCTAGTAAAGAGATCTAAGGTAGAGGTAACTTGGACACTTGTCAAAATACTAAGGTGAAATAGAGTTGGGTGAGACAAGAAAAATGGAGTAAGATGAAATAGGCTTGCTTGAGAAAATAAAGATGGTGAGAAGAGTGTTGAAGGAGTTGCCTAAGACAAAGGACCAGCTAAAGAAATAGAGATGAAAAGAAATAAAAATGAGGAAAATTTACAAAGGGAAATGAAAGATTTGAAGCAAATAATAACGCTAATAAAAATCATGGTTGAGAGTATGAAGAACCCATGGAATGGATGGGTGATGAAGAAAAAGATAAAATGGCCAGTCAAGTTAATAGTAAAATAAAGAAAGAGGATAAATAAGTTGATATGAAAATAACATAAATAAGATTTAATATATCTCAATATGAACATGTATATGGAAGGGTATGAGGAAGGTGATCATCACCTTGACCAGGAAGAAGATACTCAAGGGGTAAATTCACCTTAAGTTTTTATATACGATTTTACATTTGATGTTTTGAGTGTAGATACAAAATTTATGGAGGAAGATGAATTACTTGAGTCAATGGATAGACTCATTAGTGATTAATATTATGTAGTGAAGGTTAAATGCATATCCTTAACACTTGAATAAATATCTTGAAAGAGATAGAAGATATTGAACAAATAGATTGCAAATGATGGAGAACAAGACATATTTTCTATTTACCAAAGTGAATAACAACTACAAGAAGACATGGAAGCCCTGTAGCATGACATAAACCATGAAGAGGAGAAAAAATATTATCCTAGAACATCAATTTATGAGATAGATCATTGGCATAAGGTAGAGATGAAAACAAAATAAGAAGAAATTATACTTGAGTAGCAAATATGGGTTGAAGAATTTGGAGAGACCCAAGGGTCTTAAATATTTGTTTCTAATATTTAATTATCTTGTTTATATACAAGTTTTATTGAGAATGAGGTGGATAATATAGAGAAAATATCTATTTTAATATCTTAAGAAAAGAGAATCAAATTTGATATCCTCATTAAAGAGGATAAACATGGAAAGAGGAAGACTGAGGAAAGGATGAGGCATCAAGGTATAACATAGATATAAAAGATAGCAAATGAGAATAAACATAAATTTTAGAGTAAATAACATGCCCACATATATGATTGGATCATTAAAGGAGGTCAACAAATAATATTTGTAGTAATAGGGTATTTTCAAGTAGCTCATGAGTAGGAACTTATGAAACATTTTTATCCCAAGAGTTTGATGCAAAAGCATCAACTCATTTATGAAAAAATTATGTAGATAGGCTTATGAATATGTATGAGTTTATAATAATTCCTATTGTGATTCAATTTGGTATGAAAATTCACGATCATTTTGTCATTCATTGCCAAAATGCAAATTTGAGGTGTCTAGACTTGTTTAAGTTATTTTGAGAGGTGTTAAGTATCATGGTCTTATGTAGTGGTCCTTGGGGTTATAGGTAGATTAATAAGTTTCAATTTAATTTTAACATGTTTTAATTTTATTTTTATGTTGACAAGTCATAACCACATTAGAAAAACCAAAATAACGTCAATTCTAAATTTAAACAATGAGTTCAGAAAAACCTGGGATTCCCTCCAATACAAAGCTAATTTTGGGATATTAGTTACTTAAGGTAAGCAAAAAGCAATTTTTACTATCATGGAGAATTTAATAAATTCATATATATGTACCAAGGAGGAGATAAGAAAGGTAAGTGGTTACATACCTCTAGGTTTATATATATATATATATATATATATATATATATATATATATATATCAACCTTATACATGAAAATATGTATGAAAAACATTAATAAAATTGATTAATAAACCTATGAATTTATTTCATTCACATTAAAAACTTAAAGATCTTCAAATCTCCTTTATTCTTCTATTCTCCAAATGAATATATAAAATTCTAACCTTACATTATATTAGGTTAGAATTTTATATATTCATTTGGAGAATAGAAGAATAAAGGAGATTTGAAGATCTTTAAGTTTTTAATGTGAATGAAATAAATTCATAGGTTTAGTAATCAATTTTATTAATTTTTTTCATACATAGTTTCATGTATAAGGTTGATATACAAAATGGTAGAACTTTGGCTTATGATAAATCCTAAATACACAAAAATAAGAGATTTGCATTTGTTCAATATGCACTATTGATTATGTTAGGTGAGTTTGTTTAAAACCCAAGAATACATGGGTTGGAGCTCTAATATATATTTTTAAATTCATGGAAAACTATTAATGGTGTTCAAGACATTTTAATAGATTTAAATTTAAATAGTTTCCATGGAATATTTATATGCTCTATTAAAATCTGAGGAGCATATAAATGAAGTGATTCATTCTCATATATAGTTGATAGTCCATACATTTAAGTCTTGTAATAATTACAAAGAAAAGGCCATCACTATGTGAATGTATCTTGTCAAAGTTGATTGGCTTAGATTCTAACACTGAATCTAGAAAAGGGGGTCATGTTTAAAGTGACCTACATGTTATCAAGACTACATTTCTTGGAATCTTGAAGTGTATTCACCATGGGGAAATATCATGGTGGGATCATTTGATAGTATATTTATAAACAATCAATGTTGAAGAAGTAGTATAGCAAGCCCTTCACCAAGTTAATAGGATGCAAAGAAATGTTGATTATGCAGCCCATGATCCATGATTCATGAAGGAATAAAAGTCAATGACATCTTCATATGGTCTAGAAACAGTCAGGAAGAGGCCTATAGTTCATGATAATGGTAAAATGCATTCAAGTTATGGATGATTTTTTATTATAAAAAATAATTCCTTTGGTAATTAATATCTAGAATTATGCTTTCCATCTAGTTTGATTGTAATAAAGATAATTTTAATTAAAATAAGAAGTGTCATAGGGTCTATATAGAATTATAGTCTACTGTAATTGAAATTTGTTATAAAGAAGGAATAGAAAATTAAAAAATATGATATAATTGTGGAGGTTAAGATCCAGGTGAAATAAATCTTAGGAAGCCCTCAAACATTACAAGCAACTGATAACAAGCTATTGGGTTCATAAGTCTATGTAAAATTCAAACATAGATGATAAACAAGAAACATTCTTAACATCAATTTCAACAAAGAAAACTCTATAAAATTACATGGGTCAATGGTTTTGTTGTTATGGAAGCACAAATTCATTACACATAAATATTAAATTTTGAGAAGGTTAATTTGTGCCATTATAATATTTATAGAATCCATATAAATAAAACTTTGTCAAAATATAGTATATGGAATTATTCTGATGCATAATTATTGACTTTTAATTGATATAGACTATTTTTATTTTATGTTGAAGAACCAGTGGGATTTAGAATACAGTTGAGAATTAAAGGGTAAAGAAGAGTAATGGTTTAATCCTTATCTATGAGTATCATGAACAATTTGGTCTTATCAAAGATAAATATATATTTTAAGGATCTCAGATTGCTAGTTGAATGGATGGATCTTTGTAGAGCTATGATGTGAATTGATAACTAGATGAGAGAATGAATAAAATCATAGGTAATTGAGAGATAAATTAAATAATGTTATTAAATAAGTTCTTATGATTAGGCATCATATTTTGAGGTAGGCAAATTATACATGCAAAGGTAAAATTTATCTTGGTTATGTATGTAAGGAATGAATATTGCTATCAATCCCTCTTCTGTTAAAGAAAGTTATGAGATTGTCAATCATTAAATTCTAAACCATGGACAAAGTTGAAGCATCTGAATTGAATAAATAGGAACAAATCTCATTCATCTACTCTTATGGGATAAATGTCATCCTTCAGGATACTATATTCAACTTTGTTGCATTGGATACCAAGGATAAGATTTACAATTATCTATTCTCCCATGTAAATAACACTATAGATGAAAAGAGTTACAATGAAGAATACTCAAATGAGGCAGGTGATATACTAGATATTCTAACACTCAATTCCATGGGTTTATATAAACCATCATCTAACCCAGAGCTACTTCCTAATGTACACTTAGTCTACCATATGTTCCTTCACTCTAGATACATTGATAATATGATTAATTAATTAAATATAGGCCTAGATATTACCTTCATAGTTGAGTTAGACTTTCAATCTTACTATGATTTAACCAAAATAGATATTAAATACAATCAAGAGACTATGAATCAATGGCTTCAAACCAATAATATAAGGGATGTTTTAAGGGATTGGGATAATAAGAAAGGGAAGTTTGCATGTAAAACCAAAATTAGTAAAATTACCATCACACAATTCATAAGGGGAATAAAAATGGGAATGGCCATGATGAATTTGTTACATAGGGCTGAGGATACAAGTCTTGTAGACAAAAAATGGATCCCACTTCTATCCATGATAGTTGATGATGGAAGACTCCCCCTTTAAGAGAAATTATATCTTGTAATTTGGTTGCCCAAATCAAAAAAGTTATGTCCAACTAAGGAGATCATTTTTACATGATGTTCTACTTATAGGATGCTATTTTCACCGCTCAAAATTTTCCTTAGTTCACCAATTGGGACCCAAAGCCTAAATGGGATATTCCTTATAATTTCTCAAAGGTAATAATGTAAAATTATAGGCAAGATTTTAGGGCCATATTTATACCCCATAGTATATAGGTCAATCTATGAAAGGCCCATGCCCAAATTGTTAGAATAAATTAGAACAACCCTGAGTGCCCTGAGAACCTATTGGTATTACCTAGATTGCACAGTTATGAGGGTGGTTGGAATCAAGATAATCCCCTTATAATTACCATTACAGTGCTGGATAATATGACTACAAAATAAATTGATTATTAGTTATACACAAGGGTGGATGGGTTATGAAAAAAAAATAAGAGGATTAATTCTTCCTCAATTATCTATTAATGGTTAGTTTTAAATAGAGAACTAGAATTTTATCATTGCATCTACCAAACAAAGACCTTAATTTGACTTTAAAAAGATGACCATAGGTAGTGGAACCTAATGCACATAGCTTTTAACCATTGCATAAAACACATGTAAGCCTTGAGACATTCCTACCACGATGAGTTTTAGGATGAAGACAACTTCCATATCAATGCCATAAATGATCAAGAGGTGAAACAAAGGTTGAAAGATGCTAATGTTACACTTATTAGGGGAAAACTAAAAGATGTTAGATATCATGAAGTTTTCAAGTTTGAAATTGATCAAGAGGGTACATCCATATCTATGATTTAGATTGCCTATGTTTAAGAAAAGAGATTGATTGACACTCAAATGAGTTAGATAATATTGTAAGCTTTGTCTCCCAAATTGGGGAAGAGAAAATTTGAGCCCAAGCAAAACATTGAGAAGGGCTTTATTTTATAACCAACATGCATCACCCAATCTTTGGATCATAATATCACCTCAATGATTGTAGAACCTTAAATGGTGCCTCATTCATATTTGGTTAACTTTGTAACACCATTCACTATGGTACAAACAACATTTAAACTAGAGATACCTTACCTACTTCCTATCAAAGAGGATCTAGGTATGAATAGTCAAGATTTTGTTTATTTTCCTCCCTTATTTTTGAATAGCTACCCCGAGGGTAGATCTTATGGGCTACCAACACCAAATGACATGAAGTTAATGGCTGAAAATACCTTAATTAGTTATGTAGTTAGGCCTATTACCATACCCTTGCCCATAATCAATATTTTTATTATGTCATCTACCTCAAAGGTCTCTATAATGATGAATTTACCTCCAATTTTTCCCAATACCATGCCTCACCATGGTCCTCAATTACCCAAGGGGAGTCATACTATTCTTACATGATAGGTTTATTTGTTCTTAGAAAGTGCTCCAGCTATCACTAATTATCTATCATCCTCACAAGTAACACTTCCCATCCCATCACTTAGTTCTACCTTAATCTTAGTCACTTTCATAGTTACCTATCAAATATCTACATTCCATAGATTGACACTAGCTCCTTAGTTGTTACCATCAACTCAACCTCAGGGTGATATACCAGATAAATATTGGATAAAAGAGATGTAATAGGCCATAATGGAAAGGCAAGATTTATTTATAGTTGGGACTTTATAGGTCTCACTAAAATTAGATAAAGAATCTAGAGCTATGAAAAGGGTAACCAAAATAAAAGTGACTCATCCAAATTAGTCACTTGTGTATGTAATTATAAATGCATCAGGTCTATAAATCAATCCTAGCTCATAGAAGATATAACATACCTACACTTCCAGTTATGAATACATTTGTTAAGTTGGGGCAGACCAATATGGGGATCTACTAGAACCGATTAGGGATCATTTTTCATAATACACCATGCTAAGAAGGGTTAAAAAGCCTACAATATAACACAATCATGAAACAACCCTAAAATATTCTTAGGTTCCATGTTCACTCTATTCTAATAATAGGAAAGTAAATCTAATCTAGTGCACACTAAAGATTATGGCACAAAGTGGGGGTTATATATAAAACACACTAAACCACATGCTTAAAATACATATACTCATGTCAATGTATATGAAATCCTAATGCACGAGAGAGAAGCACAACTACATTATCTATCTACCCTTATAAAGGAGAAATAAAATTAGAAATACTTACCTTAAAGACAAACCCAGCAAGCCTCAATCACTTCATTAGACAAGGTTCTTCACAAGAGATTGCTATGGTATGTAACGATAACAAAGACAAATCAGATCTAGGATACACAACCTATCTATGCATCTAAAAGAATTATCCATAAGACAAGATCCATATCTTCAAAGAAAGTATGGAACCCTAAGCTTCATTCCTCAAATAGAATGGTCAGTAAGTAGATGTTAATTTACACTTATTATTATTCACTTCTCTATTTTCAAATGGTTGGAAATGAACTTGTATATATAGATAGATCTTGACCTAAATCCTTTTGAATATGTCAATTATATAGAGTTAACCCAGTCCACCCTATATGTTTTTGGGAGAGAAATCACTCCCAATATAGGTGAGCTAAATGGATAGTAAAAATTCTAAGTGAAAATATCCCTAAATAGTTTAGGGTTAACCCTATCGACCTTTTACAATAATCAAAGGCTAAAAAATGTATATGGTCAACCTAGTCGACCAAGTACAATCAACTGGTGAAAGGGGGTCAAGGCAACAATAATGATGATAAAGCATGAAAAATGTTTGTAATGGGTAAGACTAATAATAATAATATTAGTGTAAATGGTTTTAAGAGACAAGTGTATTTTAGGTAAGTGGAAAAGGGATAACAATCTTATGAAGCACCAATGGTCTACCCACCACTTTCCTAGTAGACTCCTTAAGACATGCACTCAAAGAGATTGAGAATTGATGGGTTCCTATCAAAGAAAAAGTATCATTAATTAATAAAGGTATTTAAATATTATGTGTATACATATTCCCCACTCAAATTTCATCATCTTTAATGTAAGTGTAACATGTGAAGATGCTTCGAGACTAGAACATGATAACACACAATGATGATGCTAAGTAAATTATAGTATTTTAAATAAAAAATAATTGAAAGTAAATGACTAAAAAGTAAATTTAATGTGTACCTTAACTTACCTTTATCATTGAATGGTTTTATGTTGTGTTTTTAGTTTTGATTGTGTAGGGTGCAGAGACTACTTTCAACAAACCCAAGGATACAAAAATAAAGAGAAAAAACAAACAAATTCAAGAAAAGCCAAGATAGTTGGTGCTATGAGGACATGTTATACTTGGTAAATTTGATAAGATAGAGTGAAAAGTGATATGTTAGACCAAATGACCAAGTCAAAAAAATATTAAATTGGGCAATTGAAAAGCCAAGGATACTAAAGTCCAAAAAACTCAAACAAGTTATCCTTAAGTAAGAAAGGAAAAATCACCAAATCAAACCAACGATACATGTCAAACATGATTGTAATAAAACAAATAAATGGTAAAATAAGAAAAAAAATTGTAAAAAAACATTGATGAGTGAGTAGTAATAATCCTTATCTCATTAAATAATGGAAAAAGATGTATAAAAGGGAAAACAACATTGATGAGTAAAAAGTAACAAGCGAACCTTAGTCAACAATGGAAAAGGGTATGGACCTAGGTGTTTGTAACAATAGGATAGTAAAAAAAAATTATAGATGGTAAAAAGGAAAGTAAGATAATTATAGAAATGTAACATCATGGTGAAAAAGAAAGAAGTAATTCATAGTTTCTCAAACATGTTTCACTATAAGGATAGACAAAACTGAATCAAAGTAATGATAACATCATTTTAAGAGATAAAGAAGAAGGAATAAAGAAGAAGGGAAAAAAATTTAAATCACACGTTGTCTATCAAAGGGGGAAATGAAATGAGTGGAGGGGAGAATGAAGGAAAAACCAAGGTAGAGGAACTCTTTATCGAAGTCAAGACACTTAAATTAGTTTTAACAAAACAAGAGGAATTTAGACCTTAAGGACTTTTAAGAAATTCTCTTAGCCACACAAGTCTTAGGTAAACAAATTAAGTATGCAGATCATCCCATGAAGGCCACATGTATACAAATGAAAATGGACCTACCTTCCCATAATGTGTTCCCAATTACTCAAGACCGCTTATAGAGCTATCAATATACTACAAAGATTGGGTGCTTGTGTGATAAAGTAGGTAGAACCATAGAGTTTCTTGAATTCCCCTATTCAAATATACTATCCTACCATACCCCAAAGGAACTCAGCTCTATGTTAGGCCAACTATGGAGTTTGATCTTTGAATGGATATAGGAAATGTGCTTGTAATCGCATCTTTTAGTGTGATGCTAAATTTTGAGATTTGTATGTTGCCTTTTAGATATCATTGACTTTTGATTCAAATGATTTGTATTTTAACTTTATTGATGGATTTTTCTATTCCTCCTCCATACAGATTCAGAAAACTAAACATTGGTGCTAAAGATGACTTTTATTTGAATACTTGGGACTTAATTGCTAAGAGAGTGAAAATTCAAAGAGCATGGGGTCTAAGAGTCTCATAAATAGAGGTGAAATAAAAGTGTTATCTTGAATTTGACCTTATTTTATCCAATGTGGGGTGAAATAAAGGGTAAATCAATAGGAATGACATAGAATAGTTTAAATTACTTAAAAATTGAAAAAATATGAGAAAGGGAAAAAAGGGATATGATGAAAGTAGAGTATGATTCCTTATCATAAGAATGAGGGAAATGGAGGAAAACATGCTAACATAGATATTTTGTCCAAATTCCATTGATCAAATGAAGAAAAACCTAAAGTTTGAGAACAAGGATGTAAAAAAGATGAAAAGATGGTAATTTTATGAGGAGGTTCAGGGCCTATTCATGGTCTTACACAATTTCATAAAAGAAAAAACCAAGGGGTGAAAAAAATAAATAAAAAATAATAAGGGAGGCAAAGAAGTAAAAGATCATAATTTTTTAAGGAATTTCAGGTCCTATCCATGGTCTTATGAAGAAAATCACAAAAGAGAAACCCAATGGATGTCAAAAGAGAAAATTTAAGAAGATAAAAAAGACTATGGTACATCAAGAAACTAAAAGACCAAAAGGGAGGACTAAAAGTTTATGAAAGGAAGTAACTTGTTACAAAGGGAAAGACCCATGTAAGTAACCTATAAATTATCTTAGATAGATGGCATATAGAAAGCATGAAAGTAAAGGAAGGATCCTAAATTAAAATTTATATTAAGGATGAACATGTGAGAGACAAGCTTATGTGTCTCAGAAGGTTTTATAGAGTTGAATTAGTTTGGTAGCATGTAGTGGAGAATAAGAGTGGGAATCACTAGATTTCACAAAGGGTAAGTAGATGTAGGGATGGTCATCACAAGAATTCCCAAAGTTTAAAAGGATATATGCGTGGGCATCACAAGATGCTCTAAAGGTTAGATAAATGTGTGGATGGGCATCAAAAGATGCCCCACAAGTTAAAAAGAGGAAGAAAAGATAGGAAAAGATAATAATAAAAGATAATCCCATATATTGTCTAAATGGATTTAAACTATCCAAGAAAATTCTAATAAGAGACATGATGTTTGAGATAAATGAACTAAATGTTAAGAAATAAAAACAAAGAATTGGATCGGCAAATAGAGAAAGAAGAAAAAGGTACAGAGTTAACTGGGTTGACCTAGAACAAAAATAGGGTTTGTAAAAAGTAAAGGGTTGACTAGGTCAACCTAGTATAGTGAATAAAGGTTGTCAAAAGAATGAATAGGGTCTACAAATAGCACAAGGTTGACTGAGTCAACCCAGTATAGTAGACATGGAAATTTTAAAAAGCCTATAACAAATTGTGAATTGAAATAAGATAATTTTTATAAGTAGTTTGAAAAGTAATTTAAAAAGTATGGAAAATATATGATAAAAAAAATGAAAATAAGGTGAACAGTGTTAAGAATAGTTATTTACATGAGTGCTCATACTATGGTAAGTAGTACTATAGATATATTACATTAGAGTATAGTTTTTTATTATATTTTAAGTATGTTGTTTATTGTATATATTATTGGTAACAATAATATAATACATATGAGCTAGTATAAGAGTTTGTTAAATATTTGGGAGACATTGCATGTAGAATAATATCCTATATTATAGTAAATATATTTCCTAAATAATTGTCATTCTCCAAATATATTTTATAATGTGAGAATAATATATTATCAATGTTTTTTATAAAATATATCTATGTTTTGCTCTTGTATGTATTAAATTATTTCATAAGCTCTTTAAATTTCCATCATTGGTATCAAATCAATAAAAAATGAGCTAACACCATTATACTTGAATCTAGAGAAAGCACTAAGAAACCATCTACATGAATATTATGTGTAGATACAAGACTTATGAGATGACATCATTCATATGCAGACTAGATTTATAGTGTCTATGATCATCACATACATAGATTTGTGGAAGGCAAAGCATAAATAAAAATCACCATATCTGATCACTATGGCATCTTAACTCTCCTCTTATAGGATATGAATTATCTTCTCACTCTCATAATGGTTTACAATACCATTCAGCTTGTGCATTATCATTTGGTATTTTTATAATAAATACTATTTACTATTTTGGATACCTTCCACCCATTATAACTAGTTATTTCATGTAATACATCTATTTTTAATAGGCTTGTAGGCTATTGAGTTGTGCATCTACAGATCAAATCTATGTTGCCCCATACATTATCTCTAATATGTGTAAACAATAGCTAAATCTAGACATATGGAAAACCTGCTCATGTAGATGTTGGCTTCCATAGAATTTAGAATAAAATGAATTCAGTCCTAATAATCTATGTCCATGCATTTTCTACTTTCTAGCTTCAATCCTATACTCCAAGCTTCAATCCATTGTCTATTGTGCCACAACATTCTCTAAGGATTAAATCTCCCTGTGCATGTATTTTTATCTTTGCCAGTGCATCTATATTAATTAGACTATCTTAGGTATGTAATTAAAATGTAGAGTCTACATTAATCCTTCTTAAGAATCAATCTATTCAATCCATATTCTATGCCATTTAAGTTTTATTCTTGCAACGGTTAATTTGTCTATGTATTATTGAAGTATTTAGAGTTAAATATTAAAAAGAGTTTTTATTCATAGTAATAAATGATTAATGTCCAAAGTCAATAGTATTTCATTAGATGTTATTGCTAATTTTTAAGCATTAACATGTAATTTAGGTCTTAAGTGTCAATTTTGATATTAAAATTGGTCAAAGCTATTTTTTATTTTGAGTTTATATTATTTGATCAATTTGTAAATATAGTCTTTGGATATATTTAAGTTAAATGTCAAAGTCATTATAAAATAGTGTATCATCATTATTGTCAAAAATGAGAGTCTGTGTTTTTTTTAATTTGAGCCAAGGGTCTTTTTGTACTTTAAGTCATTTTTAAAAAAGTCCCATGTCATAAAGAGTCAAAAATTGTATAAAAAAATTCCTTAAGGATGTATTTTCACTTGTATGTGATGTCCAAAATATGAGGGGATTCTAATTTATATGGAAACAACCAATAGAGAACCTACTAGAAACATCATAGCATCTCAAAGGCAAATTTGTTAAGTAAGCAGTATAACATACTAGAGGCTAGATGATACATAGAGGTTGGAGGTATTTCAATGACCTCTCATTATTTGTGAATTATGAGGCCGCACTAATTATGTGGTGTGTTATTTTTAATTAAGTGGATTTTAGTTTTTTCAGTGTGGTGTGGTAGTTACATTTATTTTTTAGCATGTGTGAAAAATAAGAATAGTTTTACATGTCCACTTTTGAATAATATTCACATGCAATCCATTTTGTATATTTACATTGGATAATGTTGATATAAAAAATATTTTGTCAATCATGATGAAATACTAGTGGTAAAACTATGAAAACCATGTTGTAAGGTTAGTGGTAAACCTATGAAAACCATTTTTTAAGGTTAGTGGTGAACTTGAGAAAACCATTTTATAAGGTTAGTGGTGAACCTGTGAAAACCATTTTGTAAGGTTATTGTTGAACTTATGAAAATCATTTTGGAATTTTATTAGTGAACCTAAACAACCAATTATATATGAGTGTGAAGGAAGAGATGTGTGATGGCACATGTATGTAGAGAAGATCATGAACACACAGAGGTGGCATGCTACAATCAAAAAATGAGATATATTATACCTTGTAAAAATTATGAGGGGAATGATAGGAATAGTTATTTACATGAGTGGTTGTAGTATGGTAAATAGTACTACAAATATATTTTTTTATACTATAATTTATTATTATATTCTAGGTATGTTGTTTGTTGTATATATTATTGGTATTAATAATATAATACCTACGAGCTATTATAGGACTTTGTTAGATATTTGTGAGATATTACTAGTAGAATAATATTCTAAATTATAGGAAATACATTTCCTATATAATTATAATTACCCGGCTAGTTCTTATAGTGAGAAAATAATATATTATCATTGTGTTTTATCAAACATCTCTATATTTTGTTCTTATATGTATTAAATAATTTCATAATCTCTTTAAATTTCCATCCAAAAAATCTTGCAAGGGTTAGTTCACATCAAGTTAACCATAATGTATTATGAAGGTGAATCCAAAGTGAATAAAATACTAAGAAGAAAGTGGAAATGTGAAGATAATCCAACCAATAGTGGGATATGATTCATGTTGGGTTCACCAAAATGTATGCAATCAAAAATGTATCATGTCTATAAATCAATCCTGGCTTAGAGAAGATAGAGCATACCCACACTTTAGATTGGGAATACATTTGTTAAGTGGGGGCATAACCAATATTTGGATATATTATACTTGATTAGGGGATCACTTATTATAATACACCATGATTAGAAGGGTTCCATATCCTATACTCTAATGTAATCATGCACCAACCCTAAAAGAGTCCTAGGTTTAATGTTCAATCTATTATAATAAAAAGAAAGTAAATCTAATATAGTACACACCAAAGCTTATGGCACAAAGTGGGGTTATAAATTTAAGAAAATAAACTAAACATGCATATAATACATATAAACATGCCAATATATATGTAATAATAATGCATGGGATATAATAACAACTACATTATCTATCCACTCTTACAAATGATAAATGAAGTTAGGAATACTTACCTTGAAGATGAATCTATCGAACCTCAATCTCTCCCTTAGCCAAGGTGCTTGATAAGAGATTGTTATGGTATATAATAATAACAAATACAAATCATCTCTAAGATACACAACCTATCTATGCATCTAATAAATTTATCCATAAGACAAGAGCCATATCTCTAAAGAAAGTATGGAACCCTAAGCTTTATTCCTCATGTGAATGGTCAATAATAAGATGTTTATTTACACTTATTCTTCTTCACTTATCTATTTTGAAATGGTTGGAAATGAAATTGTATATATAGGTAGAGCTTACCTTAAATCCTTCTAAATATGTCATCTATACAAGGTCAACCAATTTGACCCTATATGTTTTTGGGAGATAAATCACTAGGTCCCAAGCTAGGTTAGCTGAGGGGCTAAAGAAACTCCGAAGGAAAATTATCACTAAATAATATAAGGTCATCCTTATCGACCCTATATAGTAATTAGGGGATAAACATTGTATAGGGTTGACCTAGTTAACCTAGTACAATCAACTAGTAAAATGGGGTCAAGGTAATAATAAGTAGGATAAAGCATGAAAAATGTTTTGAATGGGTAAGACTAAGAAGAATAAGCTTAGCGTAAATGATTTTGGGAGACAAGTATGTTTATGGTAAGTTGTAAAAGGGACAATAGTCTTATGAAGAACCAATGTTCTACCCACCCATTTCCTGATGCAACTTTTAAGGCATGCACTCAGAGAGATTGAGACTTATTAGGTCTTTGTAAGATACAAAGTGTTATTAATTGATAAAATTTTTAAAATATTATGTTTATAAGAGTTGTATATGATTCTGAATAAACCTTGTTTACACTCACCAAGAAAATGAAGGATAAACATGGCCAAAAAAAAATTCAGAAGATCCCCTCTCAATGCTAAAGGCATATGGTGATGTGGCAACCAAATTAGTGAAAGGTATGTAGCAAAGGACAAGAGAGTTATAATAGAAAAATAAATCCACCTTACTATAAAAGACTATTACGAATTTAAAATAGGATATTGAGGTTATGTTTGATACTCTAAATACTTTAGCTCAATATAAAGTAAAAAGCTATGAAGTTTATAATATAATTATTAAGTCATAAAAGTACCTATGGGAATTATGATATCAAAGTGATCAACTTGGTTAAGTTGATTAGGTTGAAGAATTTTGAAGAACTGAGCCTAGTACCCTTGGAGGATTTTAGCATTGATTAGTCCTACATCATTAGAAGGAGGAAAGACTTCAATAAATGGATTGATGATATGAGATCATTGAGATAATCTCTTACTTATTTAGGAGATATAGGTATAACTCTACCTAAGGAAGTTGAAATCACACACCTTGCAAATAGAGATGGTACCATAATCAACAAGTATGCTTTTAGGGCATAGCTCTGGTCAATTTTATAAAATAGGTTATGGCTCGAGGAGTAAATTTTGGACAAGATATGGTGTAATTGGTAGCAATATATAATAAAATAATAAATAAATAAATAACAATCACTGAAGTCGTAAGACCTATCTTAATTAAACATGATACAATGTCAAATTTCATTATCAAACTGCTAAAGGAACCCATCATAAACTTGAGATTAATTGAAAAATATTATAGGAATTATTATAAGGCATGGAGGGGAAAAATAGAAGCTAAAAAATATGTGGATAACCAAACATAGATGGTTACCATAGGAGTTTCTTATTTTTCAACTACACTGAGAATTATTTCCTCTTCAGCTGCTCTGTTTCACTTTCCTCTTTTAATACATTGGGAGATCCAACATCATCAATAATAGTAATATCCTAATTTGAAACCTCCAAATCAAAATAGCCATTTTTAAAGCTATTTATTTAATAAATTTCATGTTCTAGTTCCAGTCAGTGTGTTTTAAGAAGATTCCCTCTTTGAATAGGGGATATTCTTTATATTTTTATAATATGAGAAAATTTTATCTAGTGATAGCTATCATGTATTTGGTTATTTTATAACCGATTCAACCATATCAAGAATTTGAAGAGGCCTATATATGGGTTTTTCTCCCTCTTTTTTTTTAGAACATAACTTTGTGGAATTAATTAAAATAGAAAGAGGAATTCTAGGAATTTGTTCACTATTTCATTGCTTTTCATATTTTCTCATTTCTGGATATTTATAAATGATAGATGATTTTAGTTACTAATGGTTAAAAATAATAGTAGTGCTTCCAATCCATATTTTGAGTTTTTATTTTTTCTATTCTAATAAAATTTGTCTATGTATGTGTTGATGCATGTAAATATATCAGGGTTCAAATAGTGTTGAAAACACTTCTCATTTCAATATTCAAAGGACCTTTTACATGAGTTGATGGTTGTGATATTCATAATATCTATGGTGGAGTAGAGGATAATATATTTGATTATTTTACTAAATGATTATGAAATCGGTTGTTGGGAACAACCATGGTCCTTAAGTTTTGTGAAGATAAACATTATTTTAGACAAATCGAATGAATAATGATCAGAATCTAAAGTCTACAACTCTAATCTAGCATGAATATTAAAAATGATAAATTAAAATATAATGATTTGATCAAAAAAAGAGAAAATAAGTAGGGTAAGGTAGAAAGAGAGATGTTTATATTCGTTCATTCTAACATATTTACAAAGATCTTATTTCATTAAATATATGCATCTTCAAATCAACATATGACATGAAATTAAAAAATAGTATAGATCCTATCATATACTAGGAAAATGTCTAAGGATATTTTATACATCTTCTAGAAAAGCAATGATATTGAAATAAATCTAATAACTTTCAACCAACCTAGTCTAGAGCTAAAATTAACAACTCTACATTAATACATGCATATCTAGAATTCATAAAATAAATCCAAATCTAAACATCATAATAGAAACTTGAGGAATCAACCATGATAAAAAATAAATAGATAGAATGAAAAAATATTCACAAAATTATCTTGATTACATTATTGGCTCAAAAATTTATTAAGTAGTTTTTCTCTCAAAACTTCCTCTCTTGTTCCAATGGTAATACCCCACTTTATAGGTTGGAAAGGAAACTTACGAATTGTTTAGGTTAGTCATTATCAAATGTGAATTAGAAAAGTGTCAATGATATATGTCCTCTTAAAAATATTCTAATACCAATGAAACTTTTCAAATGTGACTAATGAAGCCATGTGTGTAACACATTGAACATGCTTTTAAAAAATAGTATATTCTTATTGATTGATTTACATGGTTTTTGATACAAAAGAATATTTTAATTCAACCCTATTGAATTTTATATTCCCTTAAATTTATAGACTTTTTATTTTGTTATGAAATCTTCCTGTATTTGTCATACTATTCATCAATCACCTTGAGATTGATGATTGACTCTATGAGTAGCTCCTTTGTTTGCCATGCTTAATTTTTGAATATTTCATCTGTTATATCCATGACTTCTTTGATGCTCCTTTCATTACCAATATTTTCATTTACTAAAAATATCAAGTTCAAAATATGCTTGTTTTCATCCCTTGTGGTGCCCGTGCTTCTACTCTTGACCTATTGGATGAACTCGATAGATCTATGCTAGAATTCTTCAACAGTTATTAGGACTATTTGACTATGGAGGGTTAGATCCTTAATCAAACCTCCTAGTATTTTTATCATTCTTCCCTCTATTTTTTTGAAGTTCCTAAGAGACCTTCAGTGAATTTTGACCATTTATTTATATCCTAAATTTCCTCCATTGGGATTATCATGCACATATTTAAGTGTGATAGAGTAACCATTTGATGTTTAGGGATCTAGTTTTCCATTATTATCTTGATTAATGGATTTACTTTCTTATCTAAGCCTTATCACTGATTGTCTTAGTTTAGAGCCATGGCATGCTATTTACTCACCATGTCTAATTTGGACTTTATTGCCATCAAAAAATTGAATGTCTCATAGATAGTTGTATCAAAGTATTAACAATATATATTGGTACTAACATAATAGATTATTTTTTTAGAATTTTATTCTCTTATTTAGTCCTTTGATTTTAGCCTATATCTTTTGTAACTGGCATTGGTCTAGCTCCATAACGTCTTATTCAAACATGGGGTTATTCCATGGTATTTATTCCCTCTTCTAATTTAGGTGAACCAAAGGTTCAACCTTTTGGTGTAGAACCTCATGACCTTCTTCTATGACAATTGTTTTAGTTACTCTTTGTATGCCTATAGTAGTTGGATCATACATGGCTCCTACTTAAGACTAGGCCATATCTTAATTGGAACCTCTACATGTAAATGGACTACCAATTATGTTGGAGTAACAAGTATCCTTTCTTATTCATTTTGAAATTATATTATCCAAGGCTTTAAATCCTATTATTGAGGGATGTATGTCACCTTCACTATAGCCCATGGGTGATATGTAGTAGGAAGCTTCTCCATCCTTAGTTCATATATGAACCATTCAAGTATAATTAGTCCATAGATTGGGTTTTCTTCATTGAATATATTGATGTCTTTTAAATGGGAATTAATTTCATAAGACTTGGAAGGTGGTGGTACTACTTGGAATGATGGCCAATTTTTCTTTCTTTACCTTTTGGACAATTATAATCTCAACCTTCCTCTTGGGAGGATCAATGATCAATAAGTCCAATGACTCTCCTTTTTCCTTTTCCTATTTTTATTTCTCAAAATTTTACTCCTCTCCATATATGTCTATTCCATAGGTCATGGAGAGCATTATCAATGCATATTCAAGAGATTGTTGTGGATCTAAATCTATCATGTGAATTTCTTCTTATTGAGGTAAATCTTGTTCTATTCTTCTAGAAGACTCAAGGATTGAGGAGCTTGAAGAAAATTATCTTGGTCTCTTTATCTTGTTATATTATTCCAAAATACTTAGGGACTAAGGATCTTGAGGTAAATTTGTGGACATAGGATTTCATTAAGGGGAGATTAATATAGTGTTAGTGTATGAAATCAAAATCCAAAATAACAAATGAATAACTAACAATTTAATCCTATCTCAAGGGGGGAGAATAATGAACATAACTAAATGTAAAACACAACTAGAATTCAAAAGATTAATGACCTTTCACCTTCCTTGGATTCCCCAAATGGCTTGTTGAAGTGGCTTGCTCAACTTGTGCTCAATGAGTCTTCATCAAAAAGGGCTTGGTTATTTCCTCTTCTCCTTGGCACCTTGGGCTTGTGATGAATTTGGCTTGGATAAATAATTGGGAATGATAAAAATAAATAAATGGATTGAGATAGTTTTTTATAATTATAACTTTACACCAAAAGAACTTAAAATTATGAGAATGAGACCTACTATTTACAGATTTTTACAAATGATCATAATGAACCTGAATCATCCATCTCAAGATGAAGATGTGTGGCTAATAATACAATCAATTTTGGAGGCTAAAATAGCTAAATTCCTTCATAAATATTTGGGATAGAGAGGAATTAAAGAGGAATGGGAGAGATTAACCAAATATTTTATGCATTTATGACCTAGGTTTGCCTTCCTAAGAAATAATGTCACTTGATGATAGAAAAATTCAATATTAATTTCCATTAATGAAATATTCAATAAGTTACATGTAAATTTAACTTAAGTTCTTGATTCAAAATAATTAGCCTTAAACATGATTTATCAATTTTGGTGCAAATCTTGGCACTTGGTGCATAAATTAATCAAATTAAAAATTTCATATTATTAGCTAAAAATTTGACTGGATTGGAAATAGGATGCATTGTTAGATGCATTAGAAATAATATCCCATTTATGATGTTGTTGACATAAAATAACAAAGGCATGTGTCTTGTGTAATAAATTTGGTAGAAAAGAGCAATCCAAAGCACCCAAGTGCAAAAATGTCATTTTAACTCAAAATTATCTGATCAAAGTTAGCTATTTCATAAAATGCATAACCCCACTAATGAATACATTAGACAAAATCAACACTTGTATATGATAAACCAGAACTATTTAATTAATTTTAGTATTTCTAGCCCAAATTGTGCATTTTGATAGATATTAGTCAAAAGCCTAGTTAGAGGTCATTGGTGGCCACTTTTAGGTGTCTATAGTTTGCCTCTATTTGTGAAGGGGTTTTTTATTATATGAACACTAATGTCTTCACAAAGAATTAAAAGGTCCTACATGCCTACAACTTCAATGACAATGGATGAACTTTATAATGCCCCCTTGAGGGAATAGTTAACACAAGTGGGTTGGCAAATAGTACCTCAAATGAAAGAAGTGAAATAAGGGTACCAAACATATGAAGATGATGGGGTGAGAACATAATGAGTTTTCAAATGTAGTCAAAATCACTAATAATTCAATTGGTATGGTGTATAATGGTTTTCCCAAAGGTAGATATAATCATTGTACCTCAATAGTGGTGATGTAATATGATAACACAATGACATACCCAAAGGTGGTTATAATAAATGAGAAGATGGAGCTACCTTGTTAAGACAAATAAACAAGATAATAATAGGCCCCTATTTGGGAAAAAATAATGTAAATTTGGTGATAACATAATGATTTACCTAAAGGTGGTTAGAACCATTGTGAAATGCAGGTGGGATGGTGTAAAATGACTTATCCATATGTGGTTATAATCATCAAACCCTAATTATGACAAACATGATTGATTTGATAATGATAATGATAACTTTATGTAGAGGGTAATGATCAATTAGAATAACTTGCTAGTAGGGAGATGTTTGTCTGACCTAACAAATGTTGAAATTCTTTCATGGTTAATTACATTGTTTGGTATATGATTAGGATGTTGCTAATTTTAGTGTCAAGGAGATGTTGATGATGTCATTGATGAATATAATTCTTGAAGATATTTTTTTTGTATCACTTGATGGTAAGAATTATGATGAAACACCATGAGGATTTAGTCAAAATATGCACAAGGACTGACTTCCACAATCCAATATTGAAGGGAAAATAATGCACCAATGATAAAAACCTGATAAAAATGTAGATGTATGAATATGGATGAATTCAAGTATAAATGTGAAAGTAATCACCCAATTAATGAACATATACTAAATTGATGCAATAGTGAAGAAAGAAATCAAACAATCACATATAATAAATAAATAAATAAATAAATAAACAAGCAAGCAATCAAACAAATAATAGTTAGTCCTAATGTTAGTACAAAAAACATGATGAACATTGCCCCTATAAAATAGGTGAAAACTTAATAAACAAACATGACTAGGGGAATAGAGGAAAAAGAAGGGGGTGTCCAAGATGTTTCCATATGCACTATCCAAGTGGATGCCACCTACATAGTTCCATGGATGTAATATCTAATAAAAACATTAAGTTGAATGTAGTCTTGCTAGGAAACGGGAAGAAAATGATAAATGATGAAAAAAAAGCATAATGGATGTGATAAAATAATAGGAATGGTCCTAAAAATGGTAATTACATGGGAAAAAAGGCCAAAAATGATGGGGAAACTAAGAAACAAGTGATTTTCTTGTAACTATGTAAGGATTCCTAGAATCCTTAAGGAGAAAAAGTGTTCAATGTTTTTGGATTTTCTCATGATTTTAAAAATGTTTTTGGATTTTTTTAATATCTCAAATCAATTGATAATGATAATATATTAAAGGATCCAATATCACAAAATGGTGAGAGCATTACTTAAGATTCTCACAAAATGGTGAGAGCATGGCTCAAGTTGATCATAAAATGGTAAGAGCGTGGCTTAGGTTACTCAAAAAATAGTGAGAACATGGATTAGGGTGCTCAAAAAATAGTGATGGCATGGTTAGGGGTGCTCAAAAAATAGTGAGATCATGGTTAAAGGTGATTGAGCTATCCTCAACAAGTATCGAGCACTGCCTACATAGTCCTAGGATGGGACATCAAGTCACTATAATTCCACCTTACAATTATGGAATCTAACTAGTGTAGTAGCCAATTCAAACAAAAAAGGCACAATTGATATAAAGGCATAGTATATCCTAGGAAATGGAAAGTTGGTATGTCAAGGCATGATAAATGAATGTTTCCTATAGTTTACCCATAGGTGGTTATAACTAGGATATAATGACATAGGTCAATGATATTAATTTTCCCATAGGTGGTTATAATTAGTAATAAGACTGGTGGGAAAATGATTTTCTCATAAGTAATTATATTCAAGCACACTTGATATAGAGAATAGAGAAAGAAATAAAAGATGTAATTACCAAACTACTATCTTACTATTCTAAAATATTACCTCTATCTAGAATGCTTGAAAGAACTAATGAAATTGAATCTGAATCCTTTTTACAAAAACATGAATGGAACCAAATGAAATGGAACCAAGGTCATAGGGTTGGGTAGGAGGGATAAAACAACTCAATTTATGATAAGGGTATGGTAGAATGGATATGTGATAGGAAAAAGTGATAGGCTAGTAGGATGATAGGATGATAAAATTGTATAGTACAAAGAAGAATATTGATAATATGGTACAACTTGAAATGGTCTTTATAGATAATACACCAAGTCACTCAAGCATAGTACTACTTGAGGTGGATAATGTTCATCAACTCATCATGTTCATTTCAATTTGGTGTGGCAACCTTGTATGCTCCTATTCCATAATTTATCATAATGATGAAAGGACCAACCTAGTGGGTTTTAACTTCCTTTTATGTTTCTTTTCAGCCATGGTATTCTTTTGGTTCTATTTAAACATAAGATCACCAAGTTCAAATTCTCTATGTTTTTTCATGCAAATTATAGTGTCATTAGATTCAATTATAATAGACTTGGAGATTGTTCACCACATCCATACATTTTTCCTAAAGTAATTATAGCTCTTATAGGTAAGCTACTCAATAGTCATTTCCATCCATGACATGATTGAAAGAGATGTATATAGAAGGCAACTTGACCTCAATGGGAATAATAGCCTTAGTAACATAAACAATTGAGTATGAAATGGCTCTTGTGGATGTACGATGATTGATACGTTATTACCAAAGAGAATTTAATAAATGAAGGTGTCAATCATGACTGACATCATTGAAAATATTTTTGAGAATGTTGACAATAGTTTTGTTTGATGATTCAGCCTGACCATTACCTTGAGGGTAATATGCCAAGGAGAAATTTTATGTGATGTTATATTCAGCACATAGATTTTTAACATCCTAGTTCTTAAATGATCCTCCATTATCAAATATAAAGTTGAAAAGATACCATATAAGTAAATGAAATGGTTGAAAATAAACTTGGAAATTTGCATCCTAGTCAAGTAAGTGAGGGGTATAGATTTAACCCACTTATTGCAATATTAAATGGTGGTAAAGATATGTTTATGGCCATTAGAAGAGATGGGATTTATATTACCAATGAGGTTGAGGCCCCATGTAGAAAATAGCCATGGTATAAATATTGGTTTCAAAGTGTGGGTTAAAGCATGAATTAGACTAGCATGTAGCTAGCACTTATCACATTTATTTACATATGTAGCTACATCTACATCCATTGTGGGGTAATAATAACTAATATGTATGAGATTTTTGGACATGACCACCCTATTAGTGTGGGATCCACATACTCCTTCATTAACCTCCCATAATTCTAGTGTATATTCTACCAAAGTTAAAAAATAAAGAAGAGTTTCATCAGAACTACAATGGTAAAGGGTTGATATGAGTAAGGTATAATAGTGATTCAATGGATGAAGGCCTTGGATTGTTTATGAGATAGTTTAGGTGGTATAATTTGGTCATGGAGGTAGATTTGAAGGTTTGAGTACCAGACAGAGATAGGACCAACAATATCATAAATCATTATGAAAGTTGAAGGTTCATGAGCTAGTGTTAGAAAATTCTTGATGAGGAACTGATACTCTTTAGTTTTTTTGGTGACTCAAAGATCTAATAGTATCCATAGCATTTGTAGTTCTATTACTTTCCCTTGGTATATGTTTAAATTAGTTATCAACAATCTACTACTTAAGAGTCTTAACCATGGCCTTATATGGAACTAACTTCTCATCTTTGGTCTGAAAGTGGTCTATAACTTGATTGATGATTAAATAAGAATCACCATAAACCTTGAGATATGTTCCATTATACCACTTTTCAAAGTCCTACAACAAGTTCTTCATATTTGGCCATGTGTTTAGTGTAATAAAAATAGATCATGAATGATTTATGGGCTATACCCCCTATGGTGTAATAAATAAAAGGATTTCCCCTAATCCATGTGCTATGAATGATCCATCAAAATATAGATTCTAGTGTTGCTCTTCAAGAGGTGTGTCTATGATTATCATTATATAGTCATTAAGAAATTGAAATGTGAGGGGTTTTGTATTAGCAAGGGGTGCTTCAACAAGTTGATCTATAAGAAATTGCCCCTTAATGGATTTTTGGTTGACATAATCAATGTCAAAATAACTAAGAAGTATGATCCATTTGGCCATATGGCCATTAAATCTATTTTAGATATTATATACTTAAGTAGATCTAATTTTGAAATAACTATAGCCTTATTATTTAACATGTAATGGCATAATTTATAAGCTATAAAGACGATGGGTAACTAATCTTTTTCTATGGGCATATAATTATGTTTATACATGCTCTACCATTATCATCGTGTTGAGCCAAAATTTCCCCTAGGGCAGCATTATTATTAGTGGATATATATAATAAGAATGGTTTTGTTGGCATAGGAGGCAACAAAATAGGTAGATTCATTAGATAGTCCTTTAACTACTAAAAAGTTATATATAAGTGATCATCCTAGTGAAATTTGACTCCCTTCTTTATAAGATACATAAAGAAATGGAATTTATTAGCCAATTATGATATAAAGCATGAAATAGGTTAGATCTTGCCTTAAAAACTATGGATCTACTTCAAACTAGCTAATGGAAGCATCTCTATTATGGCTTGGATTTTGGCTAGATCAAATTTAATTCCTCAATGAGACATAATGAAGCCTAGAAATTTTATTTATGTGACTCCAAAAAAACACATCTTAAGATTAATTCTAACTTTGTACTCATGTAGTCTTTCAAATATTTTGTGTATGACTATTGGATGATCAGCGCTAGTCTTTGATTTTCCAACAATGTTGTCAACATAGTCTTCAAAATGTCATGCATCATATCAAGAATTATGATGGTCATGTATCTTTGATAGGTCACCCCTACATTTTTAAGACCAAACATCATAACCTAATAATGAAATGTTCCCCATTGAGTGGTGAACTCTTTTTTGTGTTGGTTTTTTAGTGTTATTCTGATCTAGTTGTACCCTAAAAAGTCATTGATAAATGAAACAATATCATAACCCACTATGGATTTTATGATCATGTCAATGTTTGGAAATGAAGATTCATCATTAGGACAAGCTTTGTTTATATCTAAAAAAATATTAGAGATTTTGATTCCTTTTATCTTTTCAGTAACTAGCACAATATTGAAGATCCACTCTAAATATTCAATCAACTGAATACCTCTTGATTTCAATATTTTTTCCAAATCTTTCTTTATTAATAAAACAATGTAAGCATTCATCTTAGACAAATTTTGTTTCACTATTCAATCATTAGGATTTACATCAAGCTAGTGTAAAACTAATGTGGGATCCAAACCTAGCATATCATAATATGTCCATGCAAATATGTTAATAAATTCCCTCAAAAGGGTTATAAGTACTTAACACTCCTCAATAAGGGATGAACATAATTTGATCCACTTTGGGTTGTTTGGGGACCCAATGTTCACCTCGATTGTGTCTTTTACTAGAAGGGTCACTCCATTTTCAAGGATAGTGGGTAAATATTTGAACTGATTAGTAACATTAGATTAATTTATTAGGATTAGATCTTTGATCTCCCCTCCGCATGATAAATGATAGTCCCCCAATCAGAGGTTTGGCCATGTAATAAAAAATGTTGGAAAATCTTGAATTATTTGATCAAAATCTTATAGTTCTTCAAAAGTAAACCCAGACTCAAAGACAAGCTCATCATTGGTGGTCTCCTAAGATATATTTGAAGAAGGTTGAACACCCCTACCTAATGGTGCTTGAAATAGGTTTTAACCACTAGAATAGACTTTTTATTTACTTATTCCCTACTCAAAAAGTGCTTCAAAGAGGTTTGCACTTTGGGACCTCAATGTTTCAATTATTTGCTTTTGGATAAGGGTGTTCATCCAATCTCCAAAATAGCTTTAAGGATCTAACTTGATTGAGAACCCTGATTTATGGTCCCCCAATGGAACATTATCCCTAAGGTCAAGAAAATCATAGAAAACCTCATCATTTTGAAATTTATCAATCAAAATGTTGGACTCTTGTTGGTCCCATTCTATCAATTAGGGATAATACAGTGGTAGTGCGTTTTGATGAATGATAGGTGTAAGGGTAGAACAAAACGAGGGTTAGATAGGTTGGTCTCAAGTAGGTTATTAAAAAATCTATGATCATACTCTATTTAACTTTAGGAATCATCATCATTAGTCAATGGTGATGGAACATGATTATGGTACATGGGGTGACCCCCAGGTAGTTTAAATCCAAGTCCATATGGTCCTTTATATCTAGTCATGGAAATCAACTCGAGTGTTCCTTGTTGATTTGGTCTGAGGCCTCATCTCTCATAATCTTGATTCTTCATGATCCTATTGGGAATATTATACTTTTAATTTTTATAATAATCATCCTATTTATCATTTTACAACCATGATTCATCTCCTTTGAGAGGATCATGTTCTAGGCCAAATGCTAGTATAAATGTGATGGGTCCTAGACTATACTTGTTACCTTTGCCATTTTGTTACCATTTGGGATGAATTGGTTTGGATTTAGGTATTCCAAATGAATTTTGGTTTTCTATAATGTTTGCAATGTGAAAGGTATCATGGGTCAAATATTTTTTTGGGTAATTACATGAGATGGTATAATGATTAGATATCTCAAGAGGCAACATGTGGGGAGGGAATCAAGGATATTATGATCAATATAGTTATCATTTATTAATTAATGATTATTACATTTCCTTTATCCTACTTGGCCACTATATTCATCTTAAAATGATACTTATAGCTCTTTAACTTTGCCTCTAGGTGTTTGTAGTGCTTGTATGGATGCAAATATCATAGTATACAAACATCCATCCCTGAATGGGAGAACTTGACACATTGGTGAAACATAAATGGGACTTCTTCATTTCATGTAACTAAGGTATACCCAAAAGCACATTATATGACAAGTCGAAATCTATCACATGGAAAAGTGTAGCATGGGTCAAGGGCCCAAGGGTAACTAACAAATAGATGGTGCCTTGTGATTCTCATTCTTCATTATTATAGGCTTTGATGGTTATTGCCTCTACTTGAAGATATAATATTGTGTACCTGAGAAGCTTGATGAGCTTTAGATACACTATGTTTAGACTTGATCTATTTTCTATAAGGACACATTTCACTTTATGCCACTTTATTCAAACTTTAATCTATAAAGGATTGTTATGTAGTGGGCCAAGGGATGACATATTACTTTGGATGAAAGTGACTTATTGGGTTGGAGCTAGGTGTTCAACCAAAGCTTGGAATTTATCATGGGATGTGTCACTTGAAATAATGGATTGGCTAAGGAATTCATTCATAATATATTTTTGGATTGTTGACATGCACAACAAATTTGAAATAGAGATTTGTGCTAGCATTTTTTTGCATTTACTCCACATTGTCAAAATTCTTTTCTTGGTTAGTGTTAAATGGTTTATTCTAAGGTTAAATTTTTGGTTGAGTGATGGGCAAAGTGATATATGGATGTGGGCCTAGGATGGTAATTATTGACCTTCAAGTTGTGACTATATAGTTGGTATTAAATATAAGACCATGATTTCTAACAAATGATGGTGATGGTGGGGCCCAAATAGGATAAGTCTTGATTACTGGTGCACTATTGTGTGGTCATGAGGTAACAGTTATTTATTAGTATAGGGTCCAAAATTAGTAATCCCTACTTGTTGGTACACATGTATGTAGTCCCAAGTTAAGGAAAGATTATCGATGTGAGTTAGTGGATTGAAATTATTTAGCAAAGGTCTTGATTGATTGGTATTTGGTCTTGGATTAATGGAGATGGTGTTAACATGACCTCCTATAATATGACCTACAACCTTGTATTCATGTGCAACTGCATGGTAGGTATATTGGTTTTTTTGTTCTAACCTTGGTTATTTCTATTATTTGGATGTTGGTTATATTATTGGTGATTCTATTGGTTCAAAATTGGTTGTTGAAACTATTATTTTTGGTGTTGTACTAGCCATTATTGTTATTTTTATTATTGTTATAGTTGGTTTTTATGCTATGGAAAGGGTTTTGAAAGATTCCAAGGTTCTGATTGGAAATGGAAGCACCACCATCTAATGTTATCTCCATATGACTTAACATATTCTAAATAAAATGTTTAATTTGAATACAATGGTGTAAAATATGATTTTTAACCCAATGATATTCATAAAATTCATTTTGGTGGTACTAATCAAGATAAATAATGCCCTAAGGATAATGTTTTGCTATATGCTAGCTAATCAGATTAGCAGTAATGTGTTTGTGAAACATAGATTCAATAGGTTATCCACGGTCACCTAAAATGTGATGAGTAGGTATTATTATCCTTGGATGAGGGGTTTTTAATGGTAAAGGTCATTGAATTCATTGTCTATGCATGAGCTATTGTGCTTGTTGTGTTTGCTAGAAATGTTATGGGTTAGAAGTAATTTTCATATGCTTTGTGGGTTGAGCATTTGATGTTTTCACCATTTGGACATCTCTCAACTCTATTACTCTATTTTTGATAACATTTTTTGTGGTTTAATTTATTTGGTCTATCATTATTCTTGGTTTTTGTTGGTTGTGATGCTTGTGCTTGGACTTGATACTAGTTTTGGCCATTTCCTTAATTGGTACCTTGATTCTAAATTGATGAAGTAATCTTGATGAACCATTTATTAATAATGGCTTTCTCAATCAACAAACATTTGTCAATGATATTTTAAAGGTGTGTGCACACTGTAATTCTAGATGATATGATATCTCACTATGCAATTTTTTGGTAAACACAATGGCTAATTTTTTATCTAGTAAACTATGGGTGAATCAAATTTCAAGAGCTCTCCATCACTATAGATAACTTGAAAAACTCTCACCAAAATTTTTATTAAATTGCATCAAGTCAACCAATGAAATCTCATGCTTGAGATTATATGAAAAGTGATGGATAAACTTATTTGAAAGATCATCAAAATATGATACATAATTTTTGGGCAACATCAATAACCAATCCAAGGCTTATCTTTCTAGACTCCTTCAAAACAATAATAGAATATATATGTCTCTATATGCCACTCGATGACATGAAACAAAGATCATGCTTAAATGAGCCTTGGGGTTACCTTTCCCCTTATATTTGTCAAATTTCAATGATTTGTATCTTGGAGGAAATGGTTAGTAATCCATGTTAAACAAATAAGAACACATGTCATACAGCTTAAAAATTTTCATTTGTTTCCCACTTTAGATGGTAGTAATCATATCGTTCATCTATTGTAGTTCTTGGGATAGGAAACTAGAGGGAACACTGGTTTAAGGTGGAATATTAGTCTGGGTAGATGGTTGAGCAGTCATAAGTGGATCAATTTAACTAGGGTATGATGGAGGTATTTTATGGGGTATCTTTGTTTGGTTGAAGAATGGACTAGGAATACACATACACATATTAGGGTTGGAATGTTGAAGTTCCATGTATTATGGTACAATATTTAGGTTTACTTATATATGTGGGCTTAGATTTATGGATTTTGAGGTTAGGATGGAGGGATATAACTATACTATGCCTATATAGGTTAGCTAGTGACATGTTGTCAACTAATCAAACCTTTCTATTGAGGGGATACTTGTGAATTAAGACCCTATCGTTAAATTAGTGGCACATTTTGTATAAAATGTAATGAATGCTTGATTGGTACTTGAGGAACATTGTAATCTCTTTGTTTCATGAATCCTAGCTGGGAAGTAGATGTATGTTGGAGATTTGGCATTTGTTACTAACCAATAGTCATACAGTATTGATTAGACATTTGGTTTTTAATTGGCACATTGGTCTACAACTAAAGAGGCATGTTTACTTCTACTTGGTGAGATGGAAAATTAGTCTCCCCTATTGAGGTGGAAATATTTTTTGCCTCTATTGCATTAGTATGTTCAATTATGCCTATTTTTATGGAACACTACACATTATATATTGGGGAAGAGTAGGATTTTCCACATTTTATTGATAAAGCACAACAATGGTTGTTGGATGACTACCTAATCATGTTGGTTGATCATTTGAATAAGCAAATGGTTAAGGATTGTGGTAGTATTTAGCTAAGGTTGGGACATATAAACTCCCACTCCCTAGTTTTATGAACCACTCATGGTGTTAACTAAAGGTACACTTATTTTTGGACTAGTTTTTGTGTACTTACACCACTTTGGTTTGGGTTGGACATTCCTTGCACATTGTCCACTATCTTTTGCTTGACACTTTACATAGAAATGAAAGATACTTATTTCATGATTTGTCTATGTAATAAGTTATTAATTGAATTTTTTTGCATGAATGGGTCTACACCCTAGTTTTCTTAACCAATGAATTCTATCAACACTCCTATTGAAATAACTAAATCGATGAGAGGCCTACTTGACATGATAATATAAATAAAATTACATGCTAGGTTCAAGTATGTTTGTTATGTTATCTGTTTCTTCACAAAGTGATCCTCCATAAGTTCCTTTCCTTTGACAAGAATATTAGGGTCTTAATATGCCATTAGGGATAGAGATAAAGGACTACTAGAATAATAATTTTTACTATATATTACGTTATGAGGTATTATTACTAGACCTAACAAATTCTCATGAGGGAAGTCCACTAGAAACTTATACCCTACTTTTATAGCTCTGAAAAAATATCATCTTTGTTATCTAATAAGTGATGCTCAAACAAATAAGTATCATACATGGATGGTGTAGTAACATAGTATGGTTATTGAAGAAATGGTTCTTTAACTGTAGGTTTCACAACTAGGTATTGCTAGGTTTGTGTTTGATCTTTCTCCAATTATGGAGGTGTGTTAACCAAATAGTTAACCAATAGATCTTGATTTTATGCCCCTATTTGAGTTTTATAATATTGATAAGGACCTATCTCATAAGAAACATTGTTTGCATAGGGGTCTTGAACCATTTATTCTTATGTGACCACATTACTAAATCTTAGATTATACATGATGCCACTATGATTATAGGAAGACATATTGGGATCTGTAGTAAATGTTTCACAACCAAAAGGAATAGAGTTATAAAAAATCTAAAAAATCAATGTCTAAGAATAATTTCAAACTTTATCTAACCAAGTCAAAAGGATGGACATGTGTATCCAAAAAAATTGATGTAATGATTTGAGATAAAATAAGCTAATGTTAATGTCCAATGTTAAATGTCACACATAAAAAGGTCAAGTAAAAGGACTATAAATCAAAATGGAAAATTCAAGTATTAAAAGTGTTTTAAATGAGTCTAATCTAGGAGAAACAAAGTTACTAAGTCTTTTATCCAAACATGGCATCAAAAGCTAAACTTAAATAGGGTACATGGTAGGACCTTTGGCCAAACAATGTCAAAATCTACACTTTAAACAAAGATGAGATATATAATCTAAATAATTTGAAACACTTCTAATAAAAACTAGGAATTTGACTCTTGGACATAAACTTGATCAATAGGTATGAGCTATGAAACAAAATGCACTTGGAGATAGTTCATTTTCTCCAAAATAATGGCACAAATCAGACTCTTTTGACTGATAAGGTAAATAAAGGTGAATGGCATAACCATGGTAGACAAAGACTTACAATGTATAATCAAAATGGTTTGAAATTTTTGAAAAACTTGGAATATATGAAAATAGGCCTATGAAACAAGTTTCAAAATAATTTGAGTAGCATAATAATGCCACAATGATCAAAAGGTATGACAAAATTTACTTCAAGACTCTAAGGCAAAATGGTTTAACACAATTTTGATAGTGTGACACTACACTCCTTAAATTAAATGATACACACACAAAATTTTGACAAATCTCTAAGGCAAACATTTTTATATCAAATGGACTCAAGATAAAAGGAAAATAGGAAAGGTAGTATAAAATGTAGCCTAGGACTCAAAGTGTGAGCAATATTCAAGATGAGTTGAGTCCTACCAAATGATGATAATGATTATGAATCTAAAAATAGCCCTCATTTTAAATTATAAATTGAACCTAATTTACCTCAAGTTTAGTGCAAATAATGAACCTACTTAAGACTTCAACATTATAAACTTAGAAAGGTCCAATTTTGAATTTAAATTATAAATGAAGAACTTAAAAAATGGGGAAATGGTTTAGACTCAAATGGGAAGCATAATTGTACCAAACTGGAAGATATGACACAAATTTTATGATAAATTTTTGAACAAGGAAAAATATTATTTTTAGTTGGGTAACATAACACCTCCTTGTTAAAGAAATGGTGGAAAATGTGCTTAGTTATGTAACCATTTTGTTAACAAAACATTTTGATTCCAAACAAGACCATGTAATCTAAGACACATATAAATCAACTAATTAATCATCTTAAGCTATAAACTAACAAGGTAAGGCAAACTGGGGTTAACTAAACTATTTTTTTCTTAACATCTAGATGGATTAGATATGTAAGGCTTTCACATCAACATGAAATAAAATCACATGTCATTTAGGTTTACATCATATGGATTTCTATAAAAAGGTCTTTCCCTCTTTACAACCACTACATTCATCACATACTCAATGTAGTATGATGTCTAACATGATCAAATGTCCTAAGCTTAGCCTCTACTAAAAATTATGGTTTAACCACTCAAACCATCATCCCAGTGAGGGGATCCTAATTTATATACGTCCCTATGGAGAGGGGTTGAAGACAATGTCGAGAGATGAATTTTTAGGTTAAGGTTTCCCTATATAACTTATGGGAGGTAATTAAGTCCCCCTCACAAGCTAAGATGCAATGAAATAAAAATTAAGTACAAGAAGTTTATGGTTGTTTCTAGATCACCCAAGCCATATGGGTCTTGGTGAGAGCCTTCACAACATCTCTTTTATGCCTTTAGACTAAGGCACTTTTTAATGAAGATGGTGATTTCGATCCCACAAGTTCCATAGAGTGGATGAGGGGAGATCATACATGCACATCTTCCTTTTTTCAAACAAAAGATAACTAAGCAAACAATGATAAACAACTTGTGGAAAACTCTGAAGTGAGTTCAATTTTAAAGTACTAAATGAAAGGTTTAGTGGTGTTCTTTTATCCCCTTAGATTTAAGTTACATAAATTTTAAATAAAAATCACAAAAACATTCAAATAAGCATCGAAGTGTTCCTTTAAAAACCAAATGAAAGTTATTAATCCTTTTTAAGCACCCAAAAAGAGGTTAAAAAGACTAGATTAAGCTTGTTTTAATCACATTTAAATGGGCCCTGCAAGGAAATGGTCATCATTTTTTATATCTTTGAATCACTTTTTCAAATGAAACAAAATAACTTTTAAAATTGAGATCTTGGGTTCACATAGTGCAATCTTGCAATATTTCAGCTCTATAAAACCATGATTGGTTAAGATAATATCACAATTCACATGTTAATCAACAAAAAATAACTATATCACTACTCTAATAGATAATAATATAGGTTAGAGTGCAATATCATAAGTATGATATTTTTGGTGTTTTTACTTAAATGATAACAATTTAGCCATAATACTATGACACATACTGATAATATTACTACTATCTAAATTATGGTATTATAATATCATGATTGTAGAGTTGTGGTATTACAATATCACAACTTGTGAATTTGTGGGATTGCAATATTTCAACTATCAAGTAGGGGTATTATAATATCACAAATACACCTATATAGAGAGACAACATTAGTCCAAAAATATAGATAAGATGCAATATCACTACTAATACTAAACCATGACTATGCCAGTTATAGAATTATGGTATAGAGGACAACATCGCAAATCTATAGTGACAAAACCATGACTTCCAAGAAAATGAGTTTTTTTCTCAAAATTTTCACTCCTTTTGTTCCGACACTCCAAGATCCTACATGAAAATGATAGGTAGGTTGGTTTTAAGAGCTATATGATCAAATTCATGGGGCTATTCCCACCAAGCATGTCATTTGTGAACATAGTATTGCAATAATGGGATATTAGTATAATGTTAATGTATGAAATCAAAATCCAAAATAAAAAAATAATAATTAACACTTTAATCCTATCTAAATGGAGGAGAATAATGAACAAAACTAAATGGAAAAACATAACTAGAATTTAAAAGACAAATGACCTTTCACCTTCCTTAGATGCCCCAAATGGCTTGTTGAAGTGTCTTGCTCAACTTATGCTAATGAGTCTTCATCAAAGGAGGCTTATTTATCTCCTCTTCTCCTTGGCACCTTGGGCTTGTGATGACTTTGTCTTGGATCTACAATTGGGCATGATGACACTAAATGAATGACTTGAGAGATATTTTTAGCATTATAAATTTACACCAAAAGATCTTAAAATTATCAGTGTGAGACCTTCTATTTATAAATTTTTACAAATTATTAGAATTAACTTGAAGCATCCATCTCAACATTAATATGTGTGGATAATAATCCATTAAATTTTTGATGGTGAAATCAATAAATTCATTCATAAATATTTGGGATAGAGAGGCATTAAAGAGGCCTGAGAGGTCTTAACTAGATATTTTATCCATTTATGCCCTAAGGATGCCTTCCCAAGAAATGATGTCACTTGATGATGAAAAAATTCAATATAATTTTCCATTAATGAAATATTCAACAAGTTCCATTAAAATTAATTTAAGATCTTGATTCAAATTAATTAGCCTTAAATATGATTTATCAATTTTGGTGTAAATCTTTGTAATTGGTGCACAAATTAATGAAATTGGTGAAAATGTCATATTATTGGCTCAAAATTTGATTGGAATGTAATTAGGATTCAATTTTAGATGCATTTTAACTTTTATCCCATTTAGGATGTCTAAAAAAGTCTAACAAAGGCATGTGTCTTGTGTAAGAAATTTGGTAGAAAAGACAATCCAGAGAACCTATGTACAAAAATGTCATTTTGAATTGAAGTGATTTGATAAAATTTAGCTATCTCATACAATGCATTGCCATATTTATGGATAAAATGGAAAATTTTAGAATTTTTATGAAAAATTCTAACCATTTAATGCATTTTAGTGTTTTTATCCCAAATTGTGCATTTTGATAAAAATTGATCAAAATCCTAGTTGGAGGTCACTGGTGGTCACTTTTAGGTGTCTACACTTATTTTTGAGGTAAATCTTGTTCTATTGTTCCAAAATACTCAAGGACTAAGGATCTCGATGAAACTTCTATTGGTCTCTATTCTTCAAGCCTATGCTCTATTTGTATGTCAATTGGGGGAAGCCTAAAAAGGCCAACATGTATTAGATGATATTGTCTAGACCAGGCTACTGTATATCTTTCATCTTTTGATATGTCAACAATTTATATTTTGGATTTATATCATGTTCATTTAGTCTTCTAGTAATTGCATAATAGGTGGTTGCCTTAGTTTGCACAAAGTCATATGCTCTAAGTTTATGTTTATAACGTACAAATAGAATGCCTTTACTTTTCAAGTGATCCTTTATGCTACCATTGGGATCCCACTATCTACTATCATCCATCTACAAATTTAAAGAAAGCCTATGTTTTGAACCCACTTCAATTTGATCCCATTTTAAAAAAGCGTTTATACCAATAATTATAGGAAAACCATGGAGAATTCCCTTCTTCTTGGTCTTGTTGATTCCATCTATTCCATTAAATAGTTGGTATGCTACTTTATATTCTACCAACTATCTAACATGTGTACTGGAAGTTTAAGGGGGGCATTTGGGTTCCCTCTATTCTAATAACTATACAATCAGGGTATAGATAGCTATATTCCATTACCTCAATGGACTACTTGACTAAAGGAATTATCTTCATCATGGAGAGGCCATTGGTAGCTTGGCTCAAAGTAGGATATATAGAGTCATAAATGAAATATATATGGTCCTTATATTTGTAAATATGCAATTTTGAGTAGTATTGGGACATAGTTTGGGTACCATTGGGGAACAACTCTCTTTTGTTATGTATTCTATTTATGTCACATAGGGCATCTAAAAAATATGACATCATGAATAACTCAGATCTCTTTTTTTTTTAATACTAGATATCTTCCTACTTAAGAAAATGCTAATGATTTTGCCTAATGCAGGTAGTAGCACTTCCTCAATAACTAAATACACAATAGGCACCTATGTAGGCTCCACATGTGTAGTATGTGTAAATCCATATAATTTATTAAACATGGTCATAACAATTATGAATATTTATCTAAATAAGCTCATAGGTATTTTATTCTTAGGATCAATAATGACTTTATCACCAGCTTCTAACCATTTCACTAAGATTTCATCCATTTTTGCTTCTAGGCCCATGTATTAATGGAGGTGAGGTCTATTTTGGGATTAGGTATTTTATAATAGAATTCAAAGGCATAAGAGGATATGTATGAAATTTTATCAAACTAGGTTCATGTATAAGCATACCATTATCAATTTTAGCATGTTTTAAAATAGGACCAAGGATGTCAATGTAGTGCAATACCTCTAGCTTGGTGACATCATAATAGAGTATTATAAATTGAATTTATATGATGGCATCATACAATATATTTAAAAAAAGTAGGTTCTCCTCTTCTTTGGTTAAAAATCCATGGTTCTCTATGGTTAAAAATAATCTTGAGCAATTATGGTCTCTTGTATTTAGTGAAGAAGCCATGAACTCTGCATCTTTAAATACTTTGCCATCTACATCTGATGATAAGTATAATTTAACCACTTGTTTTGAAGTAAGCCCATATGTTTCCACTACTATGATTTAAATTAAATTATCCACTTGTGAATGAAAATTCAACACTTTCATCTATCTGGTTATATTCTTTGAACAACTTTGATTATTATGCTCTCTCTTCTAGCTTGAAATAGTGAATGCATGAATAATTATAGGGATTTTTCATAGATATAAAGGATTTTGGGTGGTTTAATTAAGCTTTAATGGTGGCATAAATTTTTTAAGTATTTTATTTGGTAACATAAATCATACTTCGATCTTGTATTTATACATGCACATGCTTGGGTCCATAAAATATATTGATCTAACATGTCTACCTATACGGCATCTCCTTGCCAAGTTATTTATTTAATTATAAAATATGACCATTGTCACTTAAAACATGTTTCTTCATCTTGTACCCCATGGAAACTTGATAAAATTTGCTTTGTCAATCTCCTCAAGAGTCTGTTGGCCTTGACATTCAATGTTGGCCATTGATCTCTAGTATGGGATTCCTAGATTGTGACACTTAGTAGCCCTGCATGCCTTCTATGTACTCTAGTATCAGTCTCCATTCAGTTAACACTCTTATGCCATATTTTATCCTTGCCTTGAATATAGGATTATTAGTTTATTGAAGTGGTTCACACCATCAATATACATATTCATGGTTAAATTTTCCTTATTGAGATTTGATCAACATGATCAAATACATGTTGTTGATTCACTAAACATATGATGAAATTTGGGCCATTGATATACTACTAATTCACCATGATTGTGACACATGGTAGACCTTTATGCATTCTTATGATCCTTTGACCTATTGAATTTATGCTTTTTATTATGTCTTTGTCTTGAATTATTAACCCTAGTGTTTAACATGGATCACCTATTAAAATTTGTACATAAGAATATGCACCATCTATCTTGATCTGGGGGACTTTGACTTATTGACTTTGAGAGATCACCTGCATGCCATTAATCCTTGATTTTATGGAGCAAGGTTTTGACACTTGTCATGTCTACATTTAATTTGTACCTAGGAATATTAAAATCAAAGAATAAGTGCTCAAGATGTATAACAAATTAGCATAAATCTTAGATTAAAGTTTTAATGAATTAGTAAACTAGATCAAAACTTAGACTAAAATTAAACTAAGACTAAGATAGAATAAAGTAACCCATAAAAAATATGAATCCATTTTAATAATAACTTAGGCTAAAGTAATTTAGACTAAGTTTTTGAATGTTATTTAAATTTGGATTCAATTAATAGATTAAAGACCAAATGTTTTAGATTAAGGTAAAAACACTTTTTGAAGGGGCCCCGAAACCCTTTACATTAGATAGATATAAACCTTAAGCACATCCAGGAAACAAATAACCTGGAACCAACAAAAGCTAAACCAGATAAACCAGTAATCTGAAAACAGCCTACAAGAGCTAGATAAACAATAACTATTAGTTTTTTTTTTTACAAGACCAAAGTTTCATATCTAGAGGAGGGACCAGAAGCTTAGATTTTTTCCTCTTAACAGTAGTCCAGCCATCCTCTACCTTAGCTGCCTCAGCAGCCCATTCCACAGAAGGCCAAGAATCATGAAGCCCAGGGGGTGACAAAACCTCAGCCATAACCTTAGGAGAACCAGCCACCAACTAACTCCTAGGAGAAACCTTCAAAATAGGTGGAGGAACCACCACCTCCTCAAAAATCGGTTCAGATAGATTACATAATCCAATCTCCTCTAAACCTTCAATAGGAACTGTCTCCAGCTGAGACTCCTGATCCGTCGAAATAGATAAGATAATATTAGTTAACATAATGAATCGAATAGGATAATATTAGTTAACCACTAAGGGTAAAATTAACATTGAAGAATAAACCCATGAACATTTATTCATTCTAATGAAGATCCATTGATCTTACAAGTTGGAAACACATGGGCCAAATGTTAGCAACATTATATAAGATCAAATAAAGCTTATGTGCGTATCATGTCAATGTAAGATAAATCAAAACATGATACTCAATAATGCACTTTAATCAAGTTGAATGCCTAATTTGTAAAATTTGAACAAAGGTCCTTATTTTCAAAAAATGGGGGATGTTTACCTCAAAAAATGATGACTTCTAGGGGAAACATTGCAAAACTTTAGAATTTAGATACTTTTGGTTCAAAATAATAACCAAACTAATCATTCCACATGATCAAGTACCATTATTAAGATCAATTAATAATTGAAACAAGTATTAAAATTGTAGAATTAATGTCAAACATTAAAATTTAATCATGTTGTCTATCTGATTTGATTTATTATTTTATTTCCATTAAGATTCAGAGAAAAACTTCTAGATTTCACAACCTTAGTCATTTACATAGACTTGTAGCATATGTAGATTTTCATTATGAATCATGCTTTATAAAAGGGGAAGGCTTGGGTATTACTCTACTACTTTCTAGGCATCCATATCACTAATAGAGATACCTTTGGCTCCAATCTAGGCCTTATTTCACTACCAGTTAGACATCCATAGCCCCAGTGGAGGTTACTAGAATCACCTTTGCTTAGAAAAATTTTAGATTTTTGACAAGGCTTTTATTTTTATATTTTTCAATTGTATTTAGATTTCAAAAAAATCTTGGGAACTAGAATTAGCTAGGTGTTTAAGATTTTTTTCAAATGTTTAATTTTTAAGACAATCATCCTTGGTCATAAACTTCATCCTACGAAATAATGTTCTTTAAGTGTTAACATGATTTTGTTATAATAATTCAAAATTTCACTCAAACACATGCAATACTTATTGAAATAGAACTTAGATCAAAAGAAGGTTTATTATTTTTAATGAACAATTATTTTATATATTAATCTTCATCAATTTCTTAGAAACATAAAATTAAGCTTAGAATTTCCAAAATCCATGATTAACCAATGTTTAAGAGTCATATCCACATTCTTGGTTTATGAAGTTCTTTTGATCACTTAAATGGTTTTTGAGCTTAAAGACCTATATTGGAAAAGATTTTTTAGAATATAAAGATAAAATAAAATTCATCAAACACACAAGAAGAAAATATATATTCACAAACACTGTTTAAAAACAAGGGACAATAATGAAATTAATTTAAACCTACCTACAGTAACTCTAACTAATATTACATATAAATCCATAAAGACTTGAGGTGGAACAATAGAGAAATAATGATTTAGATAATGCCCATTTATTAGTAAAGTAAGATATACTCCCTATAAGTCTTTGAGATTAAAGGTGTCTTCTCTTATTATCTCAAAATTTTTGTAAGAACCAATCCACAAAGGAGTGAATTTCCCATGTTTCCCTTTTGGCTCAGATGCTTTATCCCATAGGAAAAATAGGTCTCCCTATCTAAACACCTTCATGTTTAACCATTTATTAAACCATATTTTTATAGTGGTTTGATTTTTTCTAAAATTGGCAAATATTTCTTCTCTAGAATCCTCCAATTGGATGATATCAATCAAACTAGAATTGACATATTCTTGATCTCTTTCCATATACTCATGTATAAACTTGTAAGCTAGAAATTCGAGAGTAATTGGAATAATTGGCTCTTGTCCATATACCAAGATAAATGGTGATAATTTTATATCTTATCTCATTATGGTTATATCTAATCATAGAGTGTACATCAATAGATGTCATGTTCGTGGTTGTTGAGTTTCAAACTTCTTAATAACTTTCATCACATTCTTGTTTGTAACTCTAAAAATCCATTACCCTGATGGTAATGATTAGATAAAAAATTAAGAGATATATTATTGTCATAGGCCCTCTTAGTTATCTCTATAGATGTAAACATTGATCCATTGTCATAGACCAATGATACTGACATCTCAAACCAAGTATAAATGTTCTCTTCTAAGAACTTTATAACATATTTAGTCCTACACAATGTTGCTTCTACTACATCCATCCAACTTGTATAATAATGTGTTAGTAAGAACATACTTGTACCTAGCTAAAGAATTAGGGTTGATAACCCCTATGAAGTCTAAACCCTATTGAGTAAATTGTTTGTCAATTATAACTAGCCTCAAGGGAATAACTACTTTAGGTTTATTTGTATATAAGATTTGGCATTGATGACATTCCCTAACATGCTTTTGATTATCTTTGAAAATGGTTAGCCAATAACATCCTACCCTTAGGATTTTGTAAGTTGTTTTCCTAGAGGGGTGTCCACTCCCAAATTTTTCATGAAAGGCATTTAAGATTTCAACTAATTATTCCTTTGAAATGCATCTCAAATACACTCCATAGTTAGTCATGTAAAGTATCCCATCCTTGATTAATAAGTGAGATTCTTTAATCCTCAAAGATATTATTTATTCTTTACTCAATCTTATAAGACAACAACCATTGATCAGGAAATGGATGATTACATCATACCAATAATTTGGTTGAAATTATTGTTGGTCAACCTGCATGATGCTCAATCTAGGATTAATGTTAGTAATAAATTGATTTAATCCCTAACACCTCACCATTTTAGCATTTTTCATTTCAAGATCATATTCCTAGAGTATGGACATCCACTTCCCTCTTCTTTATTGCAATTCACATTGAATCAACATGATTTTGGTATTAGGGTTTGGCAATATAACATTCACTTTATTCCTAATAATATATTACCTAAAATTTATAACTACCTTAACCAAAATAAATGCTTCTTTATCAATTAGGGAATAATTGAACTTAGTATTTTTGAAGTTAGTACTCATAAATATAATTGGATGATCACATTTATGAAATTTTTAAGTTAATATAGCTATTATATTATGTTTAAAATCAAAAGAATATAGATACAAATCTTTTGTAAAGTCCAGAGTTATCAGCACAGGTGCTTGTCTTATTGCTTCCTTGATATCCTTAAAGGCTTTCTTCATTTATTCATTCCATTAAACCTTTGTATCCTTATTTAACATTTCATTAAGTGGTTTCAAAATCTTTGTAAAACCATAAATAAATTTCCTTAGAAAATTGATCTTCCTAAAGAAAGGCTTTAGCTCTGTTCTACTATTTGGGGGTTATATTTTAGATATAGCATTGACACTATCTAGATCTATAGAAATCATATCTCTAGTTCTCACATGTCTTATAAATTTCCCTTCAATTTATAAAAAAATAAATTTATTAGGGTTAATGGGAATTACATACCTTTTACAACATTCAAATACTTGTTTTAAATGCATTATGTGACCCTCCTTGTTCTTAGAAAACACAATTAGATCATTCATATATATAATGATACATTTACCTATGAGACCTTGAAAGACATGTTCCATAGCTCTTTCAAAGGTAGCTCTTACATTGATGAGTCCAAAATGCATCCTCTTGTAAACAAAAGTGCCCCATTTTATTTTGAATGTAGTCTTCATTCTATCTTACTTGTTAACAAGTACCTGATTGTAACCTAAAAAACCATCTAGGAAATACATCATGGCAAAACCACTAACATTTTGAATCACCTAGTTAAGGGATGGCAAAAGATAATTATCATTTTTAGAATATTTATTCAAGTTCCTAAAATCTCTACATAATCTATCTCTTTTTTTTTATAATTGGTACTAGATTAACTACCCAAGTAGAATGTCTAATAAGAAAAACTATTTTTGCATCTAATAATTTCTTGAGCTCTTTATAAATCAATGGTTCTAAAATAAGATTAAACAGAGTTTACTTCTACCTAAATGGTTTAAAGGATTTTTTCAAGGGAATGGTATGGGTGATAAATAAAGGATCAAAGAGTTTCAAGTCTTCATAAGACGATGCAATAACATCCTTGTGCATGGTTAATATCTCTCTAGCATTTTTAGAATCTACATTTCTACATGTTATACTAAGGTTTACTAGCTAAGGTTAACCTTGATTTCTTAGGTCAACTAAATTATAATATTTCCCATTTAATTTGGTAACTTTAATAGTTTCAACCAGATTATCTTTGTCAAATAATCTTTCCAAGGCAATCATGCCTTTGGGAATCTTGTTATCATTCAGTTGTATTATCTTGTCATCAGTTATATCATCATCAAGAGAGTTCCCATTGACCTCAATAAAAATATGAGACTCAAAAAATCCTAAGTCATTCATAAAATCAATGATATTTTTGGTCATCACTAAAAATTATAGATGGCTAACATTTTTAGGTATAGAGGCCCATGGGACCAACTCAATGTTAAACCTTCCCAGTTGGTAATGTTGATTTGGAATTAGGTTAGGTACAACTGAAGCTAGTTCATCATTTGACTAATTTTATTCTCTAGGGGTTGAAACAGTACTTAAATCATCAAAATACTCAATGACGTCCCATATTCTAAACTTTTATTTCTTTAGATAAGATAATTTTCATTGATAATTGATTTTGACTTGATTGACTACTAGTTCAGAATCAACATATACTAGTAGTTATTTAACCTTGTGTTTAATAATAAATTGTAATCCTAAGATCAATGCTTCATACTCTATCAAATTGTTTTTGTAAGGAAACTAAAGTTTATAAGAATCATTATATTCTTTTCTAATGGGATTGATTAACACTACTCCTACTCTAGACCCAAATTTGTATCTAGCACCATCAACCTATAATTTCCAAAGTCTAGACATAGTATGAGAGTCCTTAGAATTATAGAACTAAGGACTATCAATGGTGTAAAACCCTAAATAATAATTAACCACATTGACCCTTTCATTAGATGCATTATATTTAGTGATCATATTCTTCATCTTTAGTTCCCTTTAAATCAAATTTTGATTAGGAACTCCCCTCCATAGTAACCACATGTGAGATTAATTATTTGACATGTATCCATTCAAAACTTTGGTTTAATATCTACTAATCAATATCCCTTAATCATCTACAATGTCAAAAATTTAAATATAAATCAATTGTTGCACTTTTGGCTCCAAAATAAGTTGCATATGCACATTTAACAATTCACCTATTTCCCCTATTCTGTTTATAATTATGACTGACAGTATGGGGTGATACTTAGGGGTCTTAGTTTGTAAAGGTTTATTTAAGGGCCTGAAACCCTCTTCGCATCCTTTAATATGTTCCCATGGTCAATTTGTTGATGACACCATCTTCATGGAGCAATCTGAAGTCACAAAAGCTAGAATTTTAAAGGAAGCAATTAATTTATATTCCTCTGCCTCTGTACAACTGATAAACTGGAACAAAAGTGTAGTATTCTTTACTAATACCCCAAGTCACAGACAAAACAAAGTAGAAAAAGTCCTTGAATGCTCCATATGATCTTTTCCTTCCTCTTACCTTGGTCTCCCTTTTGGGATGAAAGTTCCTGAAGCTTTCTGGGAAGGACTAATTAACAAATTTAGTAATAAATTAGTGGGATGGAAAGGTAGTTTTCTAAGCCAAGCTGGAAAGCTCACCCTCCTTAAAGCAAGTCTACAAAGCATACCTACGTACGCTTTGAGTCTTTTCAATATCCCTACTAAATTTGCTGAAGCTATTGAAAAAATTTAGAGAAACTTTCTTTGGTCAGGTACTAAGGAGAAAACAAGAATGCCTTTAATAGCATGGGATAACATCTGTAAACCTGTCAAGGAAGGTGGACTAGCAATAAGGAAAATTAGAAGTATGAACACAACTCTCTTAGCTAAGCAGGGTTGGAGGGTTTATCAATAAAATAAAGAATGGAGCAAAATATGGAAGCACAAATACTTATTTAAGTCAAAGTCACTCCCTAAATTCTTTTCTAATCCAGACATTTCCCATCCTTCAGCCATATGGGGGGCAGTCTAGGGGACTAAACATGTTTTAGAAGAAGGAAGTTCCTGGAAAATTGGCAATGGTAATAAGGTGAAATTTTGGGAAGATATTTGGTTAAAAGGAAAACCTTTGCAAGATGAAATCCAAGATAAAGATGTTATAAACCATTGCAAGCAAAGAGTGGGAACAATGGTTAATCAATACTGGCAGAACAACTCCTGGGTGAACCTTACTGACTATGATGAAGATTTCAAAGATATTCAAATATCCCTAAAGGCAATATCTCTATACCCTAATCTTGAAGATAAGATTGTTTGGCACAATGAGCCAAGTGGATAGTTTAAAGTTTCTTCCATTTTCACTTCAAAGGGAAATGGCAACAAACCATTGTGGATGAAGGCCTGGATCAAGGGGCTCATCCCTAAAATCAAAATCTTTTTCTGGACCCTTCTCCAAAACAAAATCTTAATTTTGGACAATTTACAGAAAAGAGGAATATATATTGTGAATAGGTGTATCCTTTTTAAGAAAGGTCTTGAAGATAGAGATCATTTGTTTGTAAACTATTCTTATACACAGCTAGTCTGGAAAGAAATTTTCAATATGTGGGGCATTGCATGGATCCATCATAAAAATGTGGAATTATCTCTTAAAAGTTAGTACTGCCCCTCCAAGAATTTTGAAGAAATTTTTTTATGGAAACATACTCTTCCCCATATTTGGTGGGGAATATGGAAGGAAAGAAATAACTAAATCTTTAGAAATAAAGAGCTTCCTAGATGGGTGGTAGGACAGAACATCATTAGAGCTATTAAGGAGAATTTTTTATCACAAAAGTATCCAAGCTCAACCTTCCAAGTGGATGAGCCCTTAAGTAGGGAACTTCTAAAGGTAAACCTGATAATCCTAGATTAGGAGTTACATGGAATGTTCCTCCTCAAGGGTGGATTAAAGGAAACTTTGATGGAGCTACTAAAGGGAATCCAAGGAATGCAGGTTCTGGTGGTGTCTTGAGAAACCATACAGGAAAGGTTATTGATGCTATTGCAATCCCCATTGGTAAATCCAATTATCACATTGCTGAAGCTACTGCCGCCCTTCAGACCATCAAAAAAGCTATGGATTTGGGATATCCCAAATTGTGGCTAGAAGGGGACTCACTGAATATCATAAATATTCTTAACAATAAAAATATTGTGTCTTAAACTATAGAGGCTATGGTAATGGAGATGAAAACCTCAATAATTTTTTTTGATAAAGTGACTATAACCCACACCTATCGCAAAGCCAATGGAGTTGTAGATTGGTTAGCAAACTGCGCAATCTGGACAGGTCAAAAAATGAGGTGGCAGGAAACATTAGAAAAGAAGGTGGAACTGAGGGCGCTCATTCTTCATGATACAACTCATGAAAAGGAGGGAATTCTTAGATTTTTATAGTAACATAATGAGTTGGAGAAGTGGTTTCATGGGGAAAGGTCTTCAATCATTAAAGAGGAAGGCTCTTGAAAGTGGAAGGCTCTCAAGGATCCTGAACGTGCCCAAACATAGCCGACTCTCAAATCAAACTGGCAGCAGATGGGATCATTGTAAAGTTCACAGCGACTGGGTTTCCAAGGAAATGATTATGGCTCATGAAAGGAAGGGAGAACCAAGGAAGTAGGAGCCCAAAAACTATGATGAATGGAGAGAGAAACAAGATGTCTGGAGAATCCTACAGAAAGGAAAAGTCATGAACTATATGGAAAAGCTCCATGGGTCAAAACCACATATCACTACGGCCTTTTTCAAAAATTGGATTGATGAAAGGGTCACATTGCATGGTATAACAGTGAACCTTACAGAGGATTTTATAGTAGAGGTTACAGGGTTGCCTACGGATGGACTTAAATTCTCCAAGCAGACAAGCATTTCGAATGAGGCCTTTTGTAAGTTCCCCAAGATAGATGTGGAAGAGCAAAAGCTGGTCAAGAATGGAGATTTCTATGAATTATAATAGATTAAGGGGATATGGAGGGATGTCTTATGCTATATAAGGGAGTATTTCATCCTGGATGGAAGGAGCAAGAGAGTGCATAAATTCCACTTTATCTTCCTTAATCATTTCAGGCACAAGGTAAGACTATCTTTTCCCTTTTACTTGCGCTATTCTTTGGTCCAAAGTTTATTTGCTCACAAGAAGAAGGAAACGCATCCTATCCTGCATGAAGGCCTAATTCTGTTAATCGAAGGCTACTGTAAGAATAAAGCTATGGTTAAGAACCCTAACCAGGGGAAAAATCAAGAGTCTAGGAGCAGAAAGAGTGAAATCGTAAAAGGGAAAGACAAAATCAAGTTCCCTAGTGCCAATAATCAGAATGTAGAAGAAGATACAGAGTGGGAGAGAATTGATAAACCCAAGGAGGAAAATTTGGTGGAAGAAGAAGGAACTGAAAGTTGGAATACAAATTCAACTGAGGATGAAGAATGTCAAGAGAAGAATGAGAAAGAAGAAGTCAGCAAAGAGGAGGAATCTAAAAATAGTAAAGAAGAAACTAAGGAAAATCAAAAAATGTCGGAGGAAGATATTGTCCAGGAAGGCCCGGTTGAGGACCCAATTTCAAGTAATGAAAAGGAAAATACAGTTCAGGATGACAATCAAGAAATGGACATGGAAATTCAAATTAGAACCAAAGAACAATATCAAAGGGGCTAAGAGGATCACTTTGAAAAAGGTGGGAATATTCCCAAAAAGAATTTTGAGGAATGGAGAGAGAAGGGGCAGAACGATGGTATGCATACACCTATGAGTTGGGTTAATTGCAAAGCAAAGGCTTCTCTCCAATTTGATTCTTGGATGTGTAAGGATATTAAGGATCTCAAAAGGAAAGTGGAAATTATGGAAGATAACCAGAAAGCTACATGGAACAAAATTAACATCATGGAAAAATAGATAAGAGATATCCCTATCAAGCTCAAAGATTACGAGATTAACCTTTGGGAACTCATTAAGGAGAACAAAATGAAAATGGAGGAAGTAACGTCCAATATTTGTGTTGCAGCTATCAATATTGGAAAAAGAGTAAACGAGGAGACCAAATCCTTAGAGGGGCTGAGCAAAAGGAGGAGACAAAGCTCTAGAAAGAAGGCTACACAAGAGGGAGCCAAGATGGCGGCAACTACTACTCAGGACACTACTATTGTGAAAGGTAAAGAAACAGTGAAAATGATTTTGAAACGGGAAGAATAGTCTGGTTCTTCTTATTGGTTATGTTTACTAGTCTTGTTCTCTGGTTTCTTTTTGTAATCTTCTGTCTATGGTGCAAATAGATCTTTGTCTCTGGTGGTTTCAAGTCCATCTAAAACCTATTTTTTCTACTTCTCTATAGTAGTTTTTAGGTTCTGCCTGTGGTCGTTGAGGTTTTTTCTTTCTTTCTTTGTACTTGGGTTTTGGGGTCCCATCAAAACTTGATTTTACCATAATCTAAAACAATTCACCAATCACTTTAAATCTAGATTTTTCTACTTGAGTCATTACTCTATCAAACTTAATAGGAGCTAAACCATGTTTGTCATAAATACCTATTGGCATAATATTTTTAGAGGCACCTATTGAGGTCAACATACCCCTATTTCATAAAAATGGGGACCCTCATGTTAACTTGTGCAAATTTGAACCTTAACACTAAAAATTCAATTGAGCAGAGTCTCATTAACATGTTTGTACATTATTTATATTTGAATATCATTCATACCTAGACATGGTTGGTTTATTTGTTCATGGTTCTAGTTTAATCCTACCTAATATTTCTAATGATTGATCTTCTTATTTAAAGTCACAAGTCTAGTGGAACCCTCATTGAATGGATTATGCTTCAATTTTATAGTTTAATCCCTACCTAGGGTTTTATTAGCCTTTGGTTTATATGAATTCAAGATAAATCCATGTTTAAATATTTTGAAAACCGTCCTTTAATAAAACCTAGCACAAGTTCTTCCAGACTAAATACAAAAATTGGTGTGAATAATTTATGTGAGAACACTTTAAAATTTCCATGGACTTAATTTTAAGTTTTATATAAAGGTTTGGGTGTGTTTTTAAACAAAACCAAGCGTTAGCCTAAAATTATATACTTGGTCTCCTCATGTCCTAAGCCACTCATTCCTTTTCTATTTTAGTAGGTCTAATTTTAGTGTTTATAGGGTCCTTTTATTATGCTCTTAGATTGGTCCAATTTTATGATTTGCATGGTCCCTCTTATTATAAACTTATACTAATGTCTTAGTCTTAAGGCCCCGTTAGTGTTTATTAACATAAATAAGGACTTAGTCTTAATAGTTTAACCTAAGTCCCTTTATATCTTTGAGTCCTAACTCAAATCATGTGCTTCTTTGTAGGATTAATTACCCATATTTAATCAGGCAAGGTTAATAAGATAGAGTGAGATGAACATGATGTGCTGAAGACTTTAATCCATGAGACCAATCCTAATCAGCTACTTAGAGCATAATCAATTTTGCATGTTTGAGTGAATGATGGTGATCTAATGGTGCAAAACCAAAATCAAAGTCTAAAGGGGTCCCTATCTTTATAACATAAATCTAGCCTAAGACTTTACACTAAGCTTTTAATTATATTAATACAATAAAACCTTAGGATAAAATTTTATGTTATGACTTTATTATCCATGGGTTCTTTATTTCATTATGTTTCTAACTTAGGCTACAAACTTATATTTTCCTAAGCATGGGGTCTTTTTACATTACAACTTATCTTAAAACCTAGATTAAATTTTATTCATATTTATTATTATGATTAAACATTAGTCCTAGGATATATAAATTTCCTAAATTTACTTAAACCTTTTTTATAAACATAAGATATAATCATGATCAATGGCTCAGATTATAATCCACGACCCATATGCACTTGGACAAGATCAATCTAACAATGTGAGATCCCTAATTGAAAAGTTAGACAATGGACCCTAGTTTAAACATCAAGAAAGTTATAGATGATCGATGACATGCATTAAAACATACACATATAATTAATGGAGTGTATCAAGTTAAGAATTTTTAATAGATCTCCAAGTTAATGTGAAACCACCATGTGGTGAAGAGGAATTTCTCAATAAAACTCATAAGGTGCAGAGTGAACTATAGTATGACACATGGAAATCTTAGAATAAAATCCTAGAGATGAGATTAAAATTGATGATCATGTAGATGTCAAAGATATTTATGTAGACATCAAATAATGGTTGCATGGACGTCAGATTTAAGCTCACGAGAGAGTCTCAATAATGATCTTAAAATTTATAGTCACATAGATGTCAAAGATGTTTATGTAAATGTCAAATGATAGTCATGTGGATGTCAATTTTAAGATATTTGTCAGGATCTAAATATCTATTATTTATGTTGATTCGTACCTACTAGATTTGATGGTGTAAGATAAAACTAATTTTTAAAAGAAAATGGTCAGTTTTTAAAGCATTTATCAAAAAATTACCATGAAAATGCCATAGAATTACCACATAGGTGCCATGGTAAAGCCACATAGGTAGAAAGTGATAAAACCAAATATTTTATGGGATTAGAAATGCAAAGGTATAAATCAAATCTAAGGCACAAACTCACTCATGTTCAAAAATACATCACCACTAAAGATTAAAAGGGACTTTTAGAAAATCCATACATCTTCAAAATCCCTAACTTGATCCTAGAGTGACCAAAATTGAGCTTGAGAGAGTCAATTTTCCATTTAAGCAAGTGAAAAATGATCAAAAGGTGAGATATAGACCACTAGTGATAAATTTAAATAAACTCATAGTCATGATGGCCCAAAGACAACACAAAGAAGATACAGAGCTATATCTTACCACATATATTAAGGGGAGAGTCTTTATAGACATATAACTTTATGTTGTATCCTTGAACATGGGAGACAATAATTGGTCCAATATTTGCTAGGTCATTAAAGATCCACCAGCAATAAACATAGAAGATGAGAATAATGCATCGATCAAGAGAATATACTATGAAATGGTTTCCATCCAAGTGATGAGCCTTCAATATGCTATACAAAAACTAGAGGTACTACATTGTATTGATGTTATGGATCCTATTTTCATGTATTAAAAAATTGATTAGGGTATGATAGTAAATGAACATAGTTATAAAAGAGTTGTTTATATCTCCCCTCTTGCCTTCAAAAACTACTATAAATTTCTAAAGTCCTAAGTGTAAGTACCCAAAATCAATTAATGGTCGAAGAATAATGACCTAAAGACCATCCTTACCACATGGCTATATTTAGGAACACAAGTAATATGTAACCTCAGTGAAAAGATCCCAATTAACTAATTTAGGGTCAAGATTAGGATGATAGTGGCATTGCTAAATAGATTGTTTGGGAACCATTTCGCCACCTATGTTGACAAAATTTGGGTCCCTTTTGTGTATTTTATGGTTGAGAGAGGACTTACCCCTCCCATAAGTGAGATGATTAGCACATATTTGAATAAATAATTCACTAAAATCAAGGAGAAGACCAATAACCATTTCTACATGATGTATTATCTTTTTGACACATTGATAACCACCAAAAAAATCCCCAACATTAAATAATGGTCACCTGAAGGGAAATAAATAGTCTCCCAATACTACTCAAAATTGTATATTTTCAAATACAAGGACCATATTCAATTCATTTATGACTATGTTTATTTAGTCTTAGTTAATTATATTATAGGGATCCCAGTGATGAGGGTTATCCCTTTGATCAAGAAGTATTTTGAACTCATTAGAGAAATTTTGTTATATTTATATTGAACAATAATCAAGATAGAGGGAACTTTTATTCAAGCCCTTAGGCTAATAGTTCATGTGCCCACCAAAATTGGTAGAGCAAGAAGTGGCATACTAGCTATTACAATATATAGATGGTATGTGTATAAGAAAAAGGAAGGGATTGATTCATTCCTTTCCCTTGACCATTATTAGGAATATGTTTTAGAATTGGGATAATGTAGAGACTGTCTCTAGGCATAAGACCTCCTTCAATTTGTAAATTAATGAATTGAGATAATAGGACCCCAATGAAAAGCTTGTAAAACTTTTTAAGGCCAAGAAGATCAACATGACCTATGACCATCACCCTAGTGTCTATGACTCAATGTAAACCTAGGCATCCTCCTGCACAGAGGTCTTGGTAAGATTAAGAAGCACAACATGAAGCTAGATTGCTAAGAGAGCAAAATACAAGTGATTATATATGGAAAATGGGGCCTATGCAGTAACATTGATTATTAGGACCATATTATAGACCTCTTCAAACATAACCACAGTCAATAACACAAGATCTTAAGACTCAAGCTAAAACAAAGCCAAATGAAAAAATGCCTAAGGAGAGGAGACCTAGTGAGCTGGCATCTTCTTTAGCTTATTTTGAAGAACCAAAGTCACTTATTGAATAAATTGACATAATTACATTGGATCTTGAGGAAACTAGAGAGGATATCCTTAAAACACTAGCTTGTGCTTATGAATTAGATGAATAAATATGGACAATAGAACCTCAAGCTCTAGATGAAGAAGCAAAGGAAGAAAAGGGGAAAGAAGTAACTTTGGACTTGGTTCCTATTAGAACCCAACCTAGAAGGATATTTGAACTACCTCTAGTCCAAATAAAGATCAAGAAGCCATATTTGACTTCACTAATCCTTTGAGTGAGGTCATCCTTTTTAGTGATGATAATCCAATTCATTGTCTAACCATTTCTTAATGGTTTTATATGGGAAGATACAAAAAATCCCAACCATGCACCACCCATGGGCCATCACAAAATATGTTAATTTCCATGGGTGTGATGATATTTAACCTTGGATATGGATTTTTATAATAAATAAGAACAAAGGATGTTTGCCCTAGGTAGGTTGAGTGACACACAAATGAAAACTCTAGAGCCTCCAAAAGTGATTCAATCTAGTGGGAGTTCAGTTTAATCTAGAGACACCAACATAGAAAGGGTGATTGAAAATAAAGCCATGGTCATTAGTGAGGAATTCACCTTTAAAAGGATAGATCCATTCATAGGTCTAACTCTAGTGGTAGGTCAAAATCCATGAGAAGATAAAATTTTTGAGGAAAAAATATTTGATATAGCCTAGGCCCAGTTTGACCAGCTATAAAGCATGATCAAGGGCCTCTTATAGTAGAACAATAATATGAAAGATGCTATAGTCTTGTCAATCTATAAAGATTAATTTATAAAGTTTGAAGACACCATAAATGACCTATTCAACTCTTTGATGGTAATCATAACTAGGTAGGAAGTAATAAAGAAGCAAATCACTAAGGCTACATGCCAAGTTGGCTAATGGCAGGCTTCAAGATATTAAGTCAAATACTTAATCAAAGCCTTCACCAAAAACATGGTCCCTAACTTTATGACCATCAACTTAACACGCTTTAATATGATCATGGCCATATTGGTAGATAAGATCCAAGTCCTAATCAACTGGTCCAAGTAGATAGAAGACCTAACCAAGGACTTCAAATAGCAAGAAGATGGAATGACTCACATCTTAGATAGTTTGATTAAGGAACCCACTTCACTCAGTCCATTATGTCATTTAACTATTAAAGATTTTAGGCACAATAAATTTTACTTCATGTAATAAGTAAGGAACCAAGGGAAAGGCCAAATAGGGGATGATAAAAAAAGAGTCATGGGCCTACTTCTATCATTTGAAGAGAAAATGGGAGATGTCGGGATCATCAAAAGAGAAGTTTGAAAATGACCTTAAGAACCTAGAGGTGAAATAAAAAGAGATATTCATGAGATAAGTTGTTGATCTTTAGCTCATAAATGAACAACATTATAGGTTGACAATCCTTTAGGGTAGGAAACAACAATAAGGGACTTAGTCAGCACAAGGATCCTAGAGCAAAAATTAATTAAGAATATTCTCTTTGTAGTAACTTTGTAAAATTTTGAAATAGAATATTCTTTTGTAAAGACATTTGTAACTTATAAAACACATTTCCTATAGGCTAGTCCACTTGAAAAGTTTTTTTGTATTCTATAAACTTTTGTAGAAATGAAAATTGTCCTTACACTTGTACACTTGTAATTGATATGACTAACCGACATACTTACTTGAAGTCTATAAAAGGAGTATTGTCATTTATAAAAGAGGAGGGAGTTTTTGAGTTAAAAACTAGTGTAAACCTTAAACAAATAATTCAAGAAAATAATTTTGAAAAGATTATCTCATTTTGTATGTGTTAATTGTTATATGGTTTCTCTCTCTCTTATCTATTCTAAATTCTAGATTTGAATAGTTCATGTAGACTCTTGGTATTTACCTTTCAATGTAGAATTGTTAACTTGTGTTTTTGCTAGGATAACTAAAGGTTCTCTAGTTTAATTCATTTTATTTGCTCTACATTTGTACATGAGCATTAGCTATCTAATTTTAGGGATAAATCTTTAATTTAATATTTATTCTTATTTACATTATTTTCACATTCCTTAGAATTTTTCTTGATGTTTGGTAAGATTCAAGCTTAATCTATTACATATCATACATTAGTTTTGAGTACATTCTTGGGTAGTATTTGAACTTTGTCATGATGTCTAGAATGAAAATCAACAACATATTTTCCATTTGCCTTACCCTTCCTTTTGTTTTTTTTAAACCAATTCACTTTAGACTAAATCTTTATTGTACATCTCCATATTAGTCTAAGATTTAGATTTAGAATCGAGCATAATTCACCATAATTATAATAAATAAGCTTATAATTTTCAAATATTTAAAGGGCATAATAACTCCCAACCACCAACTAATATTAATATTGTGAAACAATCATTTGTTCTGCCTCTATTCCATCATAGATAATATGATTATTACAAACTACAACTCATGCTCTAAACTCTAAAATGAGACGTTTTTATGAAACACTTTGAGCACCTTATGATATATATTTAGGCATAAAAAACACCTAAATATAATAGATAGTTATGAAATTTTTTACCTAAAATTCTAACTATTATTAAAAAAGGTAGAACTTTTATTTTATAAATATACATTACAACATTTACATTTGTAGATTTTTATGATTTACTACATTTTTTAATTAAAGTGTCTAGTAGCAAGTCTCTTTGTTAAGTTATCTAAGTAAATTCATGTAATTTACTATTATCTTCAATTTTATTCATGTCCTCTACTATGTTGTACCCACTCTTGGTATAAGAATTAGATAAATAAGCATTATTTATAGTATTAATTCCCTTTAGAGGTTTTGTATTATTTTCTACTTTGGGATCAAGAGGAGTATCATTGTTGTTTAGTGGATTAGAGCTTGTCATTGGTTGGATTTTTTTATATTCCTCAATGGATAGGTCTTACTTAGATACTATTGAAAATCATGAATCTCCTCTAGAGTATCTTTAGGTTCATTATCATCTTGAAATGGAAAATCAAAGGTTTCCACCATAAGAGTTGTTTTAGATGACTCTGAAGATGTAGATGACCCTACAACATTATATTTATTATCCATAAATTCAAATTTATCCAATTCATCTTAAAATACTTAAAAAGCATTACAAAATTATATATAGTCTAATTCACCATGTTTTGTAGTGTTATGAACCCTACAATAATTAGCTAAAGCTACATGATAAATGTTTATTTCAGGTATGTTCTTAGTTGTATATGACACATTATTATTATTATTTTTTCTATTGTGAAACCTATTTGTATGTCTATTAAAATTCTAATAAGAATTGTTTCTATTGTAATCTCCCTATTGTTACCTACCTACCTTTGAAACAAAAGAAAATCAGTGCTCAATTTTTGAACCATTTTCAATATGGAGTCATTTTCATTGTTAGGTGCCTTTGAATTATAGACTTGAGTACTATTACTAGATATTGGCCCCATAGCTCATTGATTTGGTGGGTGGGATTCACTTTTAGAGTTATTTACCATTGCTAGGTTCTGACCAAGATGAGCATGAATCAAAGGCAACTGGTTGAAGACTAGAGTTTGATTTAAAACAAGCATGTTCTTATTAGAAGTTGTGATGATATTTAATATAGGAAAATTATGATTGATATTAGGAATAACATGTGCTAATTGACCTTGGGTTTTCATTTGATCACAAGTTTTCACAGCTTCATCATAGGCCAAAGCTAATGTATCTATGATCCCAATAGTTCTTTTTAGAAATATAGAAGTCATTGGATCTAAAGAATCCTTATAAATCTCTAAAGATAAAGTTTCAATAGGATTATAGGTATATATATTTATAATAAACATATTTTTAAATCTAGCATTGAAATCTCTAGTGGTTTCAATTGAATCTCTCTTCACCATAATGAACTGTTGATATAGAACATAGGGACTAACGATCTCTCCAAACTGATTAATGAAATAATTTTTGAAATCATTCCATTTGATGATGTAATATTCATGAATATTAAGAATCTAATCATATGTTATATCCCTAAATATAAAAGTAAACAACCTGCAAGCAAGATCTTTATGAATAACATTTAACAATCTTAAGGTAACCTTAAAATACTTAATGTGTTATTCTATAGTAACAATGCCTATAAGAATAAATGAGGTTAAATACCTCTCTATATTTATTTTTAATTCATGTACTTGAATAGGCACATTGGTAAAATATCTAGCCAATCAATCCATACCTTGATGAGGATTGAATATGATAGCAAAAATAGGTGAAGTAGGTTGAGATTTATAAACTCTACTTTCACCTTTATCCACTCTTATTTTCCTATGATTTACAAGGAAATAAGAGACAACCTTATCTCAGACCTTGACCTAGTTCTTATTCATGGTAGTTCTAGCTTGTAAAAACCAAATCATGTTCAAAATATGACATAGAAACCTTATCTTTGTAAAGACAAACAATCTTGAAATATTTGCAAATAACATTTTAATTCTTAAAAATAAGTAGATTTGTATATTTCCATTTATAATTTTAATAAAAAATTTCACAAATTCATACAAATATTTCAAAGAATAACTATATTTAATTGTATTAGCTTAAATATACATCCAAACTTTTGAATATTAGTGATCATTACACTTCTAAGCTAAAATAAACCTATAATTGCAAATAATCAAATAATATTTGAAAAAAATTACTATAACTAACCTTAAACACATTGAATTCACAAAACATAATCAACCTTTGCAACATTTTTAAAAAAATCTTCAAATAATAACTATCTTTAGCTAAATAAGCCTAAATACTGAGATAAAACCATGAATATCAACCATCTTTACAAATTTAAGCTAAGAAAAACACAAATATGCAAATGATCAACTTATCCTTGAACAAAATATAATAAAATAATCTCAAAATACTTTAGATTCTAAAATATTTAGCTCAATCCCTCCTTCTATCACCAATTCTCTCTCTTGTTGATGGATGTAAATGTATCACAAGGTTTAGATAGTGTTGAAAACACTACTCATTTTAATATTCAAAGAATATTTTACATTAGTTGTTGGTTGTGATCTTCTTAAGATCTATGATGGAGTAGTAGCTATGTTATTTGACCATTTCACAAAATGATTATGCAATTGGTTATTGGGAGCAACCATGGTCTTAAAGTTTTGTGAAGATAAACATTATTTTAGCTAAATATAATGAATAATGATTAGAATCTAAAGCCTAAGACTCTAATCTATCATGAATATTAACAATGGAAAAGTAAACTATAGTGATTTGATTAAAAAATGAGAAAATAGGTAGGGTAAGCTAGAAGGAGAGATGTTTTTGTTCCTTAGTTTAGACATACTGACAAAGCTCTTCTTTCATCAAAGATATGCATCTTCAAACCAGCATATGACATGAAATTCCAAATAGTATAGATCATATCATATACCATGAAAATTTCTATGGATATTTGGAAACATGAAAATTAGAGATCAGATTCACTTTAAATATTTACTTAGACAAGAAAATTTCTTTTGCACATCTTTTAAAAAAACAATGATATTGAAATGAATCTAATAACTTTCAGTAAACCTAGTGTAAAGCCCAAATTAACAACTTTAAATTAGGAAATGCATATATATAATTCTTAAAAGCTTCAAATTTAAATATTAGAACATAGACTTGAGGAAGTATCCATGATAATAAATAAATAGATAGAATGAGATAATCTTCACATAATTCTCTTACTTATATTATTTACTCCAAAATTTATAAAATAGTTTTACATTTAAAAATTCCCCTCTTGTTCTAATGATAATACCCTTCTTTATAGGTTGGAAGAGAAACCTATGGGGTGTTTCAGGTAGTCATTATCAAATGGAAATTAGACAAGTGTCAAGAATATATGTCCTCTTATAAATATTCTAATACTAATGACATTTTTCAAATGTGACTAACCTACAAGCCATGTGTGTTACATACTACAGATGATTTTACAAAATAATATATTATTTTAAAAAGATTTACATGGTTTTCGATAAAAAATAATATTATAAGTCAACCTTATTGACTTTGAGATGCTCCTACAGCTACAACCTGTTTCTTTTATTCAAAAATCTTCAAGGAATTGTCATACTACTCATTAATCAACCAAAGATTGATGATTGGATCTATGAATAACACCTATGTTTTCCTTCTTAAATCTTTAAATATTTTATTTGTGTTATCTATGGCTTCTTTGATTATCCTTGCATTAAATATCTTCATTTTCTAACAAGATCAAGTTCAAAATATGCATGTTGTCAGCCTTTGTGGTGCCCTTGCTTCTACTATTGACTTCATGGATGAACTTGGTAGCTCTCTACTAGTATTATTAATAAATTATTAGGGATATTTTACTTAGGATGTGATGTAGGGGAGTATTATAGATTCCAAAGAGTTTCTCAAAAACATGTTGTAGAGTCTTTTAGGAGTGTGCAAATTTAAACCGAGTCTTTTTGAGTTTTTCTCACCTTTTCTAAATTTGGATTATCAAATTGTCTAATAATGGATTAAGAGTAGTTTATTTGTATAGATTAATGTTTATAATGTGTAATGATGAATAAATATTTAATAGACCCTTATATGGTCTCATGTAGATACTAGGTTGGTTTTGAATGTCATAAGTCAGTTTTAAGAATGAGGGGGCAATCTTGTTTGGACCACCCTACATGGGTTTTGGGGTTATTTGAAGTTTATTAGTTCAAGAAATGGTTAAGAATCATGTTGTAAGTGTCTATTTTAAGATATAAAGGAGATATATAGTAGTGTTGGTTTGTAGGAAGGACATGGGATGGAGAAAACTAGGTAGACATGACTACCAAAATAAGGTCTGCTAAAATAATGTTGTGTAAGCTTTGATGAATGCATATACAGACCTTATGAGGTCTTGTTTTGTTATTATTGCATGTGTTAAGGTTGATATATTGAATTCATGTTTTATTGAAGTAAGACTTTAAAGGTGTTCAAAAAAGTAAGAACCCTATCGATGCATGAGAACACAAGCCCCTATTGGGCTAACAAAGATTGATATAAGTAACTATAAGTATCTTGTGGATCACGGAAGACTATAATAACTATGTTTAAATATGTTATAAGGATACTAAGAGGTTTTTATAATGAATGTTTTCTCTCAAATGGATGATAATAGATAATCTTGACTAAGAAAGTATGGATAGACCCTGTTAATGAATCTTCTATATGTTATAGACTATTGTTTTAAAATGGATAGGTAAATATACTTTGTTAAATATTTCAAAGGATTTTTGAAGGATTTAATTATGAGATAGGGATTATAAATTATGTGTAATAGTAACCAATTCATTTGATATTTAGATATATGTTTACTCAGACCCTTGTGTTTTGTAAGTGACTTCAATGGTGGAATGTATTCATTAAGAAGGTTCATTTCAAGGTTGGTAGATCATGTCCTAAGTTATTAAAGGTTAAATGATAAATATTTTAGTTTTGGATAATTTTAAGTAATCAATGTACCCTTGTTCACAATCATATAGTAAACTAAACCTTGCTTCTTGAAACAATTATTGTCAAACTAGACTGTGAGAATGTTATTTTCAAAGAAGAAATATTGAAACCATTGATAAAGTATTTTGGGGGTATGTAAATGATTTTATTATATGTTTCTAAGGTTATTTTACATTTTTTTATATTGAAAATAGTGTTCATTTCATATACAAAGAAATAGTCCTATAGTTAGTCCTTGATTAACATACTTAAGAGCAAATACATATTGAAAAGTGGAGTAATGGATTAGAAGAGAGATATCAGTGATTGGAGTGTGTGGAGAGGGTATTAAAAGACCTAAAAATTTAATTTTTTATTTGAAACTAAAAATATTGTTCAAAATGAAAAATTTCTTACTCTCGAGCCTATAATAGACCTGTAAACCCCAGAGTTAGGGTTTAGTGCATATAATGATATTTGACTAGTGAAAATGACCTAAAATTTGTATTTCAACATGTTTCAGTACCCTTGAAAGTATTTTCTAGGTTTTAGGTCAAAGGCATACAATTAATGATTTTGTCCCGAATAAGGATCCAATGGTGATCACTTGATTGGAGGTTTTTAATTTAATGGTGTAAAATATATTTCATTATTTTAAATTTGATAGGTTTGCTCCTAACATTTGATGTCTACTAGGACATCTTTGATGGGACCCAATCCATAAAATGAAAATTGGAATATAAATATTTTATCATCTTAATTTTGATAGGTTTATCCCCATCATTTGATATCTATGATTATGTATTTGATAGGACCAAAACCTTCAAATTTAACTTGGACAATCTGTGAATATTTGAGATCTCTCGATGGTTTTATAGGTGGCATTTAGTTATTAGATCGATAAATTTCATTGTTTTAAATTTGATAAGTTTGCTCCCATTATTTGATGTCTATAAGGATGTATTTGACAAGACCAAGCCCATCAAATTTAATATAGACAATCCCCAAAGATTTGAGATCTTTGGATGGTTTTACACATGGCATTAAGTTATTACATCAATAAATTATCATTGTTTTAAATTTGATAGGTTTACCCACATCATTTGACGTCTATGAGGACGTATTTGATGAGACTGAACCCATTAAATTTAAATTGAAATAGAGAGATTTTATTGTCTTAAAATTGAGAGGTTCACTCCCATCATTTGACGTATGTGACGATGTACTTGATAGGACCAAACACATCAAATTTAACTTAGATAAAATTTTAAGCCTAATAAAAAGGGGAATTCATAAAGCCTTTTTGAATAAATTCTTAGTTTTATTATGAAGGCAATATTGAGTTATAAAAATCTTGGCCTAAGTCTTTTTTAATGATTAAAAGGGACATCATCATATAAGATCTAATGATGATCACTTACTTGTTGGATTTGATCTAATAGTGCATATCAACATTAAAGCCTCAAGATCTCCTAAAGTATCCAATGGTGATCACTTGCTCACTGGATTTGATCCAATAGTGTGAGCCAATTGAATACTTTTCAAAGGCCTCAAAATCTTGACACATGGCATAATCAATAAGCTCAAAGATCAAGAACAAATGAAATACAAGGACCTAGATTTGGATTTTTAATGCAAAATAAAGGGACTTTTGAAAACCAATGGCCACTCTTCAAATGGCATTTATGAAAATTTCTAAAAAAGGCATTAAACCCTACCACATAAGCTCCATGTAAGTATGGAGGATCTAAATGAAATATAATTCATGATTGAAAATAAAGGAGAGATCATAAGGTTCCATCACATCTAAGGCATATATGAGATCAAAGTTGGATGTTTTGGTCATTAAAGTAGAAAAACCCTAAACCCTCCATAAATAAGGCCAAAATTAGTTCAAATTAATTATGTGACACTTGAGATAATTTCAAACTAAATTAAGAGAAGGTGCCTTAGTAAGAACATTGATAACTTTGCAATTACCATACATTGTTATCAATGGTAGTAAGCAAGCAACAAATGAAGATTGAATCAAAGCTTTATCTAACTTTAGATGGTGAAGAAATGGTATTTAGAGACATAGAGTTGGATTCAATAGTATTAAATGTATAGGGAATCAAGAACTGGTTTGAATTATTCTTCTTTGTTGAAGAGTTACAACCAATTTCTTAAGAAGAAAAGAGGAATACTTTAGTATACCAAAGATACAATGATTTAGTATCAATTTAAATGGTAGAGATTCATCACATAGTTGTTAGACCATATGTAATACATTGCTTCAGCATTCTTGTTCCTACTTTTGTTGATTATAGAGTATATGGAGAATGGATTATTCATGAAAGAAATGTTAGTAAATTTGCATGCATAGCTCCCATGGCCTGTGACACTTATTATAATCTACCTTTACCTCATGTTGATCTACCATCGTCAAGAGAATATAAAAATTCCCAAAATTTGGATTCATTTCTTTCACCTTGGTTAATCCAAGGTTCCCATGTTTTTAGGACCCCTAATGGTGAGAATCTTATTACCCAATTTAGAGAAGGTGTTAGGGTAGATATGAACTTATTGAATAGAGCCTTTAGTGCCTCTTTTACAACTTATGTGAGTAAGATTTGGGTGTGCTAAGTCCATTGAATGTTGGAGTAGAACCTAACCCCTCCCATTGGGGAATTAATATGTTTCTTATTGGCCAAAAAATTTATAGCCATCAAGAGAAAGACCTTCAGACATTTATTTATGATGTCTTACCTCCTAGACTCACTCTTGGACTCTATTAATTTCCCTGGCATCCAAAATTGGTCCCCTAATGATAGGACTACCATTTCCAATCATTAATCCAAAATACACATTTTTAAATATAGGAATCATATGCAATTCATATGTGATGGTGTCTTCCTAGTCATTTTTGAGATAATCATTGGTATTCCTATGCCTAGACTTCATCATCTAATAGAAAAAAAGTAGATACCATGGGGGATGTGTGTTTATATCCAAATTTCACTATAATAAGGATAGAAGGAATCATTTTCCAACCATACATATTTCCCATATATGTTCCCAATAATATTGTAGAGCAATAAATTGATTATCAAATCATTTAAGGCATATATTGATGCTATAAGAAGAATTAAAAGGCCTAGCTTCATCCCTTCCCACTAGATATTGGTAGAATTATAATCAAGGATTAGAAATAACTAGAGATCATTATGGTGCATACGAATTCATATGATTTCCAATTATATGATCTTAAGATGTGGGACCCTAATAATAGAGTGGCTAACCATATTTAGGATAAGAAGGTCCCAAAGACTGAGTACAATCATCAACTAGGTGTGGGAGATGGTATTTACACAAGGGAAAATAACTTTGAATAAGTCCTAAGGTTAAAAACTACAACATAACCTTATAAGTTAATTTGGTTAGGGATAATAATCCTTCAAAATAAATATGGTAGATAAATCCCTTATAGTATCACTTCTTGCCAAAACCATCTGGGACTACACGTCAATAACCACCTATTGAGGTACAATCTTCTCAACCTCAATAGGGATAATTGACAAAGTCATGTTAGATTGAGTAACTTAAGGATGTAAAAGGAAAATGTAAAGCTATAAGTGAGTTGTCCAAGATTGAGAAAAGACCTATTGCAAGCCTACAAATTTAGGCATCCCCACTAAGGCCTTCTTCCCCAATATAAGCTATGAGATTAATTGCTTTGGAAATGAGAGAAATAGTAGAGAGTGCCCTCGTTAACATCACATATACTTATGGTTCAAATAAGGAAGAAGACCCACCTAAGGAAGTAGGTAAGGAATTAATTCTATTGGCAGTGCAATGAGATAATTAGAATTAGCCTTAGTTCCTCTGGTACAAAGAAAGAGGACTAGGTTAACTTTCACTCACCCTAATAGTGAAATAAACTATATAGTGGTGAGAATCCTATTTATGAACTAACCATTCTTAATTGGTTTATTTTTGGGAAGTTGTATAAAATCCCATCTCTTTCCCCTTCACTAGATCTGACTCTAGTGGAAATAGGTGTTTAGGATAATGTCAAGCCATGGATTAAGGATATTTTGAATAAACAAGTAGAGAGAAGAATCAAGATTTTTCATAATAAGGAAAGCCAATGGGTTGGTACCCTATGATCCTTTGGGACGTCAAATGTAGATATTCTTGAATAACCACAAGTGAAATAACTTAATCCTTAGGTCTAATTTAATCTAGAGACATAAACTCTTCAAAGAGTAGTGACAAAGAAAGTCACTATTGGTATTAAGGAGTTCACCTTTCAAAAGGTGGAACCATTTATAGGTTTAACTCATATTCCAAGATAAACAGTAGGGGAACATCCTATTTTTTAAGAGGATGTAGCTAGTGTGGTATTGGCCCAATTAATAATTGCCTTGGATAGAGTTTAATGATTGAAATAGAGGATCCTCAACTTGGAAATAGAAAAGCAAGATTTGGAAGCTTAGGTGTTCTTGATAATTCCTATAAATATATTATAAATGCTGAATAAATCCTTGATGGATACACTTAAGAATTTAAATATCATTAAGTCTAGATCAAATTCTTTCAACAATCAAGTTGAGATGGCATAGGCCTTAATCACCTAGTGGCAGAATTCTAAAGCTCAGATGGAGGAGCTCATCAAGGTGCATAAGATAAAGGAGGCCTTGAAATTTAATATTATCAAACTCAAACATTTGGACATCCTCATGGTAGTTTTGGTGGATAAATAAAAATATTTTATCACCTGGAGTAGTGATGTTAAGGAATTCATCAAGAGAGACATAGATTTGGTAAACTAGATTGAAAAACTTCTAGGTAATCTATTAAATAACCCTTCTCAAATAACTACTTTAGGCTTGATTAATGATAAAGAATTCAAGCAGAGGGTTAATAACCACATCCAAGGCATCATAAATAGCCAAGGTCATTTAGCTATGGGCAACTAGAAGACACTTGATACAATTACATTTATAGGAAAGCAAATTGCAGAAGTATAATGTGCAAAGTAACTTGTATCTTTGGTAGATATTGAATTCGACAAGTTAGCAGATAAATAAGAGGATTATCTAATGAAGCCTATAGTGGATTTTGAGTTGATCAAGGAGAAATACACAAAGGTGAAATACTTCCTTAGATAGGGATAATTAAAATGATCCACCAAGGGAATTCCTAAAAGAATATTCTTGTTGTAATGTATATGCTAGTCTGTTAGCATATACTCTTTCTTGTCAAGTTGGCATGATTTTCTTTTATAGCTTTGTGTCAAAGATAATTGTCCTTATCCACATCTGGATGTTTTTAAAATTTAACTAGTTAACTACCTATGTTTCTTATAAATAGGTAGATGTTTACCATTTGTAAAGAGAGAGTTTTTGAGCAATTAATACTAGGAGAAATTAATACAACCAAGGAATTTAAAAGAGATTGTCTGATATTTTTTGTTAAATTTCTATGTTATTTCTCAATTATAAGGAGTTATCTTGTAGATGAATGATTCTAATTATTTGAGTTACATTTTTTGTCATAAGGATATTAATTTTTGTTAAATACTAAATTGAATATAAAGATCTCAAATATACTTTGTTTTATTTTCTTTGTATTTGGATGTACTTGGGTTATCTAGATCATAATAGCAAACCTTTAAAGTAAATTTGGTTCTTACATATGATTCATATTTCTCCTTTGAATTTTACCTTATTTGTGATATAATCTGGGCTTATGCTATTTTATAACATAAATTGGTTCAAATGTGCTCAAATTAATTGGAATTTTTTCATAATATTTGAAATAAAAACCTATAATCATGTTCATTTCTTCCTTACGCTTCTTTTTTCATATTTTATCAATATTCACTCTAGCTTAGAGGTCATTGTTAATAATAGTTTAGTTTAACTAATTAATCCTTAGAATTATTAAGTATTCAAATAGTATAGACCTTGGTTTCTCCCAACCACTAAATCAAATAAATATTGTGGATAGTTTTCATACTTTGCTTCCATTCCACCATAGACAATCACTGAATAGTCATAAACAACAACTCATGCCATGGATTCTCAAAATCCTAAAATTTGAAGTGTTCTTTAACACTAAGGAGAGCTATGGTACAATTAAAAGCATCAATATGAGAAGCTCCACTAGTGCTAGAAGAAGAGCCTCTTTAAAAATTCTTAATATGTTTTCAAGTGTATTTGGTTGGAATTATCTACATTTTACATGATTATGTTTCTTTTAACATAAATTATGTAAAGATTGGTAACCTTTGTGGAAATATAACTTTTGTTGTTAAAAATTTATTAGTATTTGGAGTTACGATGACTTATTTTACTCAAAATAGACAATTATTTGACAATAAGAATTTTATTTTATTCATAAGTTGTAAATATTCATCATCTTTGCATAATTTAGTAAATCTTTGAACTTATTTAGTTAAAGATTGATGTCCTTTGTCTTCTTATGAATTTTTTTTTGAAAATTAAGCTTAGGGTGCATATTATTTGTCATTCTTTGGAAATTAATGTGTTACATCATGTTTTAAAATAAGGTCCTTAGTCTTGAAGTTGGAATTACCAAGGATTAGGAATAGATCACATTCAGAGACTAGAGAAACCTTGCTCGAACTAGAAACTCATAAAAGGACTGGGAAAGATAGAGGTAAGCATAGGTATTTTAAATCTCTACCATTGTCACCTTTGTAAGGGATTCTTATGCTTGATATTCATCCAATCATGGCATGGATTTGAATTTTCCTTATAATATGCTAGGTACAATTCATGATTTACCACATAATCTAGAAAAATATTTGCCAATATTTAGTCCAACTAGTATTACGACTACTAAAGAACATGTTAAATATTTAAAAGATGAATTAAGATGGTTAAATGTTATTCATGAATATGTAGCATGTAGGTTGTTCCCATTTAAATTTAAAGATGTTGCATATGAGTGGTTCCTCAATCTACCTGACAATTGTATTGTTTGATGGAATAATTTTAACACTATTTTCATTGATCAATTTGGAAAGATCATAAGTCCTTGTGTCATTTATCATCAGTTCACAACTATTAAGAGAGATACAAGTGAATATATTAGGTAATTTAATGTTAGGTTACAAAAAATGTTTAGTCAAACCATAGATCCATATAAACCTAATGAATCTTTAGCTTTGGAGGTTTATAAAGATATTGTTGACCCCATGACTTTTGTGTTTTTGAAGAGAGCTATTCTACTTATCATCACATTGGCTCAAGAATATTTTGAAGCAATGGTTATTAGTGACCAAATTCAACCTCAAGGATAGGTGGCTAATTTTATCCCAAATGTTAATCCTCAAATGCCTACATTAAACCTTTTCCCAAGTAATAATGAAAATACTCCAACATTAAACTAGTTTCCTAATTTGAATGTATTGCCTACTAGTCATGTTACCCCTAATCAAAATATAGGTTTCTTGAGCCATCAAGTTACCAATGTATTTCATGACAATGACCAGAAGGCTTTAGTTCCTATCAATGGCATTAACAATAACCAAAGTCAAAATAATGAGTTTCCAAAAAATGAGAATAAATTTATATTGAAAATGGTATAGAAGCTTAGCACTAATTTTATGCAATTTAAAAAACAAGTTGGTAATGCTAAAGATAATTCTTGAAGGAACTTCACTTTCCAAAAGTTTAACAAACCTGTGAATAGGTTTCAAAATGATAGTTTCTACTATAATAAAGCTAATCAATCTTTTCCTAGTAAAAATAATATAGATATAAACCTCACCGATATTGCCTTACCAAATTATTGTAGGGTGTATGTTACTTCCAAGCACGATGAGATTGATTGTATTGAGTTTTGTAAAGATTTTGAAGCTTTTCAAGAAGAACTTGACACATTTGATGTGGTTCTAAACAAATATGTTGCTACAAATTATTCCAAATCTAAACCGTTTGACCAAGTGCATTTGGTGGGAACATTTAATTTCCCTTTTCAAGAGGATAATGATCCTAAGAATATTCTTAAGGAAATTCAAGCATTCCAACAATTTCTAAAGACATATCCTCTGAGAAATAGGGAGCAAAAATAACCATTGACTACCTCTATCCATCTTAATAATTATGGGACCCCTCCAAACACTATATCAAAGAATAGTATTGAGCCTCCTAGAGGACGTTATTATAAGTTAATGTTAATTATTGATCCTCCAAGTAGAGCTAGATACATTGTGAAAGATATGAAAAAGATTAAAGCTAATATCACTCTGCACGAGCTAACTCAAATCATAGAACAAAGAGACTTACTCTTGGAATCTTTTTCAAAGAAAATTAGGAAACCACTTAAGAATGATAGTGCAAATGTAATTACACAAATGATCAAAGTAGAGTCCCCACCTTTTTTTACTTATAGTAAGAATATTGGGAAACAATGTTCATAATTATCTTTTATATTCAAGAGCCTCAACCAACATTATGCCTGTTGGGATATGTGAAAACTCAAGTTAATTCCAATCAAATCTAATAGGGTAGTCACTCAATTTAATAAATAAAGAGTTAAGGTTATAGGATAATTATTAAATGTGCATATATAGATAGCTAGTGAACCAAGTCTTTGTCAATTTATTGATATCAAAGTGGTAGAAATTCTTAGTGCTTATGCATTACTTTTAAGTAGATAATGGAATAAAGCTTTAAATGGCTATATTCTAATAAATTTTTGCACTTATGACTCTCTTGGAAAGGTGTGCCAAATCAAATAAGAGTAGAAAGGTAACTTTGAATTAAACACATGATAACATAATATAATGCTCTTAATGAAAGGGTAATTTTCCTAGATTCTAATTTGGGAATTTTCACTTTGGAAATTATGAAAGAACCAGTCTCTAAGGATTATCAAATGTGTGGTTTGTGGAATTTATATATTGATGGTTCCAAGTGCAAATTAGGATCAAGAGATGGTATTGTATTGATTAATCCTTGAAAAAATTAATACCATGCAACATATAAGTTATAATTTTCTTGAACCAATGATTTAGTTGATATGAGGCTCTCATACTTGGATTATAGTTTGCCATTAAACACAAAGTTAAAGAACTCTTTGTCTATAGAGACTCTGAACTTGTGGTTAACCAAGTGAGAAGTAAGTACCAGTGCAAATTGTCTTACTTAAAGAGATATAAATTTAGGGTGTTGGATTTGATCGAATATTTCAATGCTTTCAACATCTTAGCTATTCTAAGAAAAGAAAAGAAAATTGCTGATGAACTTGCCTCTGTTGTAGCTAATATTATTCCTAATCATGATTCTCAAAGCATCAGTATTGAGCTAATACCTTGTCCTTTAGTTCCTAACAATATAAATCATTTCCAAGTTTTTAATGATGATCAACAAATAATATATTTCTTAACTAATTCTGGGGCCTTTGAAGCTCACATTATTGATGAGATTGATGAAAGTTATCATGAGGAGGAAATTAATGGGAAAATGATCCAATTTAGTGATAATAAGATACCTAAAGGGATGATTTCATTAGAAAAGACTATTGATTTTGACAAAAATTTTGATGCACCTAAGCAACCCAAGGTAAATGGTAAGGATTATCATGTAATGAATCTTGGCTCACATGATCAGTCTCAAATGGTGAATATAGGGAAGGCTTGCATATAAATGGAAAATATAAAAGTGAGAGAGTTGATTACAATATACAAGGATTTAATTACTTGGTCTTATGAATATTTGAAAATATTTGACCCAAGGGTCATTACTCATACCATACCTATTTAAGAAGGTTGCAAACCTTTTAGATAGAAGAAAAGGCTAGTCAACCCTATTTTAGAACCCATGATTTTTAAATAAGTCAAGAAGCTATTAGATGTAAGGATAGTGTTTCCTATTATACATTCCACTTGGGTGGCAAACCTAGTCCCAGTAAGAAAAAATAATGGAGAAATAAGATTATCCATTGATTTTAGAAATCTGAATAGAGCATCTAAAAATGATAATTATCCTTTACCTTCTATAGACCAAGTTATCCAAGATATTTTAGGATCTTCCATGATGTCCTTTTTGGATGGATTTTCTTGGTATACCAGGTGCTTATTGCTTTAGAGGATAGGATTAAAACAACTTTTACTAATAAATGGGGAACATACACTTACAAGAAAATGCCTTTTTGATTAATTAACATAGGGGCAACTTTTCAAAGCACCATGAACCATGTTTTCCAAGGTTTAGTGGGAAAGTGTATCATCATATATATGGATGATCTTACAATATTTTCTAAAAATGGAGAAGATCACTTTATACATTTGAGACAAGTATTTGATAGATGCAGGAGGTATGGTGTATCTCTTAACCCCAAGAAAAGCATATTCTGTGTCACTGAGGGAAAATTTTTGTGACATGTCATTACCAAAGATAGAATATATATGGATCATAATAGCATAGAGTCCATTTCTAAAATTGGGTTGCCAAATAGCTGAAAATGACTTAAGTCATTCTTTGGCAAGATTAATTTTGTGAGGAAGTTTATTTTAGGCTTCACTGAGATTGTTAAACCCTTGAATGGCATGCTTAATAAAGATGCTATAATTTCTTGGAATCAAGAATCCAAGAAGGCCTTCACTGACATCAATAAGGCAATTACTTAAGCTCTAATCTTCATAAGTCTTAATTTTTCAAAGGATTTATATCTATATTCATTTTCTTCTGAGCATACGATGGCTATAGTGTTAACTCAAAAATTTGATGAGAATGATCATCCTATAGATTTTATGAGCACCAAATTTAAAAATGTAGAAGTGAATTATTCTATGATTGACAAGAAATCTTATGCTTTAGTAAAGGTAATAAAAAATTTAGACATTTCCTCCTTAGAAATAATGTAGATGTTATATTACCTTATCTAACTACAAAACTTATGTTGAGTTAGAATGAGCTTGGAGAAAGAAGAGGCAAATGGATGATAATTATAAAAGAATTTGATATAGAAATGACAATTGCCAAATTAGTGAAATGTTAGGGTCTAGTTTAGATGATGACTAGTATTGACCCAAAAGCTCATATCATGTAATTAGATTAACAAAAATTTCAATCTAATGAGTGGTATGACTCCATTATCCATTTACTTGTCAATGGTATTTGTCCCCAAACATTTATAATAAAGAAAAGAGATCATTAAGGATCAAAGCAGCTCATTACCTCATCAAGAATGGAGTCTTATATAGGAGGAACTTTGAGTGAAATTATTTGAGATGTGTGTCTAAGGAAGAAGAAACTTGGATTATAATTACCTTTCATGAAAAATTAAGAAGTAAACACCCTTCAAGAAGAACCATAGATCATAAGATTCTCAGGGCTAGATATTATTGGCCCATACTCTTCAAAGATGCTTATAAGAATGTGAGAGAATGTCATTAATGGCATTAATGTCATAAAATTATACATAAATTTTATAGGTTTTCTCCCATCATTTGACATCTATGAGGATGTATTTGATAGGATTGAACTTGTCAAATTTAACTTAGACAATCATCGAAGCTTTGAGATCTCTTAATGGTTTTACATGTGGCATTCAGTTATTGGATTAATAAATTTCATTATTTTAAATTTCATAGGTTTGCCCCCATCATTTGATGTCTATGAGGACGTATTTAATGGGATTGAACCCATCAAATTTAAATTGAAATAGAAAGATTTTATTATCCTAAAATTGACAAGTTCACTCCCATTATTTGACATCTATTAGAATGTATTTGATAGGACCGAACCCATCAAATTTAACTTAGATAATTTTTTAAGCCTAATCAAAGGGGGAATTTATAAAGCCTTTTTTAATAAATTCTTAGTTTTATTATGGAGTCGATATTGAGACATAAAAATCTTGGCCTAAGTCCTTTTTTACTAATTAAAAGGGCAAGCATTTTGTAGGATCAAATGGTGGTTGCTTGCTTGTTATATTTGATCCAATGTGCATATCAACATAGAAGGCTTAATATCTCCTGAAGGATCTAATGGTGATCACTTGCTCTTTGGATTTGATATAATGGTGTGAGCCAATTTAAGACTTTTCAAAGGCCTCAAAAGCTTGACACATGGCATAATCAATAAGCTTAAAGATCAACAACCAATGAAATGCAAGGACCTGGATTTAGCTTTTCAAATCAAAATAAAAGGGAATTTTGAAAACCAATGGTCACTCTTCAAATGCAATTTATGAAAATTATCATGAAAGACATAAAACCCTACCACACAATCTCTATGTAAGTATGGCGGATCCAAATGAAAGATATTTCATAATTGAAAATATAAGAGAGATCATAAGTACAGTTCCATCATATCTAAGGCATGTATGAGATTAAAGTTAGATGTTTGGGTCATTAAAGTAGAAAAATCCTAAAACCTCGATAAAGAAGGCCAAAATTGGTTCAAATTGATTATGTGATACTTGAGATAATTGTGAACTAAATTTAGAGGAGGTGCCTTAGTAAAAACATTGATAGTTTTGCAATTACCATACACTATTATCAATTGTAGTAGGTAGGAAATATATGAAGATTAAAGTATAGCTTTATCTAACTTTAGATTGTGAAGGAAGGGCCTTTAGAGACATAGTCTTGGATTTAATAGAGTTAAATGTATAAGGAATCAAAAATTGGTCTGAATTATTCTTTTTTGTTGAAGAGTTGTAACCAATTTCTCAAGAAAAAAAGAGGAATGGTTTAGTCTACCATAGATACAAGGATTTAGTATCAATTCAAATGGCAGGCCTTTATCACATAGCTACTAAACTAGATGTAATGCATTTCATTGACCATCTTGTTCTTATTGTCATTGACTATAAAGTAGATGGAGAATGGATTATTCATGAAAAAAATGTTAGTAAAGTTAAATGCATAGATCCCATGGCCATTGAGACTTATTATAAGATCCCTTTATCTCATGTTGATTTTTCATCCTTGATATAATGGAAAAATTCCCAAAAATTGGATTCTATTCTTTCACCTTGGTTTATCCAAGGTTCCCATGTTTTTAGGACCCCCAATGGTGAGATTCATATTACCTAATTTAGAAAAGGTGTTAAGATAGCTATGAACTTATTAAATAGAGCCTTTGGTGCCTCTTCTAAAACTTATTTATGTAAGGTTTGGATATCTTATGTCCATTTCATGTTTGAGTATAACCTAACCCCTCCCATTGGAGACTTAATAAGTTTCTTCTTGGCCAAACAATTTATAGCCATCAAGAGAAAGACCTCTAGACATTTCTTTATGATGTCTTACCTATTAGACTCAATCCCATCCTCTATTACCTTCCTTGGCATCCAAAATTGGTCCCGTAATGGTAGGAATACCATTTCCCATAATTACTCCAAACTACATATTTTCAAATACAAGAATCATATGTCATGGTGTCTTCACAGTCATTTTTGAGATAATCACTGGTATTGTTATGCCTAGACTTCATCCTCTAATTAAAAAATAAGTGGAGACCATGGTGGATGTGTGGTTCTATATAGATTACACTATAATAAGGATAGAAAGAATCATGGAACAACAATATAGACTGCCCATATATGTTCTTAGTAAGCTTGTAGATTAATAATTTTCTTATCAAATCATATAGAGTATATATTGGCACTATAATAAGAACAAAAAGGCTCAGTTTCATCCATTCCCATTGTAAATTTGTTAGAATTATAATCAAATATTATAAATAGCTAGAGATAATGGTGGTGAATAAGAAGTCTTTTGATTTCCAATTAGATGATCGTAAGATGTGGGACTCCAATAATAGAGTCACTAATTATTTTTGGGAAAGGAAGGTCACAAAGACTAAGTAAAAGCATCAAACAAGTGTTGGAGATGGTATTTACACAAGGTAAAATAACATTTAAAAAATACTATCTAGGGTTAAAAAGTATAACATAACCTTTGAACATAGGCTAGTAAATGATAATAAGCCTTTAGGAGAAATATGGTAGTTACATCCTTTATAGTATCACTTATTGCTAGGACCATCTGGGACTATACATCAAGAACCACCTATTGATGTATAATATTCTAAGCCTCAATAGGGAGAATTGACAAAGTCATCTTAGATTAAGTAACTTGGGGATGTGAAAGGAAAAGGTAAAGCTATGAGTGAGAAGTCCAAGATTGAGCAAAACCCTGTTGAAAGCCTACAAATTCAAGAATCCCCACCAAGGCCTTCTTCCCTAATATAAGTTATTATCTTAATTGCTTTGGAAATTAGAGAAATAGTGGAGAGTTCCATTGTTAACATCATGGCTAATTATGGTTTAGATAAGGAAGAAGACCCATCTAAGAAAGCAAGTAAGGAATTGGTTCCATTAGGTAGTGGAAAGAGACAAGAAGAATTACCCTTAGTTCTTATGGCTCTAATAAAGAGGCCTAGATTAAATTTCACTCACATTACTAGTGAAATAAACCTCTTTAATGATGATAATTCTATTTATAGACCAACCATTCTTGATTTGTTTATTTATGGGATGTTATAGAAAATCCCATCTCTTTCTCCTTCACTGGCTCTAACTTGAGTGGACATAGGTGTTTATGATATTCTCAAGCCATGGATTCAAGATATATTGAAAAAACAAGTAGAGAGAAGCATCCAAATTATTCACAACAAGGAAATCCAATGGGTTGGTACCCTAGGAGCCTCTTTGAGTTCAAATGTAGAGATCCTAAAATAACCATAGGTGAAAGAACTTGATCCTCAAGTCCAATTTAATCTAGATACATCAACTCTTCAAAAAGTAGTGACCAAGAAAGTCATTATTGGTACTAAGGAGTTCACCTTTCAGAAGGTGGAGCCATTTATAGGCTTAAATCCTATTCTAGGATAGGCAACAAGGGAGCATCCTATTTTTCAAGAGGATGTAGCTAGTGTGGTACTAGCCCAATCAACAATGGTGTTGGTTGGAGTTCAAGGAATGAAATAGAGGATCATCAACTTGGAAATATAAAATCAAGATTTGAGAGCTCAATTCTTCTTGACAGTTCCTAAAAAATATATTGCAAATGTTGAATAAATCCTTCGTGGATGTACTTAAGAATTTAAAAAGCATTCAGTCTAGCTAGAATTCTATGGACCATCAACTTGAGATGGCACAATATTTAATCACCCAGTGATAGAATTCTCAAGATCAAATGGAGGAGCTCATCAAGGTACATATGACAAAGTAGACCTTGAAATTCAATATTATCAAACTCAGACATCTGGACATCCTCATGGTAGTTTTGATAGATAAACAAGAAGATTTGATCACCTAGAGTAGTGATGTTATGGACTTCATCAAGAGAGACATAGATTTGGTAAATTAGAATAAGAAACTTCTAGGGAATCTATTAAATAACCCTTCTCAAACCACTACTTTAGGCTTGACTGATGATAAAAAGAATTCAAGCAGAGGGTTGATACCCACATCCAATGCATCATATATAGCCAAGGTCATTAAGCTAAGGAGAACCAAAAGACCGTTGATACCATTAGTTTTTTAGGGAAGTAAATTGTAGAAGTATAATGTGTTAAATAACTTGTATCTTGGGTAGATAGTGAATTTGACAAGTTAATAGATAAAGAATGGGATTGTCTAATAAAGCCTACGATGGATTTTGAGCTGATTAAGGAGCAATAAACCAAGGTGAAAGACTTCCTCAAATAGGGATAATTGGAAGGACCCACCAAGGTAATTTCGAAAAGAATATTCTTATTGTAAATTATATGCTAGTATGTTAGCATATACTCTTACTTGCCAAGTTGGCATGATTTTTTTTGTAGCTTTACATCAAAGACAACTATCTTTATCCACATCTAGACATTTTTGAAAATTAATAGGTTAAATACATATGTTTCCTATAAATAGGTAGATGGTTACCATTTTTAAAGAGAGATTTTTTGAGCAATTTATATTAGGGGCATTTAATATAACTAAGGAATTATGAAAAGATTGTCTGATTATTTTCATTAAATGTATATGATCTCTTAATTATAGGGAGTTATCTTAAATTTGAATTATTCTTATTGTTTGAGTTACATTCTTTATCATAGGGCTGTTAATTTTTTCTAAATGCTAAATTGATTATAAATATCTCAAATATACTTTATTTATTTTCTCTATAGTTGGATGTACATAGGTTATCCAGATCATAATAGCAAACCTTTATAGTAAATATGGTTCTTACATATAATTCATATTTTCCCTTTGTATTTTGCTTAATTTTTGATATAATCTGAGCTTATGATATTTTATAATATAAATTGGTTCAAATGTGCTCAAATTAATTGGAATTTTATCATAATATTTGAGATAAAAACCTGTAATCACATTCTTTTCTTCCTTACCCTTCCTTTTTCTTATTTTTATCAAGATTCACTTTAGCTTAGAGGTCATTGTTAATATTAATTTATTTTAACTAACAAATCCTTATAATTATTAAGTATTCAAATATCATAGACCCTTGTGGCTCCCATCCACTAAATCAAATAAATATTATGGATAGTTTTCATACTTTGCTTCTATTCCACCACAGATAATCACTAAATAGTCACAAACAACAACTCATTCCATGGATTTTCAAAATCCTAAAATTAGAAGTGTTTTTAAACACTAAGCTCACTTTTGGTACAATTATAATCATCAATAGATTCTTAATTAATTATAGTATATATTCGTACAAGTCAACAATCCATAAATAGGGCTAGTAGGACTATGTATAAGTGTGTAGAGTTGTGAGAAGTTATCTTAAAGCACTGAGGAAGATATGGAATGAATGACTATTATTAAATGAGTGTAATAATAATTATTTAAAATTTATATACTATAAATTAAACAATTCTCTCAAATACATTGTGAATGCATTTTTCGAAATAAAAAAAAATTACTAAAATAAAAAATTAAGAGATCTTGTCTATGATGAAGGAGGGTTTAAATGGTTATATTGATATGAGCGAATGTATTTATATTTATGTTTTAAATATTTTATAAATATTTAATTGAGATCAGTCCATTTGGACAAGATATATTGAGTCATGATGAATATATGGTGATTAATGCATGTTGCATGATTTACAGAAAATTATAGGTAAGAGGCATAAATGTGGTTGCATGAAATCTTGTTGCAAGAAAAAGTTTAAACAATAAACGAGGAAAGGTATGATGTGTTTTATGGTTTATTTCTTGATTTTAATATATGACTGATAGTGAATAGTGAATGAAGTTTTATCCTTTTAGAAAAGTGATCTATTAACAATCTCAAGAGAGAGAAACAAGATCATAAAGAGAGCTTGTGAGAGAGTGGATAGTCCTAGTACAATGGGAAATAGTTGGAAGGACCAAGTGTGGTATGAAAGATAAATAATGGTTCTAGGTGAGAACCAAATAAGTTGTCAAAGTGAGGCAAAAGATGAGAGAGACCATGTACCAAAGTGAGGTACTTACGAGGAAGATGAAGGGAGAAGTAGAGAGGAAAGTGAGAGATAAGGTTGAATTTGAATGACATAAAAAGAGTGAAATAGAAAAATAGATACAAGAGATGAAGAATGAATTGGAAAGAATGTAAAAATATTTTATGAGGATGTGAAGTGTATGTAAATTGCAATGTGGAATCAGAATCAGGAAAATGATTAAGTGTAGCTTCATAGAGAGGTTACAAGATAAAGAGAATGAGCAGGTGAGAGAATATTTAGAGGGGAAACTGAGAGAGATGGAGAAAAAATTTGATGGAAAATGGTGAGAGAGGTACAATTAAGTCTCAACATTTTTATTCTAACAATGATTCATCATGGTTGAATCTAGCTAAAGAAAGTCAAGTGCCAAATTGGCATGAAGAAGATGAATGGACAGTAGTCCATAAAGAATATAAATATGATGCATTAAAGAATACATGTATAGATAAATTTGAGGTCATTTTTAACCCTAAATATTGAGATATCATTGATGGATAAGTTTTGAGAAATGAAGAAAATCAAACAATAGATGGTGAGGAGGACAAAAGCATGATAGGTAATGAAGAACATGCAATCTTTGATGAATATTTTGAGGATGATGATGATGTGTTATATCAAGACACTATAGGATTGTTTGAATAATTTTTAGGATCATATAATATGTAGGTATCACATGAAGTGCTTGAAGAGAGAGAAGAAAAGGTTATGGAATATGAGATTGAAGAAATGACCCATAAAGAGACGATACAAGTGAAGGAGGTGTCTAGTTGGATAGTTAAGAAAGAAGGAACAACTATGATAAAGGGAAATAAGATAGAAGATGGTGAAAACTAGGTTATGAGACAATAGTAGGCCTCGAAATGGTCAATAGAGGAAGAGAGTGTGAAGTAGTATAGACATGTTGATGAAGAGACAACAATAGCATTATTGGATAAGGAAATTGATAGAGAATGGCAATTCATGATCAATGCCATGAATATTGAAGATAAGTATGAGATAAAACAAAGGAAAATGAATATTTTTAGGTAAAATGAATAGTATGAGTAGTAGTTAAAGCAAGAACAAAGGATCACATCGAAGAATAAGTAGAGGCATAAGTGTGGCAACAAATAACACACCCATTTATATGAACACTAGAATGAAGAAGGCTTTGGGGGGCCAAGTATTTTCTCCCCTTGGGAGTATTATGCAAGGGAATCTTAGAATAGCTCTAGTTTATTAAGATCATGTTATAGAGTCTTGTAGGAGTGTTTAAATTTGAATTGAGTCCCTTTTAGGTTTTTATGCCTTTTTTTAATTCAAATTTTCAAATTGTCTAATGAGATATTAATATTGGTTTAGTGGTTTAAACTAATGTTTATGATGTGTAATGGTGAATAAGGATGTAATAGACCCTTATATGGTCTCATGTAGATCCTAGGTTGGTTTTGAATGTCATAAGTCAGCTTTAAGAATGAGGTGGTAATCTTTTTTTGACCAAAATACATAGGTTTTATGGTTGTTTTAAGTTTCTTCTTTCGAGAAACATTTAAAAATCATGTTTTAATTGTCTATTTTAAGATATAAATGAGATATTTAGTTGATGTGGTCCATAGGAAGGACATGGGATAGATAAAATAAGGTAGACATGAATATGAAAATGAGATCTACCAAAATAATGTTATGTAAGCTTTAATGAATGAGTATATAAACCATGTGAGGTCTTGGTTTGTTTCTATTGCATGTGTTATGGTTGATACATTTAATGCATGTTTTATTGAAGTAAGACTTTAAAGGTGTTCAAGAAAGTAAGGACTCTATCAATGCATGAGAACATAGGCCCTTGTTGGGATTTCAAAGATTTATATAAGCAACTATAAGTGTCTTTTACATCATAAAAGACTGTAATAACCATCCTTCAATATGTTATAAAGATAGTAATAGGTTTGTATATTTAATGTTTGATCTTAGATGGATGAAAATAAAGAGTCTTGATTAAGAAAGTATAAACAAACCTTGTTATTTAATATTTTGTTTGTTATATACTATGGTTTTAAAGTGGATACATACATAAACTTTTAAAATATTTCAAAGGCTTTTTGAAGGATTTAATTATGAGATAGGGATTACAAATTATGTGGAATATTAACCAGTTCATTTGATATTTAGATATATTTTTACTCAGACCCCTGTGTTATGTAAGTGACTTGAATGGTGGACTGTAATCATTAAGAAGCTTCATTTTGAGGTTTGTAGATCATATCCTAAGATATTTAAGGTTTAATTATAAATATTTTAGTTTTTAATAATCATAAGTAATCAAAGCACCCTTGTTCACAAGCATTTAGTAAACTAAACCTAAAAAATTATTGTCAAACCAGACTGTGAGAATGTTCTTTTCAAAGAGGAGATATTTAAACCATTGATAAAGTGTTTTGGGAGTATATAAATTATTTTATGTAATGATTTTAAGGTTAATTGATATTTAGTTGTTATTTATAAGAGTTTTCATCTCATTTATGAATAAATAGTATTGTAGTCAGTCCCTGATTAAAATAGTTAAGAACAAATACATCTTGAAAAGTGGAGCAGTGGATTGGAAGAGAGATCCCAGTGATTGGAGTGTGTGGATAGGGTCTTGATAGACCTATTGAAGTAATTTTATTCTTTTAAACTAAAAATAATGTTCTAAATGGGAAATTTCTTACTCTCAGGCCTATAATAGACCTATAAACCCTAGAGTTAGGGTTTAGTGCATATAATGAGATTTGACTAGTGAAAATAAGATAAAAATTGTATTTTGACATGTGTAAGTTCCCTTGAAAGTATTTTTAAGGTCTTGGGTTGAGTACATATAGGTAAGTATGGTTTATACCATGTGTGAGGCATCTAGGTTCAAACATGCCTAATTAGGCCTAAACAAGGAACAAAAAGAGTCTCGAAAAGGGGTTAGATGAAAGAGTTGATGAATGCAATTTCAAGAGGATTCCAAGATAAATGGATGGTATCATAAATGGGGAAAATATTATTAATTAATGATAGCATGGATTTTTACAAGGTAAAATAGTCCATAAATAAGGCTAGTAGGATTGTGTATAGGTGTGCAAAGTTGTGAGAAGTTGTCTTAAAGCATTGAATAAGATATGGAATGAATGACTATTATTAAATGAGTGTAATAATCATGATTTAAAATTTATAGACTATAAATTAATAAATTATCTCAAAGAGATTTTGAATGCATATTGCCAAACAAAGAATAATTAGTGAAACAATATATTAAGAGATTGTGTCTCAGATAAAGGAGGGTTAGAATGGTCCAATTGAGATGATTGAATGCATATATATATATATATATATATATATATATATATATATATATATATAAAGTTTAAAATCTTTGAAAAATATGGAATTAATCTTATTATATTTAGACAAGATAGACTGAGTCATGATAAAGGAAGATTTAAAAGTTTGTAACCAAAGGTAAGCATAAATTATAGGTTAAGGTTAAAACTCTACATAATGATGGTTGGATCATTAATCAAACCTCCTAGTATCTATATCATTCTACCCTTATATTTTTGAAGTCTCTTGAGATACCTTCAATGCTTTTTGACCACTTATTTTTTTCCTTGATTTTCTCCATCAAGATTATCAAGTCCATATTTAAGTGTGATGGTCTGACCATTTTAAGTTATAGATCTAGTTTTCCAATAGTATCTTGATTAGTGCCTTTACTTTATTTTCTAATCCTCACCATTGATTGGCTTGGTTTAGATCCATGACATGTTTTTTACACACCATGTCTAATTTGGACCTTATTGCCTTTAAATAGCTAAATGTCTTTTAGTTATCTCAAAGTTATTAACAATATCTACTAGTACTGAAAGAATAGATTATTCTCACATAATTTTCTTCTATTTTTTTAGTCCTTTTATTGTATCTTATAACATTTTTTATTTGGATTAGGGTAACTCCATAATATCTTCTTCAAACATGAGATCTTCACCTGGTCTCTATTTCCGCTTCTAATTTAGGTGAACCAAAGTGTTCCACCCAACACTCCCCTTTTCCATAGGGAAATGGGGACCCACTTTTTTAGACTATGGTCTTGACTTTGAACCCCTCTTCTATATTTTTATGTAAATCTAGGAGAAGATTGATTATTAGACCAATTTTTTACTTTAGAAAAAATCACATTGGTATTGTGTTCATGGACTCATTCTTCCTATCAAGATTATTCTATTAGGGTTTATGCTTTTGTGTTTATCTTTATTAGACTTATGCAATTTATCATTTTTAGGTATTTTGTCCATTATATAAATTCTTTTAGCCTTTTTTTTTAGACTTACTATTATGGGATTTTGGCTCATGAACTTATCTTTATTAGGGACATTATTATAGAGATTTTGTTTGAAATAATTACCTAATGGAATTAGGTCTATAGGAATTTTATCATGGCCATTTTATCTGAGACATCATACCCTTTAAGAACTTTATCCTAGGCCTTTTTTCCCTTTGACAAATTCCTTTAGATTTTTTATCTAAGAGAAATAATCATTAGACCTTAACCCACATACCCTTCATCCTTTTTGGAATTTCCCTTCAATCTTTTAAAAGTATCCTTTAGGACTTTTGTCCTAGACCCTTTCCCCATAGAAACTTTACCCTATGGAGTAGACCCTTTGGGAATTTTTACCATGAAGTATTTCCTTCAAAACTTTTGAACCAACCATTTTTATTTCTTGAAATGACCCTTTAGACATTTTGAGTGACCCTTCATCCCTTTTTCAAAATAACCACTTATTGTTAAAGACTTTATCCTAACCCCCTTTTCATTTTCTAACTACCCTTTAGGAATTTTTCTTAGGCCCTTTTCCCTTTGAAACTTACCCTTTAGGATAATTGTTATGGGCATTTTTCTATATAAACTTGCCCTCTAAATTTTTGAATAACCCATCTACCTTTAAAAAATATTGTCATGGATGAAATGCCCCATGAAGTAGAACCTTCAGATTTTTTCCCAATGAAAAAAACCATTTAGGACTTTTGGAAGTGACCCTTCCAGATAATTGTTTCAAGAAAAATTCTTGACCATATAGATATTTGGGGAAAGTATTTTTAAATTTTTCTCTAAAATAATTCCTCTAACAGAATTAGTGTATGGAAATTTTTCCAAAACATTTTTTCTAATGAATGCCTTACTTCTGCGAACACTACTAGTGCTTTCTATAATTAGTTGAAAAAAAGTTGAAAATACTTCCCATTAATAGTATGATACCCCTACCAAATTGAACTAACAAAGTTTAAATTATGAAATAATTATAAGCAAAGTGAACATTGGGAATTTAGGTCACACAAACTGCTATTTAATGTAAAATTCTATATATTTGATTCACAACCATCAAATCCTTCATTGCTTTCGAATGAAGTTGCATTCGAAGTCTCCTACTACCCTATGCATAAAAGATACCTAGCTACTCCCTACAAAGATAATTGGGAGTAAATAATGATCAAGATATAGAGGAATTGATCATAAAACATGTATAACACCTAAAAGAAAACTATAAGTAGCATAGAGCATATAAAATAATGACATATTAATCTAGGACATTTAGGGAAGTAAATCGACCATCACCATACTCAATCAAAGATTTTATAGAGTTTATGGATATAGTGTTTAATGCTAACATATTAAAATATAGATACACCAACAATTTAAAGTTATGGGATGTAATCAATTATTTAGACATGTTTTAACAGGGGAATGAGATGACACTCACTAATAGGTTGTTTGTCCAAGAATTATTGGATTTCAAATGATAAAGGTTTTACTTTAATACCACCAAGCTCGAGGTGATGCCATGCATTGACCTCCTATGGGATCCTTTTTTTGGGTAGGATATCACAAGATTATTTCCTTCATTACTCTAAAATATCATAATTGTCTCATACATTTTAGGCCCTAATTTTTAGTGATATCTATATTTGATCATACCTGATGCCTATTTTGACAAGAATACATTAGTGTAGTTCAATGCAAATAGCTAAATTGAGAATGCACTCTCTGAATGGTTGATCTGAGACTAAACCATTCTATGGAAAGGGAAGAAGACAAAGGGATATATTTTTATTGACAAGTTCAAAATGGGGATATACATTGGCATGGCTCTCTTGAATTGACTTTACAGTATGCCAAGTATTCATTTTGTTAATCTAGACTAGATATCATTATTATACATGATTCTCACCCATGATGCTACATATGTACTGGGTGAGATAATTAGCTTCCATTTGAGAGAACATATTATTCACAAGGATGAGCATCCCACACCTTTAAATAATTTCTATATGATGTCTTATTTTTCAGATGCCATTATTGGATCTTGTTATAAAGACTTCAAGGATTTATGGAATCTAGTCATATACTATATCAAAAATATAATTTATGACCACTAAAAATTTATGAACATATATTCCTAACTAGGAATATGGTCAGAATAGTGGAGGATCTATATTCAATGTTTTGACAAGTCATTCATGGCTCACCCATGCCTAGAATTGGACCAAATATTGTAAATAACTTGTGTGGTAAAGGGGATTAATTTCTATATCTAAAATTCATAGTCATAATGATTTGGGGTAATAAGTTTAATTCTTTGTGTCTCCCAAAATATGCCCTAGGTAAGCTGATAGAGCAAGAAATTACTTTCCAATTATGGTTGAGTGTTGAAGTGGACCTATCCAGGAAGAAAAAATATTTGTACTTTAGCCACCATATAATAATTAAGAAAATGGTATACCTAATGAGGAAGATTTTTAGAGAAGTGGGAATCAAAAATAGGATTTATCATTTACCCATGGTTCTACATAGAGACTAAGATCTACATGGACTTATTCAAAATCATCTACAGGGATTTAATATCCCCTCTAACCATGTTTCTTATTCTTAAGATTTTTTGCTTCTAAATGTAAAGGATGATGAGGATTTTTTAGAGAGGGGAAGGGATTTTGGACTGAAGGAAGACTATTTGAGAATCATCCAAGAGGACCCCTTAGTTATTATAAGAGAACTAGATGGAATGTAGGCTTTATACAAGGGATGGGAACACACTAACTTTTGAAGAGGATAGTCTAAGGAGCAATCCAAGGACTAGGCAAGTTCCTAACCTTAAAGAATCCATTTTAATCTAAAACTCAAGAATGTGAATAAATAACCCAAGCTACTTGAACCTAGTTCTAGTAGGGGAGCACAAGAAAGGACCCCATCAGTTCAAAATTTGATGAAGATGAAAAAACACAATAATAACCCACTTCAAGTGTCATTCAAGTGACTACTGCTATGACCCAGGTTTAGGTTACTACATCTATTAGGATGGAAACATAAGAGGTAGTGAAATCTGCCTAGCAAGGCTCCCCCAAATAGCTGAATACCCCTCTAGTTTAGAAAAGGAACCTTAAGACTCCAATAGGTAGTCTCATAGTGGAATCATCACAAAGCTTTCTTTCTAAGCCTCCATGCTCAAAACCAACATAGGGAGAGGTTATGTTAATTAATTATATTGAATATGATTCTTATGAATAGGTAGAAATAAAAATAGATAAGGCCATGATCCTTCAAATAGATCTTACAATGCCCATTTCCCTAGGTACTCATCCCTTCATAAGTTTTACTTTATCTCCTATACCAATTTTTTGACATGTTTCCATTTCTTCTATATTTAGGATACCCCAGGTGGAAGTGTGTACTTCCACCTCCATTGATCCCTTCATCACCACTACCACTAACCCACTATCCACTTCTATCTCACTCACCATGCTAACCTCCTCTATCCCTTATGGCACTTTCAATATCAGATCATTAAAGAAGAAGAAAGTGTCCAAGAAGGTATAAACTACATTGGCCACTCCACAACTCCATGTCTAGTCCATGTATATCACCCTTCCAATACCATCCACCACCTCCAAAAAATAAACTATTGTGATATGTTCTAGTTGGGGAAGGAAGGTTTAACCCCAATTTATCGTAGTCCACCAACTCCCTCAATTTGGAGGAATAGATTGGTCCAAGATTATATGTCCTACCCTACTTGATTTACTTGTTAAATATTAAAAGAAATAAATAAAAGTAAAGGAGGGTGAGGAATATTTCTTTTTTACTACCTCTGGTGCTTGATTGTTGGACATTATTCCATGGGTTTTAGACTTGAGAAGAAAGGATTCCCAAATGTTGAGCTTCAAAATCACCAATCTTTCCATCTATCTCCAAACTATTTGACCACCCATATAACAATATACAAAGAGTGAAGAATAGGAATTTTGAGGATGATATAGGTAGGGAGATTATTCTTGAGGAAAGACATGAAGTATTCTCCCTAACTAAGAGCAAAATAGATATCCTAGGCAATCTCCTTACATTGAAAATTTTATAGACCTAGCGCAAGCACATAAAGATGATATATTAGCCATCCATTAAGGTACATAAATGGCTTGACAAGAGCTAGAGGCTTAGGTGGAACAATTGAAGAAGTAGGCAAAGAAAGTACATATCCTTATGGGTATATAAGCTAAGGTACAAGAAGAAGCTTCCTAATGTTATAAATCTTTTGAGGCAATAGAATTTATGAAGACCAAATTATCCCCTCATGTAAATAATGCCAACCAATTATATAATTCCTTAAAATATTATAGTGATAAGTTAAACATGTTAGTTACATACAAAGGCAACTCATTATATAGTCATTTAGACATAATGATAACACTAGAGGCATCCAATACCTTGGACTTAGTTATCATAAGGTAGGAAGAAGCAAAGGAGTGGCTATAATCAATTGAGGCATTAATCCCCAAATATCAAGCACATGAGGCCCAAATCCTCTAGACTTTTCATGATTTGAAGCTATCGAAGGTGAAGGATGCCATAGGCAAATTGATCGATACGATCAATTTTGATAAACTCATTCATGAAGTGGTGGATGATTTCAAGAAAGGTTTGTAAGGCTTATCACTAGAAGATATAGAGTCGAAGTTGAGTGCAACCAAAAAGAAATTTATAGAGGTGGAAATTTTCAATAATAAATTATAGATGACCAAAGATGAGCATGAAAGATTCCTTGGTCAAATTCCAAGGATAAATTGACCACCATTTTTGAACTTGAACATTATATGACAACAACATGACATAAAATATAAATTTTATCAAGAGAATGAGGCTAAGAAAAATAAATATTTTGGTGACACATCAACCTATACAAATTTAAATACTTCCACCACAACTACTACAATGATTAAATTACATGTAGTGTTTCACATGATGAAACCTTGATAGGCTAAGATTTTGTGTGTGTACAATTTTATTATGGTGCATAGTTTCCTTGTAGTTTGAGCTTTTTATTGTAAAAATGACTTTTTATTTTGTACACATGCACACATGACATGGCTTTGAATAGGTCAACTTATTAAATTTATAACTATAAGATTTCTCTTATATGGTTTTAACTATTGTTAGAACTCATCTTAAAACTACCACATGTAATAACTTTTCATGAACTTGGAAGATATGGTGACCCCTTCCCCAAGCCTATTTAAACAATTGTAATCCAACTTGGATTTGAATAGAGAATTTTAAATATAGGAGAAACATCAATTTTGATCATCAACAAATGTGTTTGTGCATTTTCTTTCCAATTTATATGTAAATAGTCATTACTTCATGGTTATATGTTTTAATAATATGTAGTGTCCAATAGCTGAGAATGGATTCTTGGTTATACTAATAGATTTACTGATCTATAGATGTACAATTTTTGAAGGATTTTTAAATATATTGATTGGGATAATTAATTTCAAATTTTTTCATAATTTGAATTATGCATGAGTGATTTATTGATGTAGTTTTCTATGTGTGTGTAATAGTTATCTCAGATAGTTCACTTGATCGAGCCATAATCTATTGATTAAGGGTGTGAAAAAACTACCCTAAAAGGATCAAACTTTGTTTGAGGTTTTTGAACTTCCTTCATCATTATTTACTTAAAATTCTTAGCTATGTCTAATTGCACATGTGCAATTATTTCTAACAACATGCATAAGTTTTGAGAGTAGTTGTACTTTTTAGAAACTAGCCAAGGAAGTGATTCTTGATAACAATAGAAGCTTTCTTTCCTACCTTCCCCTTCCCTCCTTTTTGATTTTTTTTTTAAATTTAGCCACTTTATATTAGAACCCAACCACGCATTTAACTCATGTATAAATACACTACCTTTTTAGGAACCACACTTCTATAAAAAATCTTATAAATAACCTATATGCCCTACCACTATTCCATCAATAGGTTGAAATAAATTGTATACCTATAATATGTGTCTTGGAGTGGAGTTTATCTCCATTGCTATCCTAAAATGTTAGAGGCTACCTTGTTACATTATGTTGTGCATAAAACTTGCATCAACAGTCTCATTGGTGCTAGAAGGAGAGATTGAACCTTTGATAATAGTAATCATTCTTTGCATTGAGTTGCACTAGAGTCACCTAAGAGAGTGACTAGATCTAATTCTTATGCTAGCTTTCTAGTCTCACTCTTGTCAAATCATAGTAGACCTAGAAATGTTCCAATAACCCTATTTTATAAAAATCCTCCTCCAATAAGGAACCCCTTACACATAAGGAACCCTTTACCTGTTAATCAACCAATGGCTTAGTAATAGCCCTGGTTAGTTGGATTTGCTATAGCTATCCTAGGGGACATGCATGACTTACCTTAGAATCTCAAAAAATACTTTCCATCCTTTTCTCCTTCAGTAGCAAGAATAGTAGATAACATATCAAGTTAGTTAAAGCTTATTTAATACTAGTGAATGTCATAGATGAAGATGTTATATGCATATTATTCCCTTTTACTTTAATAAATGCTAGTTATGATTGGTATTTAAATCTAACAAAAAATTCCATCACTTCTTAAGATGAATGTCAAGCAAATTTTTTTACATATTTTAGATAGGTCACTAATCTTGGTTTGGTATACCAACACTTCACCAACATGAGGAGATAACCTAATGAGCCTATTCACGATTTCAACATAAGATGGTAGAAGATGTACAATTGGTTAACCCCAAGATATAAACCAAAAGTATTATTAGAATTAGAAACGTAAAATAATTCCTTGGACCCTATCACTACTATGTTCTTGAGAAGAAAAAATATAGCTAACACTTTGGTGTTATCATTTGAAGAGGATATCATCATGGATAGGCAATTCAATCCTCAAATGCTTAGAGTGCCTAATGTCAACAATAGTTTTTGATAGTAAATTTGGTACCACACATGAAGTAAAATGCTCCCATGTTCAATCAAAATCAATTGTACACACTGCCTTCACTAACACAGATAACATAGCCAAATTTTAGCTACTTAAACAATCATGTAATAGGTAATGGTTATTAATAGAACCAACAATCAAATACACTTCCCACTACTATTTTACAAGGTAAAAATTCCATAAAGGTAGAATTGAGAAATGATTTTCTAAATATGCAAAGAAGATGGGTAATGCAAATGCCCTAATTGGGAATTAAAATACTAGGTTCTAGAGATATAGTAGACTATTCAATAGGCCTAAACAACGTAACAAGCTTCCAGAGATCAAAATAGCATAAATAACTCTTCCCAATTGGTGTAGAATTCATAATAATTTTGAGCATGGTGAGCTTAATTATGTTGAATTTTTCACAACATTAAAAATATTTAAACTAGAGGTGGTTAGATATGATCAAACACATAATTTGCCTAAGCATTATCTAGATCCTATCTCTTCAATTACCATTATGTTCTTCAAAAATCATGAGTTTCCCTTCATAGGTGAAGATGATAATGAACTAGAAAATAATATGGATGAAGATCATGGTTTCCAACAGTTCTAGAGAGGTGAATACAATCTAAGAAATAAGTAGCCACTTACAACATTGATTCCTCCAAATACCGTAGTGATTCCTCCTAATCCTAAAGTAGACAACAATCCACCCACTCCAATGGGGAAAAATCATCCATAGAATAAATAAGAACCAATAAAAGGAGGATATAATATTGTTGAGGATATGAATAAGATCAAGGTGAATATAACTCTTCATGAGTTAACTTAGATTACTAAACAAAAGGAGCTACTATGGAAGTCCATTATTGGAAAGGGCACCATGGAAAAAAATAAAAAATCTATATACAAAGACAAATTTGTTGATGCCAATGCCATATAGAAGACCAAGACAAAATTTTCACCCTTTTTGATGACTATTAAGGTGTTTGGTAAGAACATTCATAACTATTTAGTTAATTTTGTAGCATCTACAATGATCATGCCTATATCTATATGTCATAAGCTTGTCTCACTCCAAACCTCTCAAAGAGAATAATTTCTCAACCAGATAAAATAATAGTACCAATAGTTGGAGAATTATAAAATGTGTGTATTCAAGTAGCATCTAAATCATGAGGCTAGATGACCATTAATATTCTAATGGTAGATGTACTCAAAGTCTACAGTCTGTTACTATGCATGGATTGGTAAAAAACACTTAATCAATATCTATCAACAAATTTATCTCATATATGGCTATCATGGAGAGGGTTATGAATTAAATCAGAATTGATAGAGAGCTGAGAAAGAAGTATCCCATTACAAAGTACAATGTCATGAAATAATAGGTAAAGTATGTGTCATATAGTATTGGCACTTATAAATTTACTACTCATAATCAAGTCCAGAAGCTTGAACCTGAAGGTTTAAATTAGTTATGGACTCTATGCTTTAATCTCACTAGATCTAGGTAAGGATTAGGTGTAGGAATTGAGTTGGTTGATACATAAAGTAAAAGGTTCTTAGCATCTTATAGGTTATAATTTCCATGCACTAACAATAGAGTTACGTATGAGGATTTAGTTTTGGGACTACATTTTTCACTCAAGAATAACATGAAGCAAATATCAGTACTTTATGACTTAGATTTGGTGGTCAATCAAGTTAGAAATAAATAGCAATATAAGTTATTTTATTTAAAAATATACAAGCATATAGAATGGGACCTCATTGAAAGCTTTGAGTATTTCAACACAGTATCACTTCTAAGAAAGAAAAATCCAACCCTTGATTCATTAACTACTATTGTTTCTAATTTAGATCCATTACAATAATCCAAGGTAAGAAAATTCTCAATTGAATTGGCACCATACCCCTCTATTCTAGATAATGTAGAAAATTTCTAGGTCTTTGATGATGACCAGTAGATTATTTAGTTTCTATCTAATTCAAGGGAATTCAAATCCCAAATCATCAATGACAAGTAGATTAATCACCTCTTCCAAGAGGAATAAGGGAAAGAGGGCATTCTTTAGCTCAAAGATAATTGAATTCTAGTTGAGTTGGTCTCTTTGGAAGGATCATTCTACATATACTCTGAAGCTCAGTAACTCAAGAAACCTAAGGTTAATGAATAATATTTCAAAAGAGAAAATCTAGGATATGGGCATAACCCATGTTATGTGAATATTGGCCTCAACTTCACCTTAGAAGAAAGACAATGAGTGAAGGATTTAATCACTCAATATAGGGATGTCATTACCTAGACATATGAAGATTTTAAATTATATAACCCATAGGTCATTACTCATATGATCTCTTTGAAGACAGATCATAAACCATTAAGATAGAGGAAAACACTAGTTAATCCAATTCTAGAGCCTCTCATTCAGAGAAGAGTGGAGAAGATTTTAAATGTAAAAGTCATCTTTCTTATCTGGCATTCTTCCTTGGTTGACAATTTGGTCCTGATAAGAAAGAAGAATGGTGAGATCAGATTATGTGTGGACTTCATAAATATGAACAAGGATTCTAAAAAGTATAATTATCCTTTGTCTTATCTAGATGAGGTGATATAAATAGTAAGTGGTTATGAAATGGTGTCCTTCTTAGTTGGATTTTTAGGCTACAATCAAGTATTGGTATAATGTAAGGATAGAATGAAGATGATGTTTACCACTAAGTGGGAAACTTATGCATATAAGAGGATGCCTTTTGGCCTGATAAAAATAGGAAATACTTTTCAATGCACCGTAGATCATGATTTCAAAGGATTAGTAGGAAAAGGCATAATCATCTACATGGATAATCTTATGATATTTTTAAAGAGTAGGAAAGACCACATAAGAGTCCTACAATCCATAATAAAAATATTTAAAAGGGTTGGTGTTTTGCTAAACCCAAAGAAGATCATATTCAAAGTGATTAAAGGTAATATTTTGGGGCATATCATCACCAAGGATGGGATCACCATTAATCCAAATAGAATTTAGGTGATTTAAAAAATTTAACCACCAAATAAAAAAAATGAGCTTAAATAGTTCTTTAAAAAGATTAACATTGTGAGGAATTTCATCTCACAATTTGCAAAAATTGCTAGACCTCTAAACACCATGCTCAAGAAGGATGCCAACATATAGTGGAAAACTAAAGCCCAAAAGTCCTTCCAAGACATTAAAGATGTAATATAATAAGCTCCAATATTAATCAATCAAGACTTTATGAAATATTTTTATTTATACTCATTCACTTTAGAGTATATGATTGTTGTTATCATCACACAGAAGAAAGAAGAGACTAAGCATCCAATTATGTTCTTGAGCACAAATATGAAAGATTTAGAACATAGGTACTTAATGATTGATAAATAGATTATTTCCCTTATCAAATCCATGAAAAATTTATTTCATTACATCTTAAGGAATAAAACCATCACCATTGTACTTGATCCTACTATTAAGCTCACTATTTCATATAATGAGTTGGGAGAATGTCAAGGTGAATGGATGGCCAAGATGCAAGTATTAAACATAGAGATCAAGCCTATAAATATCATTTAAGTCCAAGATATTTTTTAGATTATGAATAAATAAAATATTTGTATCATAGCTAAATAGGTATGTGAAGCTCAAGTATCTAAAGGAGAATAGTATACTCATATAATACAGTATCTACTTACAGGGACTTGTTCCTTGAAGCTCAATAGAGAGAAGAGAAGATATTTGAGGCTCAAGGCTACCCATTACATGATAAATAAGGGAGTCCTCTATAGAATAAATTTTGAAGGTATCTCTCTCAAGTGTGTATCTACAAAAGAAGCTAAAACAGTCTTAGAGAACTTGTATAAAAAAATAGGTAGTGGTCACCCATTTAGGAAAACCACAACCTACAATAACTTAATAATGGGATATTATTAGACAATAATTTTTAAATATGTTCATGATCATGTGATAACATTCCATGAATGCTAAGCTCTAACTAAGAGAGAATTACATGCAACAATGTCATTATAACCAATTATTGAAGGAAGGCCATTTTCCCAATGGGGTTTATACTTTAATGGTGTCATCAACCCAAATTCCTTAGTAGGATATAAATTTATACTTACTACTATAGATTATTGCACTAGATGGACCAAAGCCATAACCATAAAGAACTGTAGAGCATAAGATTTGATTCACTTCTTTGAGGAACACATAACAACTAGATTTGACACACCCATTTCTTTGGTTTATGACATGGACTGGTTTTCACATCAATCGAATTTACTAAGTGGGCACATGACACCCATATCATTATCAGGTCAACTTCTAACTGTTACCCTCAGGGAAATAGGATGACATTATCAATGAATAAGAATCTAATCAACATAATTAAGAAATTAATATTGGATAATCCTAAGGACTAACACAATTTATTGAAGTATGTTATTTGGGTAGATTGGACATGACACAAGAAAACTCTTAAATTTTGACCCTATCTATTGGTATATGGATACAAGCTTGTATTCTCAATTATGCTAAAATTACCCACTTATAATTTTATGTAGGACTATATGGAATCGAGTGATAAAGCAAAATCAAGATTGATAGACATAATATAAATAGAATATTAAATTATTGAGGCCTTACACACATTCATAAAACACCAAGACATGGTCAATCAGTGGTTTTATAAAATAAAAAAATTCAAATCACTCAAGATTTCATATCTAGTGCTACTTTGGGGTAAAGCCCATGAGGAAAAATGACATGATAATTTTGTCCCACTATGGATTAGACCATACCATATTTTAGAGATCATGGGAAATAATTCATTTCATTTAAAGTACCTCAAAGGCAATTAGCTTACATATCCAGTCAATGGGAAATTCCTAAAGCACTACTTCAAGGTTGTGTCATCTACTAATGTTACTAAATAACAAGGGATATATGAATGTAGCTATAGGATTATATTTGATTTATCATTTTCTTTGATTATATTTCTTTCTTTCATAGATTATATTTCCTACTTTCTAGACTAATGTTTCTTGATTTAAGTATTCTTGATTTCATAGATTATATTTTATATTTTTTATATTAGATTTCAACTATTTCTTAGATTAGTTGTTCTTTGCTTTCTCAGAAAATCAAAATTGTGTTTTCTCTAACTATAAATAGGTTAAAATCCAAATCAACTAAGATTATGACTTGTAAAAAAGGGGAAAATCAAAATCTAGACAATTTGGGACTACTTTATGGATTAGGTGTATTTATGTATTTTTTGAATCTTTAGGATGAAGGCAAGTAATCATGAATTATTTTCAATGGTGTCAGAATTGAATACTTTTACCATGCATGTGGAATTTTCTCTCAATGTACTTCATACAAATTTAGAAAGTTTTCTTATTTTATTGGATCAAATGCACTTCTCACATTAAATACCTCTTGGAAATGATAATTCTAGGAATAGATGTGGTTGGCAAGGACATTCTATTAATGATTTTTTTATAATTATACTAGCTCACTAGGGTTATAGCTATTTTCTATTCTATTATAGATCAAAAAAGAAGAAGAAAAGAGCCAATGAGTTGAAAAGAGGAAAATAAAATTTAAATAGAATTAAAAGACTCACATGATGAAATAAGGTCAATGTACCACACATCATGATTAAAATAAAATAATGGAAAGAGAGGGAGAAGGAGCCCAAGCTATCTATGTTGAGGTTATGAATACCTAGGTAGCTGGAGAGTAATGCCTGAGCTTCCCTTGTTTTTTAAGATTTAATAGATACTAGGATGAGAACTACATCCTCATCAAAGCCTTTGAAAAACTCATCATAGTAAGGGTTATATAAAATACACATTTGACACACATAGATCCAAGAAATTAGAAGGAAAGTATGTTGTGTGAATGAACTTAGGAGTCTCATGTTTCTAATTTATGTTTTCTACTATGACACACTTCATGATTGATTTAAGATTACAAACAAGAGTTCTTAGTTCTTGAATACTCAAGAGTATTCCCCATATGAGTTACCATTTATTGTACCCAACACCCCCCTCCTTTTCCATATGGAAATGGGGACACACTTTTTTATACTATGGTCTTGACTTTGAACCCCTCTTTTATATGTTTTTGAAAATCTAAGAGAAGATTGAATAATGACCTATTTTCGTAATTTATCAAAATGGCATTGGTATTATGTTCGTGGACTCATTCTTTCTATCAATCTTATTCTATTAGGTTTTATGTTTTTGGGTTTCTCTTTATCAAATTTATAGAATTTATCTTTATCAAGTATTTTATCCATTATCTAAATTCCTTTGGCCTTTTTGTTTTGGGCTTATTGTTTCAAGATTTTGGCCTACAGACTTATCTTTGTTAGGTAAATTATTATGGACATTTTGTCCAAAACAATTCCCCAATGGAATTGGGTTTGCAAGAATTTTGTCATGGCCATTTTGTCTGAGACATCATATCCTTTAATACTTTTATCCCATCCTTTTTTCCCTTTGGTCAATTCCTTTGTACAATTTGTCCAAGAGAAAAGACCCTTTCGCCATAACCCACCTATCCTTCAGTATTTTTTAAAGTGATCTTTGGCCTTTTAAAAGTATACTTCAAGAATTTTATCCCAGACCCTTTCCCCATTGAAACTTTACCTTAAAAATTAGACCCTTTGGGTATTTTTCCCATGAAGTAGATCCTTTACACCTTTTATACCTACCCTTCTGACTTATCTAAATGACATTTTAGACATTTTAAGTGACCCTTTCACCCTTTTCAAAATATCCACTTATCCTTTGGCACCTTGTCTTAACCCCATTACTATACTACACCTACCCTTTGAGACTTTTGTCTTAGGCCTTTTCCCTCTAGAACTTACCCTTTGGGATAATTATCATGGGAATTTTTCCCTATAGACTTTCCCATCAACCTTTTGAATAGCCTGTTAGCCTTTACAAAATAGATCCTTCAGGACTTTTGTCATCGATGAAATGCCCTAAAATGTAGACCCTTTGGATTTTTTCCTAAAAAAAATAACCCTTCAGGACTTTTAGAAGTGACCCTTCAAGATAATTACTTCAAAACATTTACCCAATGAAATAGATTTTTAGGGAAATTATTGTGAACATTTTGTCTAAAATAATTCGCTTGATGGAATTAGTTTGTGGACATTTTTCTAAGACATTTTTCCTAATGAATGCCTTACTATTGAGAAAACTACCATCATTTGCTATACTTAGCTGAATAATAGGTGAAAAAACTTCCCATTAATATTATGATACCCCGACCAACTTGAACTAACAAAGTTTGAATTATGCAACACTTATAAGCAAAATGAATGTTAGGTATTTATGTCACACAAATTTCTATTTAATGCAAAAATTATATATATTCAATACAAATCCATTGAAGACTTCATTTCTTTCTAACATACTTGCATTCAAAATCTCTTTCTACCATATGCATTGAAGAGCCCCAACTACTCCCTAAAAAGAGAATTGTGAGTAAATAATTATCAAGCTAGAGTGGAATTGAGCATACAACATACATAACACCTAAAAGAAAACTATAAGTATTATAAAGTGTATAAAAAAATGGTATCCTCATCAAAGACATTTAAGGGAGTAAATCAACCATCAGCATACTCAATCAAAGATTCTACAAAGTTCATAGATACAATGTTTGATGCCACCATCTTTGAAGATAGATACACCAACTATTTAGAGTTATGAGACAGTCAATTTTATGGATGTGTTTTTAGATGAGGATGAGATGACACTCACTAATAGGTTATCTGTCTAAGAATTTTTGGGTTTCAAATGATAAATTTTACATTTTTTTCCATTAAGCCAGATGGGATGACATGCATCGACCTCCTACGAGATCTATTTTTTTGGGTAGGTTATCAAAGGATTATTTGATTTATTACTTTGGAAATAACATATTTTTCATGTGCTTTTCAAAACCTAAATTTCATTGATATATATATATATATGAGCATACCCAATGCCTATTTTGACAAGCATACATTAGTACAGTTAAATGTAGAGAGATGAATTGAAAAAGCACTCTCTTCATTTTTACTCTCAAACTAGACATTTGCATGGAAAGGGAAGAAGCTAAAGGGAGCTATTTCTATTGACAATTTTAAAATGGGGATAAACATTTACATGTATCTCTTGAATTGAATTTACAATATGCCAAGTACTCATTTTATTAATCTAGACTAGATGTCACTATTATACATGATGCTCACCCATGATGCTATGTATTCCTTAGGTGAGATAATTAGCTTCCATCTGAGAGAGAAAATAATTCACAAGGAGGATCATCCCATACCTTTAGATAGTTCCTATATGATGTCCTATTTTCTAGATGCCAATTTGGGAACTTGTTATAGAGACCTTAGGAAATTGTGGAATCTAGCCACAAACTATATCAAAAATAGAATTTATGACCACTACCAATTTATGAACATATATGCCTACACCAAGAATATGGTTAGAATAGTGGAGGATGTATATTTGAAGCTTTGGAAAGCTATTCATGGATCACCCATGCCCAGATTAGACACTTGAATAGAAAGGGAAAAAGACAAATTGATCTATTCTTCAACAAGTTCAGAAAGGGGATACACATCAACATGGCTCTCTTGAACTGATTTTATGGTATGTGAAGTATTCATTTAGCTAATCTAGACTGGGTGCCATTGTTATACATGATGCTCACCTATGATGTTGTGTATACCCTAGGTGAGATAATTAGCTTCCATCTAAGAGAGAAGATAATTCATAAGGACAAGCATCCCATGCCCTTCAATGTATATGTCAGAAATTTGTATATGATGTCTTATTTTTTAGATTTCATTTATATAAATTATTAAAAAGACCTCAAGGAAATGTGGATTCCATCCATAGACTATATCAAAATAAAATTTGTGACTACTACCAATTTAAGCACATATATGCCTAGACCAAGAATATGGCTAGAATAGTAGATGCCATATATTTACAAGTTTAGAAATACATTCATGGCTCACCCATGCTTAGAATTAGACCAAAAATTGTAAAAAAATTGGGTGGTAAAGGGGATTACTTCTTATATCTGAAATTCATAGTCATTATGTTTTAGGGTAACAATGTTAATCCTCTATGTCTCCCAAAATATGTCCCAAAAAAGTTGGTAGAGAAAGAAATTTCATTCCAATTATGGTAGAGTGTCGAAGAGGACCTATCTATGTAGAATAAATATATGTATTTTGGACACCATATAATAGTTAGGATAATGGTATAAAAATTGAAGCATTTACAAGGATTTAACATCCCCTATAGTCATGTTACTTATTCTCATGATTTTTTATTTCTAAATACAAAGAATGATGAATATGTTTTAGAGAGGGAAAGGGTTTATGGATTGATGTAGGACCCTTTGAGAATGATCCAAGAGGTCCCCTAAGTTTTTGTAAGAGAATTGGATGGTAAGAAGGCTCCATACAAGGGATGGGAGCACGCTAAGTTTTAGAGAGGATAGTTTGAGGAGAAATCTAAGGACTAATTAGGTTACTCATCTCAAGGACACCCTTTGAAATTAAAACTCTATAATGTGAAGAAATAACTTGGGATACTTGAATCTAGTTCTAGCAGAGGAGCTCAAGCAGGTGACACCATCAATTTAGATTTTGATGAGGAAGAGAAAACACAAGAATAGACTACTGCAAGTTCCATTCAAGTGATTACTACTATGCTCTAGGTTTGAATTTCTACATCTATTAGGATAACAACATAAGAGGAAATGGTATATACCTAGAAAGGCTCCACCACATAGCTAAATACCCCTCTAATTTACACAAGGAAGCTTAGGATTCCAATAGGAAGGCCCATATTATAATCATCTCAAGGCTTGCTTGTTACGCCTCAACAATTAGAACCAACATAGGGATAGGTTTTGGTAATTAAGGATATTGAAGATGATTATGATGAAGAGGTAGATCTAGAAATAGATAAGGCCATGAGCCTTCAAGTAGAGCCTACAACACCCATTTACCCAAGTACTCATCCCTTCATAAGTGTTCCTTTATCTTTTGTGCCAATTTTTGGACATGTTTCAAGTTATTATATGTTGAGGACACCCAGGTGGAAGTGCCTACTTCCACTTCCATTGATCCCTTCACCACCACTACCATTGATACACTCTCCACCTCCATCTCACTCACTATGCCAACCTCTTTTATCCCTTATGACACTTCCAATATCAAAGCCGTAAATAATAAGGTGTCTAGGAAGGTATAGACTACATTGGTCACTCCATAACTCCATGTCTAGTCTACCTAGATCACCCTTCTAATGAAATCAACCACCTCTATAGAATAAAACATTATGACAATTTTTAGTATGAGAAGGCAGGCCAAACTCTAATTGAACACTATCTACCCACTCCTTTAATTTAGAGTATGTATTATTCCAAGATTATATGGGCTACCTTACTTGACATACTTTTCAAAGATCAAAAGAAAAAACCAAAAGTAGAAGAGGCTGAGGAAAAGGTTATTATTTCAACCTTAGATGCTTCATAGTTGGACATTCTTCCATGGGATGTAGACTTGAGAAACAAGGCTTCCCAAATGTTTAGCTTCAAGATCACCAAGATTCCCTCTATCTCCATTATATTTGACCCATATCTAGTAATATAAAGAGAGTGAAGAAGAGGAGGTTGGAGGCTAATAGAGTTAGGGACATAATTCTTGAGGAAAGACATGAAGTATTCTCCCTCACTAAGAGGCATAATAGATAGCCTAGGCAATATCATTTCATTTAAAACATTATATACCTAGCCCAAGAACATAAGGATGTTATATTAAACATCCATGATGCATGGAGATGGCCTAGTAAGAGATAGAGGCCTAGGTGGAATAGTTGAAGGAGTAGGTGAGGACTGTACATATCCCTATGGGTACAAAAGTTGAATTACAAGAAGTAGCTTCTTGATGTTATAAATCTTTAGAGGTAATGCAATTTATGAAGGCTGAATTGGCCCCTCATGTAAATAATTCCAACCAATTATATAATTCCTTGAAATATTATATTTCTAATTTGAATATTTTAGTTGCATACATATGAAACTCATTATACATTAATCTAGACTTAATGACAACACTAGAGGCATCCAATGCCTTGAGCTTAGTTTTTATAAGGCATGAAGAAGAAAAGGAGTGGATACAATTAGTTGGGGCATAAATACCTAAATATCATGTGGATGAGGCCCAAATTCTCCTAATGTTACATGTTTTAAAGCTATCAAAGGTGAAATATGCTAGAGGCAAATTGATCAGTATGATAAATTTTGATAAACTCATTTAAGAATCAATGGATGACTTCTAAAAAAGTTTTCAAAGATTAACACTAGAAGAGATAGAGTCCAAGTTGAGTGTAGCTAGAAAGAAATTTATAGAGGTGGTAGTTTTCAAGAATAAAATCTAGATGACCAAATATGAGCATGTAAGACTCCTTGGTCAAATTAAAAGGATACTTATACCATTATTGTTGAAATTAAACATTATAAAACAACAACCTGACATGGCATGCAAATTTTATCAATATAATCAGGCCAAAAAAAAACAAGATTCTAGTGATGTATTGACATTTTCAACTTCAAATACTACCATCATAACTACTACACCAACTAAAGCATATGTAATGCTTTACACGACATAACCTTGATAGGCTAAGATTTTGTGCATGTACAATTTTGTAATGATATGTATTTTCCTTATAGTTAAATATTTTTATTATAAAAGTGAATTTTTATTTTGTACACATGCACTCATTACATGGCTTTGAAAAGGTTGACTTATTTAATTGATAACTACAAGATTTATCTTATATGGTTTTGACTACAGTTACAACTTATGTTCTAACTACCACATGTAATCACTTTGCATGAACTTAGAGGATTAGGTGACCCCTTCACCAATCCTAAGAAAATAATTTTAATCCAACTTGGAATTGGTTAGAGAATTTTGAATATAGGATAAACATCAATTTTGATCATCAATGAACATGTTTGTGTATTTTCTTTCCAATTTCTATGTAATCAATCATTACTTATTGGTTATATGTTTCAATAATATTTAGTGTATAATAGCTACAAATATATTATTGGTTATACTAATTTGTATATGTGAAATATTTATTGAATGATGTCTAAATATATTTATTGTGATAATTATGTTTAAATTGATTCATAGTTTTGATTGTGCATGAGTGCTTTCCTGACATAGTTTTCTATGTGTGTGTAATAGATACCTCAAATACTTCACTTGCCCAAGCCATACTATATTGATTAAGGGTGTGTAAAAGGTTCCCTAAAGGAGAAACCTTTGTTTGATGTTTATGAACTTCCTACATCATTATTTCCTTAGATTTCTTAATTGTTTCTAATTATGTGTGTGCAATATCTACTAGCAACAAACATATGTTCTAAGAGCACTTATCTTTTTTAGAAACCAACCAAGGAAGTGATTCTTGAAAACCATAAAATATTTATTGATTGCCTTACCCTTCCATCCTTTTTAAGTTTGTTTTAATACCTACCCACTTTATATTAGAATCCAACTTCCCATCCAAATCATGTATAAATTTACTACCCTTATAGGATCAATACCTCCATAAAAAATCCTTGTCAAAAACCTACATGACCTACCACTATTCCATCAATAGGTTAAAATAAATTGCATGCCTAAAGATCATGCCCTAGAGTAGATTTCAACTCCATTGAGATCTTAAAATGTTAAAGGCTACCTCGTTACACTATGGTGTGCATAAAACCCACATCAACATAAATGCTCAACTCTTTGGTGTAGAATCTCCTAACCTTATCTTCTGAGAACTATTTCAATTAATCTTTGTAAGCATGTAGTAGTTGTATCATACCTAACTCCCAAAAAAGATAGACCATAGGATTTATTGGAACCTCTACTTGTAAGTAGACTATTTATTAGATTAGAGTAGAGAGTCTCCTTTATTATTCATTTTACAATGGTATTATCCAAGTATTTATCTCATGTTATTGATGGATGTTTGTAGTCTTCACTATATCCCTTGGGTGATAGGTAGTAGGAAGATTCTTCATCCTTCATTCATATATGAACCATCCAGGTATAGTCAGTCCATAGATTGGGTTCTCTTCACTGAATAAGTTGATGTCCTTCAACTAGAAATTAAGTATGTAAGACTTGGAGGGTGGTGGTAATAGATAATTGCATATAATAGTGGTCATTTTTTATTTATTTTCAATTTAGACAATTATAGTCTTAGCCTTCCTCTTGGGAGGATCAATGACCACTAAATCTAATGACTTCTCCTTTTAATTTTCTTATTTGGCTTCCTCAAAACTTTTATCCTCTACATCTATGTCTATTTTATAGGTCATGGAGAGCATTCTCAATGCATCTTCAAGAGATTTTGTATGGGTAAAAATCTATCATGTGGATGTCTTCTTGTCGAGGAAATTTTTTTATGCTATTCTATAAGACTTAAGGACTAAGGAGATCAAAGTTAATTCTCTTGGTATCCTTTCTTCAAGCTTGTGCTTTGTTTATATGTCAATTGGGTGAAGCTTATAATGGCCAACATCTACTAGATGATATTTTCTAAGACCAAGCTTCCATTTGTCTTCCATCTTCTGATCTCTTACCAATATAGATTCAAGATTTATACTATGTTGCTCTAGTCTTCTAGTAACTTCATGATAAGTGGATCTCTTAGTCTACATAAATTCATATGCTCTAAGTTTATGTTTATAAGGTACAAACAAAATGCCTTTGCTCTTCAAGTGATCTTTTACCCTACCATTGGGACCCCACTATATATTATCATCTATTTTCAAATTAAAAGAAATCTTGTGTTTTGAAGCCACTTCAATTTGGTCATATTCTCTAAAATTGGTTCTTCCAATAGTCATGAGAAAACCTTGGAGAAGTCCTTTCTTCTTGGTCTTGTGTATCCCATATATTCTTTTAAATAATTGGTATACTACTTCCTATTCTTCTAACTTATCTAGCACATGTACTAGCAATTTTAGGGGGCACTTTAGGTTCCCTTTATTCTAATAACTATGCAATTAGGGTATAGATAGATAAATATAATTGTCTCAATTGACTTATTGACTAAAGTCATTATCCTCATCATGGAGAGACCATTGATGGCTGAGATTAAAGTAGGATATACACAATCATAGATGAATTAGATATGGTCCTTATATTTGTAAATATATAATTTTGAGTAATATTGAGACATAGTTTGGGTTCCATTAGGGGACCACTCTCTTTTATTAGGGATTTTAGTTATGGAACATAGGGCATTTAACAAATATCACATCATGAAGAACCCAATTATCTTCTTCATTTTAATACCAGAGATCTTCTATTAATCATGAAATATACTGAGAGGGGGGGTGAATCAGTATATTATATATCTTATAAAACTTTCCCTTTATCAAATTTTACTTAATCAAACATTCAAGATATGCAATAAAACTCAAACAATAAACATCACACAAGACAGAGAACCACTAGATATAATGTGGAAACCCAAAGTGGGAAAACCCATAGAGAATCAATCTCAAATATATTCATGAGAACAACCCCATAGGAGCACCATACCCCTTTGCCAAGTACAAACCTCAGCTATAATTCATGAGCACCAACCCATGTGAGCTTTAAACCCCTTTGCCAAGCACCAACCCAGCACCTATTTGTGAGCACCAACTCATAGGAGCACCAACCCCTTTGCCAAGCACCAACCCCTTTGTCAAGCACCAATCCAGCAATAATTCATGAGCACCAACCCACAAGAGTACCAGCCCCTTTGTGTATACCACACACCTATCTCTCAATGTTGATATCTCAACAAATGATATATCAATACAACATCTCCTTCCTCTCTCTCACCTTTCCTCTTCTAAGCTAGATATAACAAATACAAATCATATTCATCTCTAACAATTGCTCTTTGAAGCTAGATATTACAATATCAAATCAACCTCTCTCATCCACATTACAAATGGCTACTCAAGCCTTTATTTATAGCTTTCCAAATGACCTTTGGCCTTCCCCCTTTGTGACCCTTTAATCCTCATGGAAAATGGCACCAATCTTGGATGACCCTTCATATTCAAGCCTTTGAAAAGTCATGTGGTGACCCTTCATGACCAAAAATATCCTTCCCATTTTTGTCCTTATCTTTGGTGACTTTTCATATTCCTTAAAGTGTCCCTTCATGAGAAATTCACCCTTCCTCTTTTGTCTTCATTTGGTGACTCTTAGAATTCCCCAAGATGACTCTTCATGGGAAAATACGTCCCATCCTTCTTTTGTCTTTACCCCATGGCTCTTTGACTTCTCCATGGGTCTTTATTTTGTCTCATATGCAACCAAAAATATATTCATTAATATTAAATAAATATTAACTCATATTAGCTAGGATATATTTATTACCAACAACATTAAATGAAATGGAGCCTTTATCACCAATAATACTAAACCTTTGACATCAATGACAATATTTCCACAATCTCCCCCTTTGTCATTGATGGCAACCTCAATCTTGAAACTGCCACATCCTGTCACCTGCACATCCTGTCATCTAAAAACATACAATAACTCCCCATTACTATAATAACTTGTACCTATTCCCTATACCTATTTTCTACATCTATATATGTACCTATTATTCTCCCCTTTTGACATCAATGGCAAAGGGCCTACCTGGAGCTAACACTTAGCTCGCCCTCACTTGATGCTGAACATCAATGGTAGGAAGTAATAGAAATTACTCCCAAATCCTCTTGTTGATCTTTGAATGTATCCTTTGATTGTGCCTTTGAGAAGATATCTGACAATACATATACATTGTTCCCTATCCTTTGAGCATCTGCAATCAACTCATTTGAATCTTTTCTTCTAATCTAACAACCTTTAGCATGAAACCTTAATGTGTATCCTTGATCACAAATTTGACTAACACTCAATAGATTATGCTTAAGACCTTTTACATATAAAACATTTTTAGTATTAGTTCTACCATAATCCAAACTCAAAGTACCTTTTCTAGCTATCCTGGCAGTGGTTTTATCTCTAAATCTCACTGTACCACCATTGATCATCTTTAGAGTAATGAACTTACTTTTATCACCTATCATATGCCTCAAACATCTGCTATCAATTAACCATGGCTGATCTTTACCTCCCACATGCAGAGCTATCTACAACATCATAGAATCTTCATGTTGTTTCTTCTACCATGTACATGTCTGAACCTTCTCCCTGATGAATGGATCTTTGACACTCCAATTATTCTTCTTAATGAATGGAGCTTTGAACCTCTAATCCTTCTTGACTAACTTGAACACGCTTCTAAAATACTGAGCTATGTGTCTGAAGTTGTTACACTTGTAGCACACTATGGTCTCTTCATCAAAGCTTGATAGAGGAGCAAAAGAGTTGTGGCTTCTGTTTGACTCTACTTGACTTACCTTCTCCTTGTTTCTAAAATTGTTAGCTCTTTTTCTACATTCTACTTTCTTATGACCATGTCCATTATAATAAAAACAATAGCCATAGAAATAAAACCTATTTGTATATCTCTTACTTGATTGCCTTTTGTAGCTTTGTTCCTTCTAGCCTTCTTTGTTTGGAATGTTCTTTGTATTCTTCACTTCTCCCCTTTTTGTTTTATCTTGTGTAAGACCTTCAGCATAGCTCTTTTTCTTTTCAAAACTGATCCCAGTCTTATCTGAATATGCTTTTTGACTTTCCAATATCTTAGTTAGCATGTTAGTGCTATCCTCAAATGTTTAATCACTAACTACTTTATCATTGACTACTTTTTGAATATCTTCTTTTAAAGAGGCAATTTCAATAACATACCTTTCACAATCTTTTCTTTCTATTTCCAACTATGCTTAGAGATCTTTTTAATTCTTCTTGGCTTCTTCAAAGTGTGCTTGTAGATCTTCAATCATTTCCTTTGACTTTTGTTCATTTTTCTTGATCTGGCGCTTTAATCTTCAATTATTATTTTGAACAACTTCTAACTCTTCTGGGGCACAATTGAGTTCTCCTTCCATATCTACTTCAGCTTCTTCCTCTTCTTCTTCTTGATCATCTTTATGTATAGCCACGAATAGAATCCCTTCTTCTTCTAAATTGTTGACTCCACTATCTTCAACTGAGCTAGGATCCTTATAATATAGGCTCTTCTTCTCAAATCCCTTCTTGGATTTGATTTTGAAATTCTTCTTGTATATAGGCTTTTTTTCTTCATCATCTTTAACTTTATTTGGGCATCTAGCTAAAAAATGTCCAATCTTCCCACAATTTAATTATTTAAAAGGTAACTTTCCTTGATATTTACCTATTCCTCTTTTCAGCCTATGAATGAAAGGTGCTTCATTGTCATCTTCATCATCACTAAAACTATCACTTGATTCTTAAATCTTAGCTTTCTCTTTCTTTGATGTCTTAAAAGCCACTTCTCTGTTTGAGGGTTTATCTTATTCTATCCACATCTCATATGCCATGAGGATACCATGAAGCTCATCCATCTTTAGCTTGGCTAAATTCTTCATCTCCTCGATTGCTAAAACCTTTGCATCATATCTCATTGGTAGAGATCTCAAAACCTTTTACACCACCATTAACTCTTCTAATGTTTCTCCAAGACCTTGAATCTAATTTACTATCTGATCAACTCGCAAGAGATAACTTGATATATATTCTTCTTCTTCCATCTTCAAACTTTCAAACTACCTTCTAAAAGTCTGTAACTTAGCTTGCTGAACCTTTCCATCACCTTTGTAAATATTCTCAAGTTTTACAAAAGTTTCATGAGCAGATTTACATTGCATAACTTTAACAAATTCAGATTCACATAACCCACATAAAATAACATTTAAATCTTTAGCATTACATTCACTTGCCTTCTTTTCTATTGGAGTAATTGTAGATGTTTGTGGCTCTTCATATTCCTCCACCACTAATTTCCATATGTCAAATCCAAGGATCATCAAATAAACCTTCATTCTTCTGCTCCAAAAACCATAATTCATCCCATCAAACAAAGGTTCCTTATTTATAGAAAATCCTTCCTGTGACCCAGCCATCATGCTTTCCCGATCTACCTTCAAGCTGTAAAACTTTTCAAAAAGGAACCTGCTCTGATACCAATTATTAAGCAGAGAATATACTAAGATGGGGGTAAATCAATATATTATATATCTTATAAAACTTTCCTTTTATCAAATTTCACTTAATCAAACATTCAAGATATGAAATAAAACTCAAAAAATAAACATCACACAAGACAAAGAGAGACACCAGATATAATGTGGAAATCTAATTTGGGAAAAACCATGAAGAATCAATCTCAAATATATTCATGAGAACAACCCCAAAAGAGCACCATACCCCTTTTCCAAGTACAAACCTCAGCTACAATTCCTGAGCACCAACACATAGGAGCTTCAAACCCCTTTGTCGAGCACCAACCCAACACCTATTCGTGAGCACCAACCCACAGGAGCACCAATCCCTTTGCCAAGCACCAACCTAGCAATAATTCATGAGCACCAACCCACAGGAGCACTAACCACTTTATCGAGCACCAACCCAGTAACAATTCGTGAGCAGCAACCCATAAGAGCACCAACCCCTTTGTGTATACCACACACCTATCTCTCAATGTTTCTATCTCAACAAATGATAGACTAATACAACATCTCCTTCCTCTCTCTCACATTTTCTCTTCTAAGCTAGATATAACGAATACAAATCATATTCATCTCTCACAATTGCTCTTCTAAGCTAGATATTACAATATCAAATCAACCTCTCTCATCCATATTACAAATGTTTACTCAAGCCTTTATTTATAGCTTTCCAAATGACCTTTGGCCTTCCCCCTTTGTGACCTTAAATCCTCATGGAAAATGGCACCAATCTTGGATGACCCTTCATATTCAAGCCTTTCAAAAGTCATGTGGTGACTCTTCATGACCAAAAACATCCTTCCCATTTTTGTCCTTATCTTTGATGACTTTTCATATTCCTTAAAGTGTCCCTTCATGAGAAATTCACCCTTCCTCTTTTGTCTTCACTTGGTGACTCTTGGTATTCCCCAAGATGACTCTTCATGGGTAAATACGTCCCATCCTTCTTTTTTCTTTACCCCATGGCTCTTTAACTTCTCCATGGGCCTTCTTTTGTCTCATATGCAACCAAAAATATATTTGTTAATATTAAATAAAAATTAACTCATATTAGCCAAGATATATTTATTACTAACATTAAATGCAATGGGGCCTTTATCACCAATAATACTAAACCTTTGACATTAATGACAATATTTCCAACATTTTCCTACTTTAGGAAATGATAATTATTTCATCTAAAGGAGGTACTACCACTTCCTTAATAATGAAATACATACCATTCACC
>JARHVA010004038.1:652500-710000 GCA_037957365.1 Torreya grandis
ACATTAGATTGATAGAAGATCAATGGTACATGTTTAATCATACCAAATCAGATTGATGGTGTGTATGAGGTCAATAATTCAAACATATAATGATAGGATCCTATGGATAAAATGAGATTTAGATAATTATTAAAATGTGGGGAGCCTAGATCAGGACCAATGAATGATGTTTAAAGTCAAAAGCTAAAGGATGTCAACAAAGAGAAAATTTGACCAATGTCAAACTAGAGGATGCCATTATAGTAGACACATTGGACAAAGGATCTTTCCACCTTGAGCAGGTAAAATACATAAATACTAGATCAAATATGATCTAGATAACTAAGATTAGACTCTAAAAAGTTGTTTTATGCCATTAAATCCATGTAAAATATTTTCAAGAATTCTAGATGTAGGTTCTACACCTCATTTAGACTCAAGAGGCCCTAGCCTAAAGATAATTTTTAATTATGACTATATGAAAACCAATAAAGGAGATTGGTTTTCATCTATAATAGATCTATATTTAGGATATATAAGTAATGGCAGAATCGTGACTACATAAGGAATGTTAAAAAGAGCATCATGAGCAAGGTCAAGTAACTACCTCATAATGTGAAGGACATAAAACATGAATAAGGAAGATAGTGAAGGGAATTAATGTTGAGCAGCTCAAGATGTAGTCATGTTGTGGTGGGGATTGCTTCCTATAACTAGTCTTGATCTTCACATTCTCCATCACACTAGTGAAAGACACAGTGACATTAATGTAGGAGAAAGCTCATAAAAGATTTTAGTGGTGGTAATCATGAGTGGAATTTATCTCATTAATGACCCCTTTAATGCCAATTTCTCTCTTTATTTCCTTTTTTCTTCCTATAAATACTATATTTGAGCTCTTGATTTGTATACCTTGATTGGGTATAATAAACCTATGCTAAAATAACTTTGTAAAACTCTTTGAAGTAATATAAGATAATTCTAGATTCCTTTTTAATGCTATGTATGATTTATTAAAGTATGATTTATAGAATGTATTTATTTATTCATCATTTTTAGGTCCTTCACGTAACTTAATTAAAGACTATAAGTTCATTATAGGTTGTGTGAAATGTTATCTAGTGAGATTTCTCTTGAATTTTCATAAGCTCATAGTGTCTTACATAAACCTATCTCATTTTATCATTCAAGTTATAGGTCTCTTTTAAGCCTTCATTAAAAATACTCATGCTTGAAACTCTGTCATAGAATCTAATCAATCCTTGTCTCCATTACATTCATTAGTAATCATAAAAGTGTCTACGATGATAGTGGATCATTGAATATTTGGTTTATCACCAAAATTAAAGTAGGTTTTCATTCATTCATTTTCTCCCATTTTCATCCCAATAGATTAAGTTTCAAGAAGAGAGATTCAAATTGTCATATCTAAGTACATAGCCACATTAATAACCCTAGAGGTCTAACCCAAAATTAAGTAACCCACAACCTAGGTTCATTCCCATGTTGGACTAGGTTTGGGTAGAAGACCTAAATAATAATAATCCTTTGCTTAGTTAGGCTATAACCTAGAACCTCCAACAATTTATGGCACACCTAGTGGGATCCATTATCTTTCACATAGCTAAAGTCTAGAGTTGAGGAGAACTATTTGGAATAAAGGGGGACATCTACCATCATCAAAATATAAATATTATATAAGTTTTATAGTTCATAGCATCATCTAGATAGGCCTCTCATGCGAAAGGTTACTATAAGGTCATCTATTAAAGGTATTCCATTTGAATTTATTGATCTACCTTTTAATTCATATAAAAGAGAAATATTCAATAGGATAGGTCCTTATCCCAAAAATAAATATTCATCCCATGGTCAACCTATTATTTTAAGTATTACAACCCCCACTATGAAAATGGTAAGGTCTAGAATGCAAGATTTTGTACCCTTCAATGGTGGAAACCCTCTTAACCTCTAACAACATGATGATATACGTACAACCTCTTTGAAGATTTTACCATATTTTACAAGAGAAAATATCACCACCCCTATAAATGACATAGATGATAATGTAAACCTTTTTTTATTACATAAAATTACATAAGTGAATGTAACCATAAGACTACTACCCACATCCTTAAAGGGAAAAGCCCTGGAATGGTATAGAGGTCTAGCTCCTACCTCAATCAACACTTAAGATGAGTTTGGTGAATGATTATTTTAAAAAATTGAGGATAGGAGTGACCATGCGTCACATTTTTTATAACTTATCTCAATCAAGAGGTCATCACAATAATTGATGGTCAATTTTAACTATAGATTCCAAAAGACTTGATATAGAATCCTTGTCGTCATTAAACCCACACCCAATTATGCTTTTATTTATTATTTGAGAGCATTAAATTTGTACATTATAGTCATGATAAAATATATGGGTGGGACATCTCTGTGTGGGGATTATGAGATAGTTATAGGGGCATAAAATTGTTTGATATAAGTAGGGAAACTCATGCCACTTTTTCCTAAGCTTCATCCAACCCCAACTACCATTACTCCATTTCCCATTCCAAATGATCAATCCCAACTTGATGATAGTCAAGTGGTTAAATTTCAAAGATTGAGAGATTTTTGAAGGTGTAAAACAACAACCTAATGATAGTCAAGTGGACAAATTTTTAAAGATCAAGAGCTTGTTGAAGATGTAAAACAACAAGTTATGGATCTGGAGAGACAACAACATACTTCATATAGTCTATACTAAGGTCCCTTCAAATCCCAATACCTTTCCTAATCCTATAATAGACCCCCTTATCCATAAAATAAACAACCTCAAGGCCAAATCACTCAAGGAAGGTCTTATAATATTTACAATCCCATAACTACAAGTAAATCTAGAGCCTTAGTTCTCACACAAAAAAAACTTGTAAAGGAGGGTCAATGGAAATCATGAGGGTAGTCTAATGAGATGGTAATGGTTACAAGTGGATAAATGTATCAAGACCATAGTTGGTGGCATGCTCAATCATTCCAAGGCTATTACATAAATAATCCTCCACCATAAGGCCCTCTAATGATTCAAGATAACATGCATACCATGACAATATTAGAATCTCAAATTTAGTAGCAAGCGAGAATGGGTAAGGCATCAACTAACACCATGTGTATAAAATTTCTAGAGGGGGAGCATATATTTGAGCATGTATTAGTACATATGGGGTAGACTATAGAAAGTGTAGATGAACTAGTTGCATCCAATATAATATCTAAGAGGAGGATGTTGGATGACAATGTGGGGCATCCTAAGGATTATTCAACACCTACATGAGTCATTCATCACCCTTCCACTTCAACTATAACTAATAAATATCCTACAACTCAAATAACACCTCAACATCATAGGCAACAACATAATTCTCCTTTTGTTCCACATGTCACTCAAGTACTAGGTGATACTTTTACATTTAAGGTGTAGTTCAAAGGTACTAGTCTTCCTTTTTAATATTTTGGATCATATGAAAAGGGATAATATCACTACATATATGTATGATGCTTTTTCTATTCTAGGATAGAAAGAGATCCTTAAATAAGTTCTCTCTAAGCCTTTTCATGTGAATGAGATAGTTGATAAGGTGAACACTATTTTCAAAAATAGTAGTCAGCTTAGTCAAATTCAAGTTCATAGTCAAGATCCTCATCAAGATAAATTTCATAATGTTGTTAATCTACCTAAGGTTCTCAAACCCCCTCCATTCTATTTGTCAGTTTACATAGGGGATTATTTAGTACATAATTATATGAAATATTCAGGTGATTCAACCTTAGCTATGCCTAAATCCATAGTAGACAAGCTTGAGCTTAAGTATGTGCCTAATGAAAAAGGTGTTCTTCAGTTGGATGGTTCCCTCAATAAAATAGTAGGTGTATTATAATATCTTAAAATCACATTGGCATCTTTCCCAAATTGTTTCATCACTCAAGATTTAATGGTTGTATACCTACCCACAAATTTTTCCCTATGTTTTTTATTGGCCATTTTAGCCCACATACTAAGTTTATGCCTAGATGTAGTGTAGTGTCTTGAAGATCAAAAATGGGGAAATGGATAAGCAAGTTATGAATGGAATGAGAAGACCTAAGTGATCATGTAGCTTATAAAGATTTTGAGACAATTTAAGTCCACTTAAATTATAATTTGTTAATTTAGAAAGATAGGACTAGAGTTATAGAGACCACATAAGATGTCAAGGGTGATTATAATTACTTAGAAAGCTCTTGGTAATTATCTAGTTCTTCATTTTGTTTATCTTGACATTTTCGGTCAAGTATTAGAAAGTCTAAGTAGGCAATTTGTTGATGTTATATATCACATGTGTGAGGGTGTCAGGAGAAAATGGTCACATGGGTTTATTAATTTGATTTGGAAAAACATATGCAATAAGTTTTAGGTCATGCATCTAAGTGAAACAAGAGTTATTCATGTTCAAAGTTGGATCCTCAAGTAAAACTTGTTAAGTTTCCATACTTAGCCATTTTTTACCAAACCATCACTAGACCTTCACGTAGGAGTAAATGGATCATCCAACTTGTGAATTTAATATATTCACTCAAAAAACTCATACAACCAAAAAATCACATAAAATTTTAGATCTACGTGTTAGGAACATGATCTAAAAGTTTCAAGCCCATGTGAGTTTTTTGGTTCAAGTTATAAACTTTTAACAATGGACTTACAACATAAAATGTTTTATCTAACATCAATTTTAAGTTTGATAAAAAAAATAATTTTGACCTTAAATTTGGTAGTCAGGTGATCATCAATGATGGTTTTCAAAATTTCATTTAATTAAATAAAGGATGTCAATTTCAAGCTCATGAATTAGTCGTTAGTTTTTAAATAGTGGATCCCAATAGATCTAAAAATCCACATTAAATCATACATTATGATCTAGCGATGTGATATGATTCAAAATATTAGAGGGATCAAGAGATAAACACATGGTGTAAGTGTGTGAGGTTGGTAGACTGATAATGGATCCTAAAATCAAATGTGTGGCTACAACATGGCATAAAATGAAATAGAGTTGATAGTTCAAGGGCAAGATCAATGGCTATAGATTAATCGTATTAAGTAAGATAAATGATAAAACATTGGTTAGTGAGTCAAGGATCCATACCATATATTGATGACCAATGAAAGTAAATTTGAAGAAGACAAGGCCAATTTTTGATGAAAAAAAACATAGGTACTATAGGGTCATCCTGCCTCCAGTGAAGCTTGATCAAATGCCATGAAAAGGACATAATGATGTAATCAAGCATACAGAACATGAATAGACCACCATTAAGGATACCTCTGGCTCATAATTTTGTTTCATAGAAATATCTCTATATGAATATGTTTACAATTCTTATAAGGATCTAGGTTTTCAAAGGCATACATATAGACTCCAATAGTTCATCTCTAGGATAAATTGCATGAAAACGACCCTTATCTCCATTGTACACACCACAACAAACCAATTGGGAGAAGTTAACAATAAGATAACATTTTAACATATCATCTTGGTTATTGTAACTGCATTGATGGTAGAAAAAATCTTAGAATAACTTTATCCTATAATTACAACCATTAGGGAGAATCATTGAAGGAATAATGTAATGGTGCAACTGATTGAGTGACCTAGATCAATTAGGAAGCTTGAATGAGCATAATTTGTAGAGGCAGTTGTCACTACATTTAAAATGGATTTAAGCTTTTTTTATTCCCATTTTTATCATGAAAATTCCTTCTCTCTTGCTTCCTTTCTTGTATAAATATAGCCTTTGAGCTATTGATAATCATCCCTTAGGCTAGTATGACTAGAATCTATTAAAATTGCATTCTTCACCTCTTACATTAATGAATAGAGATTTTTTTAGTTTTTTTCTAATATATATTTAGTGTTTTGTGTTTGTTTAATATGTAAATGTGATTTTTATATTCCTTTTACATGTCCAAGTTTAACCTAAGTACTAACAACATTCTTTATAGGTCATATAATGTGTCTTAGCATTGATCTCTTAAGGATATAGTGGACAACCAAATTTAAATGTCTTCAACCAAACCTTAATTTCACTACTCCCTAGTCTAAGTTCATCAAATTGACCTCTATATGAAATATTTTTTCATAGAAACTATAGTAAGTAATTACATTAGGTTCTTTCATAGTCTATTAATGTGTTAACAACTATGAGTTCAATAGTGGATCTGACAAATTCATGGTGCATCACTACATATTAGAATAGGTGTTACTTTAGAAAAATTTCTCAACACTTTTTATCCCAACCAATTTTAGGTTTTCAAAATAAAGGTCCAAATTATGAAATCAGAGGAGCTAGCCTCATAGAAAATCCTAGAGGTCTTATCTAGATATAGACATTCCACAACCTTAGATCATTCCCATGTTAGTCTAGGTATGGGTTAGACTTGAAAAAATATAAACTCTATTTGGTGCTACCTAGATAGATAATAGTTTTGTCATGCTTGGTGGTACCAAGATCCAAAATAATGAGAATATTATTGATGTCTTTCCTCTGATCTACTTTTGAAAGCAAGCAAGATAACACAAATGATGACTTTGAATCAAATTTTCTAGTTATAGGCAACCTAGGTATGTGTCATTTAAGATTTTAGTTATCTCCTATATCTCATTTAATATATGGGGTTAATATGAATAGCTATAGTGAATACCCCTATCTTTCACCTCCTTATCAATAGTCCCAATATGATCTAAATAACCCACATAACCCATATAAATCCTCTTATGATCCATATCAGCCATATAATTAGTATTTAAATCCTTATCAATAGTATGAAATCTCATACCAATCTTATAATCACTCTCATGAATCTTTTTATCCTCCTAATCAAATCATCCAAGTCTCAAATCAATCCATCTCAATCTTCAAGAAAGCTCGAATTGGTTATGAGAAAGAGATGATAATTATAGACACTAGGAAGAGCCATAATAAGGATATTTCCAAGTGCAAAATCTATAGCATGAGAGCAAATCTATATTGGGATAAAGAGGTATGTGTAACTTTTATAAGGAAAGGTCACTCAAAGGTTAGTTCTAACATTATAGACATTTGTGGTTTAATATTAGTTATTGAAGAGAGGCTAATGGTTCATGAGAACCCTAAGGTCATCATTTGTAGTAATATGTTCCATTAGATCCCCACTTTTATCTTAATTATTAAAAAACCAATTTTTTTCATGGCTCTCAAGAGTCAAAGCAAGCATTGCCTAGTTTTCCTACCTAGAATCGTATCAAATAAATGCATGTATGCTTTGAGTAGACTAATCCCCATGGTTCTCATTAGATCATACAAGAGCCTATATATTCAAGTTTGTAGGAATATATATTCAGTGATGTAGTTCATGATTTTGAGGCTAAGTAAGATAGGAAAATTGAGCTTGCAAATCAACATCTCTATTATTCAATGGTAGATGCAAAGCCAACATAATAATAATATCTTTTTTTCACACCCATGACTACCACAAGTCCAATTCAAGAAGTTCCTAAACCCAAGTTCATTACTTAAAATTAGGTACAATAGTCCATGGAGAAAGACTAACATTCAATTATGATTCAAGATGTTGAAGTCAAGTAGGAGATCATTTAGCCTCCAATCCTTCCTCCTCAAAGGGCTAAATCCTTTCCTTCATGGAAAGATATTAAAGAAAATTTTAATTAGAGAGTGGAGGTGAATTTGATTCAATAAGAGCAACCTCATGATCAAAATCAAGTATCTATGGTAACATCTATGGACCTTTCTCATCTTGTTGAATACTTACAAGTCTCTTCTATGCCAATTCTTGATAAGAATCCTATCCTTTTTGAAGTAAATCAGGAGGTTTTAGTTGAGATAGATGAAAATGAAAGAGAATTACATGATCATAAGGAGGACATCATCATTGACACAATCAATGTCAAGGAATAAATTGATGAAGTCAAAGAAGTTGTTAGTGAGATAGAAGATTAGTTGAGAGTAGATAATGAAATTCAAGAGGAAGACACTCCAATTGTACAAGTTGAAGATGTGCTCCATGAGCTCATTGATCCAAAAATAGCTTCCATCCATCATAAATAAGATGAAATCCATTAAGAAGACGAGATGCCATTCTATATAGAAAATGAAAATGAAGAAAGTATAGCAGATTAGGAACTATCATATGATTCAATCAAAAGGTTAGAAATATGTGATCGATATGTTTGAAGTTGTAAGAATACAAATTAATTTCATGTCCTTTCAATTGATCATGATTAAGAGGACATTTGGGATGATTTACAGAGATTTTTTGCAAATTTTGATAGTCCATCTCTGCCTCATATAGAGATTGATGAATGTTTTATAAAACATATTATTGCATATCTTCATTACGAAGAAATTAATGATGCATTTAATCTAGGTTTTGATACATATCAAGAAGCTAGAAAATCTGACAAGCCATTACCTCAAAAGGAATATAATGAAGAAAAGAATCCAAGCATACTAGATTATTTTCCAATTTAATCATTAGATGAGAATGTATCAAATCAAGACCAACCTATCAACGAGGTAGAGAAAGCATTTTTATGCAAGAAATAAGAATTTGGGAAGAAAATGATTGGATTTTGGATCCATACCTTAAATTAATGTACCTAATAATGGATATTGGAATCCTATCTACATCATTAGGAAGACATGAACATCCAATTTCTCTTAGCTATAGAAAAGAACTATCAAGAGGTGGAAAATACATTTCAGGGTTCCATGGTGTATCAAATAATTTCCCATTTGACCCTAAAGGAAATATTGTTACTTTAGGTTAGCTATTTTAATTTTTTCTCATTTCAAGAAGTTAATATCATAAGTAGTATCTACTTCCCTTTTCATTTTTTTTTCTATTTTCCTTAGGTTAATGGTCCTTGCATTGGTAGTTTAGTTCCCCTTCTATTCTAGTTTCCCTTTAAAGGTGTCTTGGCCATTTTTTTATTTTGTTCCTTTTAGTATTTATATTGTTTCAAGAGGAGTTCTCAAAGATTAAAAACTATTGTTATATTAAGGTCAATATGTTGGATCCATGTAGAGAGTCCATGCCTAATGGACTAGACTAGGCACATGGCCTGGTTTCTCTTACATAGATATACAAAGTCTTTTTGTAAGTATAATTTCATTTGATTAACCATAATAAAAAAGTTTGATCAATGTCTAGGTTCCATGACTATTAAGTTGATCAAGCTAGCCAAGTCACCAAAAATGTTGGCCATTTCAGCCCACATACCAAGTTTCTACCTAGATGTAGTGTAGTGTCCTGAAAATACAAAATAGAGAAAGAGTTGATCAAGTTATGGATGGAATGATAGGACCTAAGGGATCATGTAGCTTATAAATATTTTGAAACACTTTAATTCCACTTAAAGTGTAATTTGTTAATTTCTAAGGATAAGACTAGAGTTACAAAAACACCATGGGATGTGAATGGTGCTTGGAATGACCTAGAGAGCCTATGATATTCATATGGTTCTTCATTGTGTTCATCTTGAAAATTTGGGTCAAGTGGAAAAAATTCTAAGTAGGTAGTTTTCTAATGCCATATCTCACATACATGAGGGTATTAGGAGAAAATGGTCATATGGGTTTGTAAATTTTAGTCCCAAGTATAATAGGAGTTATGCATGTTCAAAGTTGGCTCCTCAAACATAATTCACTAAATTTCCATACTTAACCATTTTTGACCAGACCATCACATAAGATAAAATTGACTAGCTAACTTGTGCATTTAATATATTCACTTTAAAACCTCATGTAACTAATGAATCACTTATAATTTTAGATATGCATGCTAGGAACGTACTCTAAAATTTTCAAGTTTGTGCAATATTTTTGGCTCAAGTTATAAGCTTCTAAAGGTATACCTACAACATAATATGTTTGTGCTAATGTCAAGTTTAATCTCAATAAAAATAAATCCTTTTGAGCTTAAATTTTATGGTCATGTGAATGTCAATGATGGTTGTGTGAATGTCATTTGATAGGAGTGAGAATGTCAAATATAAGCTCATGAAGTAGCCATTAGTTTTCAAATAGTGGGTCCTAATAGATATAATGGTCCATGTTGCATCATAAATTATGATCTAATGGTGGATGATGAGTCAAGAGGTTAGAGGTATCAGGAGATTAACATATGGCATAAGTGCATGTGGTTGGCAGACTGATAGCAGATCCTAAAATCAAATGTATGGCTATTATGTGGCATAAGTTAAGATAGAGTTGACAAGTCAAGGTAAAGATAAATGGATCTCACTCAATCATACTAATCAAGATCAATGGTGTAAGATTAACCATTGATTAAAGTATCCAAATAAAATATCAAATACCAATGAAAGTAAAGGTCAAAAATCTAAGTTCAATTTTCAATTGAATCAAACATAGGTTTTGCAAGGTCATCCTTATACCATTGAAGCTCAATTTAATGCCATGAAAAGGATAGTGTGATGAAATCAATCATATAAAACATTAATATGTCACCATTAAGGCTAAAAAACCTCTAAGTTTTTACCTAGATGTAATTTAACTGATTGAGTGACCTAGATCAATCAGGAAGCTTGAATGAGCATAATTTATAGTAGTTATAACTACATTTCAAATGGATTTGATTTAATTTGATTCCCCTTTTGAGCATGAAAAATCCCTCTCTCTTGCTTCCTTTCTTTTATATATATATATTTTGATCTATTGATAATCATACCTTAGGTTGGTACACCTAGACTATATTAAAATTATATTTTGCACCTCTTAGAGTAATGAATAGAGCATTTTATAGTTATTTAATAATATGTATTTAGTGTTTTGTGTTTTTTTAATATGAAATGTGATGGTTATCTTCATTTTGAATGTCTAAGCTCAACATAAATACTAGAAACTTTCTTTTTAGGTTATATAGTGTGTCTTTGCATTAATCTCTCAAGGATATAGTGTACAACCAAATTTAAGTGTCTTCAACCAGACCTAATTTTCATTACTCCCTAGTATGAGTGCATCGAATTAGCCTCTATATGAAATATTGCTACATAAAAACTATAGTAAGTTATAAAATTAGATTTTGTGATAGTCCAGTAGTGTGTTAAAGAGTCTCAGTTCAAGAGTGGATCTGATAAATTGATGATGCATCACCACATATTAGAATAGGTTTTAATTTAAGCAAATATATCAACCCTTTTCATCCCAACCAATTTTAGGTTTTATAAATAAAGGTCTACATTATGGAATTTGAGGATCTAGCTTCATAAAAAATATGATAGGTTTGGTTGAGATATAGGTATCCCACAACCTTAGATCATTCCCATGTTAGTCAAAGTATGGGTCAATCTTGAACAAATTTGACATCTATTAGATGCTATTTAGATAGCTAACACCTATCTAGGAAATTCACTCCAAAAATTAGGGGTTATTTTTCCTTTGATAGTTCATACATAGTTTTGAAGACCAAATATGGAACTAAGATCACTATTTGGTTAGAACCTATCTCTAGGTTCCATCTAGAATCCTATATGCCTAACATTGCAAATGTCAACTGTACCATATTTGAAGAGGATGAAAATCCTAGTGCGAAAAAGCCTGATGACCATATTGAAGCTATTTTAGACCTATATTTAGATTAATGGGTAGTTGACAACCATGGATTAGATCCCTATGGAAATATTTAAGGAGTAAGATTAGGGTTGTATTATACGCACGAGGAGGGTGATATTATACCTTGCCTAACTAACACCACTCAAGAGGAATATGGTATATTGAATTTATTATTTTATGGTTAAATGTAGAATAATGGTAGTGGAGATAGAGCCATGTTGGTTTCACCCTTAGCTTAGAAATACTATTCAACTACAAGATTTCAATTCAGCTTCACTTTAAACATAGTTGAATATGAAGCTCTTTTACATGGTTTGCAAGAGGAAAAAATAAGATGTGTCAAACTTATTCAAGTCAAGGATGATAGTGAGCTTGTTTTGAAACAAGTGAGAGGCATAAGTGTAGTCCAGAACCATCATTTAAAATATTACAAACATCATGTATGGGATCTCATAGGGGACTTTTTGGCATTCAATATACAATCCATACCAAGAGAAGAAAACTAACATGAAGATAGTCTTGTAGCCATTAGAGCTTAGTATGAGGTTGTAAAAGGAGTCAAAGGAAACTAGAGTCAAGATAAGATCAACATCATATGCATGTCATCTGTACCTAATAATGAGGTGAGTTGGTAGTTGTTTGATAACGATGACCAGATTATATGTTTTTTGATGTAGGATGTAGAACTTTACCATATGAATCAAAACAAAATCCAACATTAGTATGATGATCAGATAATGAAACTAAGATATAAATTTATTCCCAAGGGGATTTTGACATTGGAAATCATATTCAATGAATATGACCAAGTGAGAAAAGCTAAGGCATGTATCTTAGCCAAGGAAGAGTATTATGAAATGATAGAGATCTTCAAGGATAAATTGTTGAAGTTGCAAAAGATTAACATAGAAAAAGAGAGATGTATTTGTTGATTTATGCCAAGATTACTATGATTTATTTGCATGGTAATATAAGGATTTTAAGGGTTTTGATCCCAAACTTGTACAACATACCATTGAGTTAGAGAACAATACAAGACCAGTCTGGTAAAAGCAAAGGCCTATAAATCCAAAGGTAGAGGAATTGATGAGAAGGGAGGTGTTTAAGTTGATTGAATCAAAGATAATATTCCACATTAAACATTCCTAATGGGTGTCAAACATTTTTCCATTGAGGATTAAAAATGGGGAAATACATTTATGTGTTGAATTTAGGGAACTTCATAAAGTGTCCTTAAAAGACCTTTACCCACTTCCCTTAATAGACCAGATTCTTCAAAAGGTGGTAGGTCCCTAGAGATTCTCATTGCTTGATGGCTAATCTAGTTATAATCAAATTATTTTCAAAGAAGAAGATAGGCATAAGACTTCCTTCACCATAAAGTGGGGTAATTATGCATATATGAAAATGCCCTTTAGACTATACAATGCTAGAGAAACTTTCTAGAGGGAAATCGATGTTGATTTTGAAGGTTTGATTAATGACATGTTTATCATCTACCTAGATGACATAAATATTTTTTTAAAGGACCTAGCTTATCACACTTCTCACTTGAGGTTAGTATTTGAAATATGTAGAAAAATTGGTGTGTCATTGAATCCTAAAATCTGTATATTTGGTGTTCATGAGGGTAGGTTATTAGGACATGTAGTGTCCAAGTATGGTCTTTCCATAGATCCTAAAAGGTTTGAATTCATCTTATCCTTATCCTTAACCAAGCACAAGAAGGGTCTATAGAGCTTCTTAGCAAAGATTAATTTTATAAGAAGGCTTATCCTAGGCTTTGCAGAGCTAGTCAAGCCTCTTACTCATATGTTAAGAAAATGGAAGAAGTTTACATGGACCAAATAAAGGAAGAGGAGTTTTGATCCCATTAAATAGGACATCTCTCATGTTCTTCTACGTCTCAAACCTAATTTTAATAATTAATTCTACTTGTATTCCTTATCTATGTTGGATGCAATCTCTACCATGTTGATGCCACAAAATGAACAAGGTTTGGAACAACCTATTGATATTTTTAGTCAGGCCTTAGAGGGGTATCAGGAGTGGTATATATTTGTAGATAAACACATGATTTTATTAGTGAGAATTTTGAATAAATGTATAAAAATGGTCTCTAATAGTAACATCATACTCATGGTGTTACATCCAATCATTAAATAATTAATAATCAATAGGGATCTGAATGATAAAAGAGTTGGAGGGGTGAAAAATTACATGGAGTATGACCTTGAGGTTATATTATAAATATTTTAATGGGTATAGGGTTATGTGAAAACCTTAAATCAGAAGTAAAGCAAGATAAAGATCAAGTGTTGGTAGTCCATGATAGCTAATAGGTAGCTAGAGATAACACACCTTTTAATCAGATACATGATATACTTAGATTTGTTGAGTCAGGATAATGTCCTATGGGACTAGATATATCTAATAGAATACAATTTAGGTTGTAAACTATACCTTACGTCCTAATAGATGGAGTATTTTTCAAGAGAGACATAGGGGGCATGTTTTTGAGGTGTCTAAAATCATGTCAAATAGACAAGATGCTTGAGTAGTTCCATGATGGTCTAGTTGATGGGAAATTTGTTGCCAAGAACACATCCTCTAAGATCATTATATTTGGTTACTTTTTTCCCATAATTTCTATATATGCACACTCTTAGGTAAGTAAATTCCTAAAATGTGCAATATTTTTTGGAAAGAAGAAACTGGTTACTCTTCCCTTGCAACCCATATAAATAGAATAACATTTCATATAATGGGGCTTAGATTTCATAGGGTATGTAAAAACCACTTCAAGTAAAGGTCATAAATGGATCATTATATATATAGACTACTTTACAAGGTGGTTTGAAGCAACTACCCTTAATGAAGCTAATGAAGATTATGTCTTAGACTTTTATGATAGCCTTATCACTAGATTTAGTGTGCCTTCTATAATTATTTATGAAAATGAATTGTCCTTTAGTAGAAATAAGGAATTTGAATGGGATATTTCAAATGTAATTTATCTCAAGGAATCCTCTAACTATTACCCATAGGGAAATAGACTATCAGAGTCCACAAATAAGAAATTATTAAGGATTATTAAGAGAACTATTGAGGATAGTTAGAGGGAGTGGGATACTAGACTAAGGAATTCCTTATGGATAGATAGAGTGACACATAAGAAAGCTACTAGACACTCCCCATACCTTCTTGTCTATGTGAAATAATTCAAACTTCTTATATCTCTTGAATATTCTACATTAGATCTTACACATGAACTTTAGATCCTAGAAGATGATGCCATACATGTAAGGTTAAATGAGTTAAGACAAATAGAGGAGATAAAGGAAACCACTATGTACATTATGTGTTCCAATCATCATGAAGTTAATATATCATTTAAAAAGAGAGCATCTTAAAAGTCATTATAATAAGGTGATATAGTACTCAAATGGGATGAGGATCATGCAAAACTAGGATAGCACTCCAAGTTTGATAATATTTGGAGTGGACCTTATGTTATCATAGGTTGTAAGGAGAGAAATTCCTTTGAGATTCCTAGGCTAAATGGAGATATCCTTCCCATCCCTATCAATGGGATGTATCTTAAAATCTATTAATATTATTATTTCATGATATTTATATATTGGTATATAGGTTTGTGTTTGCCTCTAAGTGCTCTTGCACATTGCCCTAGTTGTGGTTTATTCTACTTTGTAGTGTGTTTTGTTTCTTTATTGTTGTTTTTGTGTGTCTCTTTATTTTAAAGTCTTTTCAAGACTCAGGAATAATCCTTTACGAGTGATTCTTTATGTGTTTAGTCATTATGAGAAAGCCTAATCAAATTTTAGGCTCCATAACCAACAGGTTGGTCAAGCTAGTTGAGTTTCCACAAATGTTGGCTGGTTTGGCTCACATGCAAATATCCCACCTAAATAGATTATTTGAATAATATTTGTAGATTAATGAGATGTATAAAGGTCTCATATTGCTTACAAAGCTCTTAAAACACTTTAATCAAGCTTAAACCATAAATTATTGATCTTTGAGAAGTAAGTCTTGAAATAAGTCTAAAGTTGCAAAGGAAGAAAATACAATAGGTTATCATGGTGATCATGATCTTCATAGACATAAATCAAGTTTCCTAGGTTTGAGTAATTAATTTTGGGCCTTGAATGTCCTTGTAAAAGCATATAAGAGCTATACCATCATCAACACATCATGTAGAAACAAATAGGTCAATCTAATTGCATATTTAGTAAATGCACTAGAGAGCCTCTCAGGCCAAAATATTTCATGGACATGAATATATTCATGCTAATCTCATCTTGTATAAATTTCATGTCTTGATGATCTTGTTATCTAAGGATATAAAGATTCAAATTTAGACTTGTAGAGTGAAATGGGTGCACAAATGTCAATTTAAAGCCTTGTGAAATAGTTGTTTAAATTTAAATACTCCAAACTTGATTGTAGATATGAAAAGTGTCCAAATATAGAGATAGAAGATAAAATATAATGGTGGTTGATTATTTATTAGATATTAGTGGGTCCCAAAGATCTAATGGCATACATTCAATTGTACCAAAGAGATAAATGATGAACATCAAGTCAAAAGGTTAAGACGAACATGCAAGTGACAAGTGTTAGGAATTTAGGTTCCTAAGAAAAGATCCAATAGTGTATGCTATCTGATAGAGGTAGTGGGTCTAGGTAGATCAATGGTTCATGTGAAATATTACACAAAGATCTAACAATGAGTCATGAGAAAACAAGTCAATGAATCTTGAAGCCAAATAAGAAGCTATCAAGTGTCTCAACGACATTATACTGGTAGAGGATCAATTATATGCATTTAATCATAATAAAGTAGATTAATAATGTGAATGAGGTTAAGAATTCAAAGATATTATAGTAGGATGTTCCAAAGAAAATGAGAAGCTAATAGTTGGAAAAATGTGGGGAGCTTGGATTAGGATTAATGATCGATGTTTAAGGTTGAAAACTAAAGGACTTCAATGGAGAGAAATTTTGACCAAGGTCAAAGTAGAGGATGTCATGAAGGAAATCACATTGGAAAAATGATCTTTCTACCTTGAGAAGGTAAAATACAAAAAATACAAGATTAAACATGATCTAGATAACCAAGAGCAGACTTTACAACGCCATCTAACACCATTAAAGCCCTAAAATATTTTTGAGAGATTATAGACATAGGTTTTACATCTCATTTAGAATCAAGAGGCCCTAGCCTATGGATTTCCATTTTCAATCATGACTATATGAAAACCAATAAAGGATATTGGTTTTGATCTATAGTAGATCTATATTTAGGATATAAAAGTAATGTTCAAATGATGACTATGTAAGTAATGTCACAAAGATCATCATGAGCACACTCAAGTAAATTCCTAGTAACATGAAGAACATATAATATTATTAAAGAAGACATTTAAGGACATTAATTTTGAGGATCTTGAGAAGGATTCATGTTACAGGGGGGATTGCTTCTTACAACTAGTTTTGATCTTCACATTCTATATTATACTAGTTAAAGACACAGTGACATTAATGCAATGGAAGGATCAAGAAGGATTTTAGTGGTGGTTGTATTAAGTGGAATTGAGATAATTAATGACACCTTTAGTGCCAATTTCTCTTTCTCTTTCCTTCTTTCTTCCTATAAATACTAGATTTGAGATCTTGATTTGTATCCCTCAAATGGGTATATAAAACCTCTGTTAAAATCACTTTGTAAAACTTTTTGAAGCAATATAATACAATTTCATATTATATTTTAATGCAAGTGTGCTTTATTGAAGTGTGATTTATAGAATTTATGTTGTCAATTCATCATCTATAGGTCCTTCACATACCTTGATTTAAGATTGTTAGTTTCTTATAGGTTGTGTGAAGTGTTAGCTAGTGAGGTTTCTCTTGAAGTGTCATAAGTCAATAGTGTCTTATATAAAATTATCTCCTACTATCCTTAAAGTTTTAGGTCTCTTATTAGCCTTCATACAAAATACTCATGCCTAAAACTCTATCATATAATTTGGTCAATCCCTATCTCCATTTGATTTATTAGTAGTCATAATAGTGTTTAAGTTCATAGTGGATCATTGAAAATTTGGTGCATCACCACACTTAGAGTAGATTTTCATTCATGTATTTTTTCCCATTTCCATCCCAATTGATTAAGTTTCAATAACAGAGATTAAAATTGTCATATCTTATGAGCTAACCTCATTAAAAAACCTAGAGGTCTAACCCAAAAGTAGGTAACTGATAGCCTAGGGTTATCTTATGTTTGACTATGTTTGTGTAGAGGACCTAAAAAATCCTTTGCTCAACAAGGGCAAAATCTAGAATGTCCAACAATTTTCTTGTTATGTTTCCATTTTGTAGGTTTAGTGAAATCCCATTTGAATGAACAATGTTTAAGGTTTTATGATTTAATTCTAATTTAACTCTTCTGGTTAACCTTTGGTATTCAGTTGATTAATTGGATCTATGTTTAAATAAGTTTTAAAAATCCTTAGTCTAAATGTTTTATATTAAGTTACTTTTCAAATGGATTTAAATTTATGTAGGTTTCTTGTTTAAATAAAATCAAATTTATGTGGGACCATGTTTTTATATTTTAAACCTAGTTTAAATTTTATCCTATGTTTTAATCATGTTTATTAACATGACTAAAACCTTAGTCTAAAATTTATGGTGATTGGAGTCAACAATTTAGAGAGCCCAGATTGAATGAGATGCTATCACACGGTGTAAGAACATTCAAGTGATGAAGAATGTTTTAAGTTACATAGAGATCCCATGGAGCTATCAAGTGTCAAGATCTCAGAAGCTCGAGAGGAAAATTGATGGCCCATGATAATGTCAAATCTAAATGAATTTTAAAGATATAAATGGTGTGAAGTTGATCAAGCTTCAATATTAGACAAGATGGTAACACATGTCCAAAAGTGACAAATGGTCACATTTTAAACAAATGAATAACATGAGATGGCAGTGCCACATAAGAAGAACATGTCTTATTAGGAGATCTTATGGAGCCAATCATGTGAAATCGAAATGAAATATAACTTATCAAATCTCACATTTCAAATGAGCTTGGCACCATTAGAGCTTTATGTAAACCTCTAAAAGCCCTAGAGTGTATGGATAACCCTAGATTATCTCCAAATTCACTACATTAGGCCTAAAGATTTTAATTTATTTGAAAAAGGATAATTCAATTAGAATTATAGAAATGGTGACCAAAAACATGTTTCAAATCAAGAAGTTAAGCTATTTTTGATATTAGATACCAAAGGATGGTGTTCAAAGGCACTGCATTTGTAGTTTCTACTTTGAACAAAGGGGATAATAATTGTTCTAGATTATTCTAGACAATTGGAAACCAATTGGCTATCACGAAGGAAAAATAAATGATTCTCCCAGTAAAAATACTTTATGATGACATTGTATCCATCTAGATGACTAGATTTCACTATACAACTATAAAGCTAGAGGTGCTTCATTGCATTGATATTCTTGGTCCCATTTTTAAGAAAGATAAAATAAACAAGCATATGTTAATTAATGAGAATAATCAGAGGAAAGTTTCTTAAATTTATCAAATTTCCTTTGAGTCTTATTACAAACCAACCAAGCCCCAAATTGACCTAACCTCAATTTATTCATGGGCTAATCAACACAACATGATGGGTACACTAGCTATGTGGTTAGAATTTGGTAACTAGGTTGTTATAGACCATACAAAGAATATCCCAAAAAGTAAATTGATAATCCCTATAAATTCCATGTTATTATGTCCATGTATTGTACTCATCCTACTTATTTACCATGCTTTTGAACACTTTTTTGTATAGTTTCCTACTTTCATAAACCATATAGAATTATGTTTTTAAACTCTTTTGAATAGTTATAATTATGTATTGGAATTAGATATATGATGGTTGTCTATTGCTTTAGGATAGCAAAAGGAATCTTATTACATAGACCATCTTACAGTCACTATGTGACCAAAGCCATGGATGAACATTTTTTTTCTCTTCTAACCAACTCGTAAAAATAACTCTAACCTCCATGGAACTCAATAAGGAAGTGGTTGAAGAATGAAATAGCCTTGTTTGTACTACAACAAAGCCAAAAGATTCATATGAAGGATGTCTTTAGAGAAAAGAACCAATTTTGGTTATCCCAATTTGAATGTATCTTAGAATAGAATGTATATATTTTTTTACATAAAATAATCTCATCTGTAGTATATAAATATGTAGTAGTAGAGTTTATATGTGTGTGTGTGTGTGTGTGTGTGTGTGTGTGTGTGTGTGTGTGTGTGTGTCTATATATATAAATAGAAAATAGTATATGTTGAATAGAGATTTTTTGAAGTATATTGTGTCAAGCAATTATGATTAAAACTTCATGAAATATTTCATTAATACACTTTTGATTAATATGAGTGAGAAATTTTGAGTTCAATTTAGCATTGTAAGAGGAAGGGTTTAACCTAGATTTGGAAGGATGAAGGTCCCCCTTTGGAAGACTACAACAACAATCCAACCCAACTAGTTAGTTAAGCATGTTATTTGGTTTCCTTAAACATTGTCTTTCATTTTTGAATTGTGTGATTTGTATTCTTATTTAAAATTTGTTTGATGAATCTTCCCATGCATATGCATCTATTATACTATAGATTGTTTATGTTTCATTTCAAGCATGCATTTACTACACTTTAAAATCTTTGATACAATTAGTAGAATGTCAAATTAGAGATTGATTGTGCACATACAGTGATGCCATCTTATCAAATTCACATCCCTAGGTTGACATTTAAATGAGGTAAAAGGTATAGATCTATGGTTAATCTTCTTGTTTTTTTAATCAAGATAAGTATATCTAATTGTGAATCAATTGCTAACCATTTTTGATGTTGTTAATGGGGAAGGGTGTAACACACTTGTAATCTTGAATATTGATAGAAATTGTTTCTAAATGTTTATTGTTTTTACAAAGCTTTCTATTTTTTTAGATTAAATATTTCCCACTTTCATAATTTAAATTTCCTTTTTTTTTTAAAATTAAGACAGTGGAAATTTCAAAAACCCCTATAATATTAACCCTATAGAGATAGGGTAGACAAAAAAAATTTAAAAAGTGGTTGACGTATGCAAAGTAAAGAGGACTATATAGGAATATTTTCACCTAAATCATTGAACATTACTACAAGATCCAAAATACATCCTATAGTAACTCAGGATCATGAAGGAATTCCTAAAGATCACTCATAGTTATCAATAGAAGAGGCTGAGAAATATTTTTTTTTGACTAGATTGGTAGCAGAATATGGATATATTGAAGAGGTTCATACCCATGAAAGAGACCCATAGGCATAACCTCTAATAATTCCCACCTTATCACCTCAGACTCAGGAATTCGAGGTTCACTTCCCTCCATCAACCAAATTTCTTACTAAGGAGGCATTCAAAGCTATTCTTATCCCTAAAAGAAAAACCAAGCCAATAAAATCTTCCAATTTAGAAAGACTATTTGTTGAGACAGTAGCAGAATCTTCTAAAACTTCCACACCATCCCCATTTTATAAGAATACATATGTTCCTAAGAAAAGAGATAAAGTCTCCATCTTCTACACCCTATGAAATAAAAGAATTAATAGGAATTTTGAGTGTTGGGTGTAAACAAACCCCCATCTACCAAAATAAAGAGTATTCATGGGGGATCACCAAGAAGAAAATACTACCAATGAGTTTGCTAATTTCAAATTTCCTATCCTTACTCATGATGGAAATGCACCAATATAAAATATCCCTCACTCTTGCCTCCCTACCTTTAGAGGAAAAGTTTCTGAGGATCTTATGCCAAAACTATGATTATAATTAAGATGCTCAAAAACTCAAACTATTTCCAACAACACTCAAAGATGCAACACTTAGATGGTTCACAGGACTTGGAAAAGATGCCATTTCTACTTGGGAATAAATGAAGGAGAAGTTTTTGATGAAATGTCAAGACTATTGCAAGGACAAAAACTATAGGAGAGATGACATTTTTAGAATGACACAAGATGATGATGAGTCATTCGAAGAATATGTGAAAATATTTTTTTTTAGCATGTAAAAATATAAACAAACCACAGTGGAAAAGGAATCAATCAATATGATATTACTAAAATGGATTACAGATGATTATCTAGAGGCACTATATTTAATGTTTGTGGTGATGTTTCTACACTTCCATTTGATGAACTAATAGTTCTATATACAAACTACTTCAAATTAACCATTAATAAAAGTAGGGTTAGAACCATTTTTATAGCATCTATTGTAGGATTTTCTAAAGGTGAATTTATTAACCTACTCTAGGATATGAAGTAAGACATCATCAGTCACCTAGATACTCAACTTGATATATTACATACATGATGAAAGCAAGAAGAAACTGAGAAATCCTTAGCCACCTATTGCCTTGAATGTATAAAGAAGAAGGTGTATTTCACATGCCATTCCATGAAAGCTTAGGTAGCCAATATCACTAAGGAAAATCCTAAGATATTAAAATTTCATGCCATAGGAGAAGATGAGAACTAAATTTTTTTCATGGCTCAATAGAAATTATAGGTATAAAGACTAGGTATGCCATCAAACTCTATGTTTGCAAATTATCAATTCTCTAATAATCCTTAGTATGGTTCTTGGATGAATATACCCAATCCAAATTGATCCAAAAAAAATTGGTATTTACCCCAAAATTAGTTATGAATGTAAAAGAATGGACAACAAACTTCACAAGGACAATTCCAAAACTAGCAACAATTTTATCCCTCTAATCCATGGAAACATCAATGGATAATAAATTAAGGCTTTTCCTAGAAAATACAATAACCAAAATAATATGACATAATTTCAGACACTCAGAAACCTATTTGAACCACTTAGTTACCTACCCAACTCATCCCTAATCCTACCAATAAGTTAGTTTAACTGATACAACCCACTGAAATAATACAATATCTAACATACACATTGGATATTAATCAAGTTTAGATTTCCTAAAGTCATGTTCTTCCACAACCCACATCACCCATAATCATGTAACACTTTGAACGAGATCCACTCCATACTAATCCATAGCCACCCATAGCCAATCTTGAGCCATGCACATCAAAAAATAAAAAAATAAAATTCAATCCTCCTTTTGCAGAGAGATTGAGCATATCACATCCTAAAAAAGAGACTAAATTTGATATATTAGGAAAAATCAAGCATGTGTGCATCAAAATCACACTCTTTCAAGAAATAAAGGATGTTCTTAACTAAAATAAATATGTTCAAGAGATATGTTTGAAAAAATTAGGAAGAAAGGAGAATGATCCTAAAATAGTCTAGGTCATTAGTTAATTAATAGATATTATGTTGGGAAACATAGTTCCACCAAAGTATTTTAATATGGGAAACCTTGTAGTTAATTCTATCATCCATGACCAACCCATCTCCAATAGTTTAGTTTACTTGGGTGTGACCATTAACATGATTTCCATGGAGACCATGCAACAACTACAACTTACCACTCTCCGTCCAACACCTACCACTCTCCAAATGACTAACATATCAACTATAAAACTTGAAGGAATTATTGAAAACCTTGTTATCACTATTTATTATTATAAATATCCAACAAACTTTATTTTCTTATAGCTAAAGTGCAATTTGGGGGGTTATCCTCTCATCATTGGTTGCCCATTGTTGGCTATTGCTGATGAATTTATTGGCTATAGGTTGGGAAAAATACTAATTTTCAATGGAAATGGCACCAATGAATTGGTGTTCTATCCACCAACTTTGCATTCCCTAAATGATGGACCAATCCCTTGGATTGATGACCTTAAATAAGCTATCTCTTTACATATTCTCTACATAATTGACATAGTCTAGCTTTGTAAGTCCAAGAAGAAGACATTATCCTTACTAGTATCTTGAAAAACACCTATTAATAAGATCTTGTAGCCATAAACCTATTGGAATGTACACCATGCCCTCTTTAGAATACCTTTCTTGAGAATGATTTATTTGAAATTGTAAGAGATATTTAGATATTCCATCAATTACTTCCTCATTAATGAAGTTATTCTCCTTTAATTTACAATGTAGAGACCATGATTTATTTAATAAAGCAAGTAGACATCCTCCCAAATAAACCTATCAACATCAGCACTTCTTTAACTCCCTAACAAGAAAGTTAGTTACTTACAATGTTAATAAAGCACACAAAAGCATTTTCCTAGGATTACCATGACATGATATAAATACCCCCAAATTTATGCATGCATCACATTTTCATTAAATAAGAATGCAAACCTATTTGCCAACCCTAATGATGAATGAATGTTGTAGTCAAATACATTATCAAAATTGAGTTGTAAAAACTCTTGGATGCAAGATTTATTTATCATATTTTTGATAGCCAGTGGGTCTCTCCCCTGGTCATTATCCTTAAGAAATGAGGTAAATGGCATATTTATGTTGACTATCGATATCTGAATGTTGCTACCAAGAAGGATCACTTTCCCCTTCCATTTATTGATCAAGTATTAGATACATTAGTAGGGAAAAAGTAATTTTCTTTCTCGGGTGACTATAATGGTTATAATCAAATATGAATTAATCCACAAGACCAAGACAAAACCAATTTTACTTACCCTTTGGGATCCTATAACTATGTCATCTTGCCATTTGGTCTTTGCAATGCCCCAACTAATTTTCAACAAGTTATGTTGAGCATATTTTTTGATCTGTCCCATGACTATGTTAAAATTTACATGGATGATTTCACTATCTATTGGTAGACATTCAAAAAAATACTGACCAACCTACAGAAATTTCTTTAATTATTATAGGACCATCAATTATCTTTGATCAATGAAAAATGTAACATGCTTATGACTAAAGGGATTATGTTGGGACATCACATATGCCCTACTAAAATTCAGGTTGACCCAACAAAGATAAGTATCATCAAGGATCTAACCACACTAAAGAAGTAGAAAGACGTTAGAAGTTTTTTAGGACATGATAGTTATTATAGATGATTCATCAAAGATTTTAGCAAAATTGACACCCCATTATTTGGATTGCTTACTAAATATGTTTAAATTACATGGATTAGTGATTGTAAAACTACCTTTTAACAACTCAAATAAATTCTCATAAAAAATCCTATTCCGAGAGGACCTAGCTAAAATAAGCCTTTTCACATTAAGACAAATGTATTTGATACCACTTTAGGAGTTTTCCTTGGCTAAAAAGATGAATCTATGAGTTATGCAATCTATTTTATCAATAAAAATCTTCAAGGGGTTTAAATTAACTACACTATAATGGAGAAGGAATTTTTAGCCATCGTCTATCTCATCAATACATTTTGACACTACATTATAGGTAACCAAGTATTCATCCACAATGATCATGAAATAATAAGGTATTTAATGAAAAAACCTACTATAATAGGAAGGATAATTCATTGTTTACGTTTGCTACAAGAATTCGATATTACCATTGTGGACAAACCTAGTAAAGATAATGTAGTAATTTATTTTCTATCTTAATTGAAAAATAATGAACATAGTCCTATTGTTGATGATTCTTTTCTTGATGAAAAATTATTTGTTGTAATAATTAAATCTTCTTGGCTCATAGATATTGCTAACTATCTTATTGTAAGATCACTACCACAACATTTCTCAACTAGGGATAAATAACACTTAATACAAAAGAATAAACATTATTCCTAGATTGTAGGATACTTTTTTTTATCATTGGACCAAATTAAATTATCAGAAGATATATCCAAGAAGATGAATTTTATGACATTTTTAGAGCCTGCCATGATGAGTCTTGTGGGGGTCATTTTACGGCCAAATGAATTTCCATGAAATTACTTAGTACTAGATATTATTAGACTTATTTACATAAGGATGCCATGATTTACACATGTAGATGTGATCAATGCTAGTGTATGGGAAAACCCACTCACTCTGATGAAATGTCATTATAACCACATTTAATTATGGAGCTCTTTAACAAATAGGGATTGGATTTTATAGGTATAATTGATTCTAAATCCAATAATAAATAAAACATACTAGTGTGCATTAATTATGTCACTAAATTGCTAGATGTTACAACGTTAACCCATGTCCAATATGAGAAGGTAACTAAGTTCCTCTTAGAAGAAATCTTCACCCTCTATGGAGTAAAACGAGAGATAGTCATAGACCAAGTCCCATAGTTCACATAAAACCTCACAACCACATTGGTAAAATAATATGAAATCAAACATAGGAAATCTACCCCTACCATCCTTAGTCAAATGGTTAGGTAGAAATGACAAATTGAGAATTGGAAAATATCCTTACTAAAATTGTCATCTTGCATAGAAAATATTGGTTAACTCTTCTTTTAGATGTAGTTTTGGCTTGTATAATCATCTAAAAAACCATAAATGGATTCACTCCATATGAACTTTTTTATGGTAAAAATCCTATTCTACCCATTGATTTTGAATATAATACATTAAGGACAACACTTCTTTGGGGATTAGATATTTATCAAGTTTAACACTATAGGATCATGTAGTTGAATGCACTTAATGATTTAAGAAAGGAAGCACTTCATCATACTAAAATAGTGTAAATACAACATGTAAGATGGTATTATAGAAACATCAAGACTAAGAATTTATAACTAGGATATTGGGCACTCCGTTTTAACTCTACAAATAAGGATCATAAAGGAAAGCTATAGTCTAGTGGATTGGGCCTTATGAGATCAAATGAGTTTTTGATAATGGATCTATAAAGCTCATGACCATTGAATCTATTTAGTTCCAATTTCTTGTTAAGGGCCATAGGCTCAATCTTTACAATAAACCATTTTCCAAGGAAAATTTCACTTGAAAAATTAATAAAGTATAACATCCATCTCTTATTCATGAAGCAAATCAACATGTTCCTACAGCAGAAGGGTATTTATATCAACCCTTCTCTAATATTTTCCAAGATTAATAAAGCTTCCTATAACCAAGAATAAGTCATTCCCAATGGCTTGGTTCAGACTGAATAAAACCTACCCTATAGATTCTTGTGATTTTAGTTGAGTTTAGACCAGAAAATTTTAAAGAAATAGAAAATTCACCAATGAAAACCTTCGGGCATTACTAATAGATGTTGTCTCAAAAAACTAGGTAACTGACTATTCAACATCGGTTAAAAAAAATCACTACTAAAATAAAAATGTTTTGTTCTCCCTTGTTTTCTTGTAGATTCATTCCCTTGAAATAGAAATATATTTTCCTTCTTACTACAACATGGAGAATTTATTATTGTAGGATAAATAGTTGTTGCTAAAAAATAACACTTGCTACTATAAGATGCATATCTTACTACAAGATGTATTCCTATATTCCATCCTACATCAAGTATTTTCTCCCACTCAAATGATAGTGTATACGATGATTTCCACTTCACATCATCATTTGCATATTTATGAAAGGTATTTCTATAGGTAATAAGGTAATTATTCTATATTTATTTCTTGTCATACATTTAAATTATTTATAAAGATGATGAGACTTAATTATATCAATGTATCATCATATCCTCTCCTTATCACACCTGTTTACTATCTCTATCATTGTTTATGTGACAATTGACACAACTACTACTACCACCCCTTACGCTTCCTATGAGTGTTTTATACACATTAGCTTCATCCCTCAAGGATAAATGATAGATTAAGTTGGGAGGGAGATTTTCAATTAATTTGAAAGGATTATTTCACTTCCAAAAGTAAAAGTCACAAATCATTTTGTGATTGTCCAAACCCCTTGGTACAAGTACTAGACCTATAACTCACATAATATGGGAGGTGATTTGTTGAAACATGAACCATTAGATATTATCTTCGTAACTAATAACCCAAAAATTTTGGCCTTATTTTAAAAAATAAGATGGGTGTAGTATTTCAAGAAAATATAGTCCATAGATGAAGGAATTGTAGAAAAAAATGTTAGTACATTATTTAATAGCTTGGAATCAGTAAAGGGGATGGAAATAAAGTTGAAAAAAATATCCATCAACAAATTAATAGGACTACCAAGAGTAGGGGGGAAATGTTAAGACAAATATGATGTTGACGCTGAGAGATGAAAGTTTAAAAACATAAATGAATGCCTGAAAACTTCAAAGCAAGGCACTACAAGGTTGTCTCTACTAGGAAGATGGGTTAAGGTTGTTACGCTTATCTCTAGATATTTCATCTTTAAATAAAGGTATTCAATGCCGCATGGCCTACACTTCAAGTTCATGAATCATTTATGACATATAATATAGATAAAAATTTCTAAATTTTTTCTTCATATGATCACCAAAATGTTAAAGGCTTTTCAAAAAGGTAACTATAAATCTATCTCCCACCATTATCTCATCCACTTACTTATTCAAGACTTTTTTCAAAGAATTAGATGTAACATTAGTTGGGAAAAATTTCTCCAAGTACTAGCAAATGAAGAGAGTGATAGAGAAGGAAATGAATTAGAATAATTTTAAAAATTGAAGAATAAAGATCATAAAAATAATAATCCCTCCTTGCATAACCACAATAACCTACAATAGAGAACCTTCCTATAGCCACACAAGAACCTACAAAAAAAGGTATTCCAACAAAAATATAAGAACTAGAAACAAGGTCAGAGTGAAAGAAGAAGAGGAAAGTCAGTCTCCATCCTAATTCAAATGAGTCTGAGGAGGAATTCCCATATTCTTCCAAGAAGACCAAATTAACCCCCACTCCTCATAGATTTCATAGATTGAGGAGAAAAATGAGAACTAAACCTTCTTCTATTATTAAAATAAATGAATAATCTAGGGAAGAATGAACTTCTAGTAGTAATTAATCTTTAGATATTGAAATATAGAGGGAATATTGTTGTCTACTATTCCATCATGAAAAACTAGAATAATTTGAGCATAGTGTTGAAGAATTCCACAAGGAGGTAATGCAAGAAGAAGCAGATCAAGTTGAACACAATTTGAAGAAATGCATGAGGAAAAAGAGCAATTTAAACATAATTTTGAAGAATTGTATGAGGAATCAATATAGGAAGAAGTAGAACAAGAGTTACATGAGGATCCTATGATGAATGAAGCTAAAAAATTAGAGGAACCTACTACAGTGTAAGTGTATTTTTCCACTCTTGAGTAGGCCTTGAAATAAATTAAGATACTAAAGAAGAATCTAAAAAAATAATATGGTGGAGTTCTTGATGCACTTTTTACAACTTCTTTGCTGTATCCATTATCTAAAGATCATCCTATAGCCAACATTCTAAAACCTTCTATTGAGGTGAATCAGTAAGAAGAACATATAGTTACCCCTAAGGTGAGGTACCACTCCTATATTGCAATATATTCTAAACTATGAAATTGGATGGATAATCAATTTGAAACTCTAAAGGAACTAAGGAAAGAAAATAGGAAATTGAAAGAGGAAAATAATTTTAAGGAAGAAAGCATCACCAAATTGAAATAAAACTTTGAGGACATGACTAGTATAACACAAGTACTCCTTGATTGCAGACCTTTTATAAAAGTTTATTTAGTTTATCTTGAAGAACAATAGCACAATTTTAGATTTATGAGAATTTATTTTGATATTCCCCATGATATTATCGATCCCCTTTCCTTCTTATCTATTTAGATGGTAGGTTAATATAAAGAACAAACATAATTATGTGAGTTTTACCTACACAATTATGTTGTTATATTTGATAGAGAATGAAATCCCAATATATATGTTGGAGATGTCTAATTTCAAGAATTGTCATCATAGTTACTGAATGAAAAATGAAGAGGAAGAGATATAGTAGAATATAGGAAAAAGGAAAAGGAAATCTAATTACTTATTAGGAGTGAATCAATTGCACCTGATGTTGTATTAGCTGAATGGGATGATATCATGTTTAATAATGAAGTAGGAACTTGGTTTAGAAATAAATGTGATGATGTCCAAGATTTTCATTTAGGATTGAGAACTTATGTTGGTATTGTTTCAAGAAAATCATGTATTGAATGATGGAATGAGCTCACCCTAGCACTAAGAAGGAGAGATCCATATTCCCCTTTTAATTTAAATGCAATAGTTAATAGGACCATAAAATAATTTTATTAGAGACATGGGATTAGAATTACTAAACCTAAATTTCCAACCACCCCTATTATGGTATCCTTTTATAGATAGGTAGGACAAAATCCTAGTGGATGAAGCTAGAGAAGCGAAAATTTGGAAACTATTTGAATAGAGGTACAAATTCTAAGCTCACCTTTCTAATGGTGCTATCAATCCTATGGATTTTAGATGTATTTGTGAATTGGGAATGAAAAATTATGGTGCTTAAGGTTGAGCAAGATATTAAGTTGGGGTGTGTGATGAGACCTATAAATGTCATGTTATTGTGTCCAAATATTTTTCTCATCTTGATTATTTATCATGCTTCTGAACACTTTCACATATAGTTTAATACTTTCATAAAACATATAGCATTCTATTTTCAAACTCTTTAGAATTGTTATAATTAAGTATTTGAATTAGATATATGATGGTTGTCTATTGCTTTAGGAGTATTTTTCTATAAATGTGTTTTGAAGATGGTTTGGAGAAATAGATATAAAACACGAAGCATCCTATAGAAAAAGGAATCTTATTACATGGACCATCCTATAGCCACTATGTGACCAAATCTATGGATGAACATATTTTGATTCTCTTCTAAGCAAATAAAAAAATGACTCTGACCTTCATGGAGCTCAATAAAAAAATGGTTAAATAATGAAATAACCTTGTTTTTCCTGAAACAAAGTTACAAGATTCATATGAGGGATGGATTTAGTGAAAGGAACCAATTTTGGTTATCCTAGTTAAAATTTATCTTAGAATGGAATGTATATATTGTTTTGTATAAAACAATCTCCTCTATAATATATAAATATGTATAATTAGAGTTGATATATATATATATATATATATATATATATTATCAAAAGTGTATTATGTTAAGTAATTATGATTGTAACTTCATGAAATAGTTCATTACTACACTTTTGATTAATATGAGTGAGAAATTATGAGTTAAATTTAGCATTGTAATAAGAAGGGTTGAAGCTAGATTTGGAAGGATGAAGGGCCTCCTTTGGAAGATTACAATAACAATCCAACCCATCTAGCTAGTTAAGCATGTTATTTGATTTCCTAAAGCATTATGTATTTCATTTTTGAATTGTACGATTACATTCTTACTTAATATTTGTTTTAGGAAGATTCCCTTCATAAGAATTTATTCTACTTTACTTTACTTTTGTTTTATTCTAAGCATTTCATTTACTGCACTTTAGCATCTTAGATACAATTAATAGAATGTCAAATTAAAGATTGAGTCTGCACATAAACTGACATAATCCTATGAAGTCTACATCCTTGGGTTGAAATTTAAATAAAGTAAAAGGTATAGATCCATGGTTACTCTCCTTGTTCATTTTGATCCAAATATGTATATATGATTATGAATTAGCTACTAGTCATCAATTTCAACTTGGAATTAGGTTGGTATGAGCATGCTTAATAATATTTATGGTTGTGTAACTACAACAAATGTGGATCCAATGTGGGTGCCTATAGTATATTTCATCATTTAAAAGGCAATAGTTCCTCCTTTGGGAGAGATAATTAGCATATCTCTGAGTAGACAAATATATCCAATCAAGAATAAGAAGAAGACTAAGTTTAACATGATGTCCTATCTATTAGAGTTCTATGTGTAACCATAAATATTCCCAATTAGAGATAACGGTATCCAATTGGTACTCAAACATTTCTCAATTCTATTCCAAGTTGTAAATATATAAGTATAGAGACCACATTTAGTTTATTTGTGACTATGTCTACCCTAAATTAAGTGAATCTATAACTGATATCCCTATTGAGAGAGTAAGACTTTTAATTAATAAATATATTGAATAAATGGGACACATATGGTTGTACCCTAACTATATTATTATGACGATTGAAGGAAGTCAAAATTATACTCTCAAGTTGCCAGTCCATGTTATTGATAAACTAGCAAAGCAAGAGGTGGTCTATCAATTATTCCATGGTATATATGGCCTTTAAAAATTTAATAAAAAATATATATTGCATAACCTTCCAATGATAATTGGAAAGATAACTTTTATATAGTGGAATCATATTAAGTTTGTATCAAAACATATGTTGTCCTTCAACCTAAAAATGTATGATCTTAAGAAATGGGACCCTTATGGTAGGGTTAAAAAAAAATTTAATACCAAGGGTATTTTTAATATACCGTATAAACATGATAACAATTTAGTTGTGTTCATATACATTTAAACATCCTCAAGCTTTGAAGTGACTAGAAGATTGAAAGAGCATAACTTAAGACATGAGTATAGATTCAATAGGGAACAAAAAATGGAAGATAGGTAGAAATTAGGATTGAGGTAGTATCATTTGATTGGTGTTGGTTATTTTAAGTTAATCATAGTAGAATTAAAAATATAACATGGACCATAAGAGAGGAGGCCTGATGAAATTGCTTTAATTTCATCAGCTCTTGAATCATATAAGGTAGTAGAGCAAGAGCTACTTTAAGAAGAGGTAAATATGATAGCCCTATATGCTAATGAGCATATTTAGGATGAATTAAATATGATATCCATGGATTATGAGATATATTTATACAAAGAGGAAGAAAGTCTTGAGAAAACTAAGTAAGAACAGGATAAAGGGAAGTCTTTAGAATCGGTACCTATTGACACTCCAAAGAGAAAAGTTGAGACTTCCATTATTCCAAAGGTAAAGAACCAAGAGTAACCATCACTCCTCCTTTTAGATAATTTAACTTGTTTAATGAGGAAAACATATTATATGGTCCACCTATCTCTAAGTGGTTCATTGATGAGCCGAGGATATAAAAACTTCCCACTATTCACCATTCATGGGAAATGGTGAAAGCTACTAATATCCTTCTACAAAAAGAATTGAAACCCTAGATAATTTCTATACAAGAAGAATAATCAAGGGGATTGTCTACTCCAAGTATTATAGTATCCCAATCACAAGTAGAGGTCTCAGTTCCACATGTGACCCAATCTTTAGTTAGAGTCAGATTTGATATAGAGACTACTAGTTTGAAAAGAGTGTCTCAGAAAATAGTCAAGCAGGGTGGTGAAGAAATCATATATTAGAATGTTGATCCCTTAACTAATTTGACCCAAGAGAAAGGATATATACATGGTAAGGATCAAATATTTAATGAGTTTGTTCTTGATCTGGCTCAAACATAGTCAAAATAGTTGCAAGCTACTATCAAAGGTTCTAATCAGTAAAAGAAGACCTTGGAGTAGCAATATATCTTAATAGTGATAAATTATATTGTCAAAAAGTTTTAGGGCATTATCTATGACACATTTATCTCTCTAAAAACTATAAAATCTAATATGGACATGGTTAACCATCAACATTCCATGGTAGTACAATAAGTCAATCAATGGTAGGATTCAAGTAATAAGGTGAAGGAATTGATCAATGTGTTGATAAATGGTCAAATTATTGAGCTTAAAATAGTCATCTTAGCTCATTTAAGTATGGCTATTATAGTATTGATAGAGAAGATCAAATATTTGAAAAAAAATTCAAAGAGCATGGTAGACCTCTCCAATGAATTCTAGGTGTTTAAGAATAAAATGATGCATATTTGGGTAGCTTGATGAAAGACCCAAATATAATTAGGTCCATTGGAAAGAAGTAAAGATCAATAGCCAAGGTAGAATAGGGGTAACCAAAAAAATGATCTTAGACATGATCCTATTTATATAGGAAAAATTTAGTGATGCTAGAAGCATCGAGGAAGAAATGGATAGGGATGACCAAAAGTTGGAGGACCTAGTAGATCAAGAAAAATCATTGTTTATAGATCCAATTATCAACCTTAGGCTAATTGATGGGTAACCTGATAAGGCAATGAATATCCTGAAGCAAAGGAAAAGGGCTATAAAAGGAAGAGCTTCTTAAAGTCAAATTTGTTGTCTTAGCATATTAATTTATTTAGAAACATGTATATCATTTGAATAGGGAATATTATATCTTGTAAAATCATGTGTAAAATTGTAGAGCACATTTCTTATAGGTCAGTCCATTTATAAGTGTCTGATTCTAGAATGTTGTAGAAGGACAACTATTCTTGACACTTGGTCAATTATCACTTGATGTGACTAATCAACATACCTCAAGGTCTTTTATAAAAGGGATATTATCATTTGTAAAAATGAGGGAGTTTTAGATTAGAAACTACTTTGTAAATTTGGAGGAAATTAATGCAAGCAAGGTAATTCTATAGGGATTGTCTTGTATTTGTTTATATATGTCATTATCATCACTGCTTCCTCAATTAATTGGTTTGATGTTTAGATGTGAATAGTTTTTATGAATTATAGATGTGCATATTTAAAAATAGAGTTTTCAATTTGTGCTTATGCTAGATTGATTAAAATATCTTATGTTGATTTTATTTTCATTACTTTTCTTGTAGATGTGCTAATGTAATTTGTTTGTGTAAGTAAATATCTAAATTGAATCTGGTTTCTTATTTGCATTGTTTCAACTATCCTTAGACATTTGCCTAGTATATGATAGGATCTATGTTGTTGGCTATTTTGTGTCATATATTGGTTTGGCTGCATGTTTGGAATAAATTTAAGCTTTATCATAATGTCTAGATTGAAGATCAACAATATCTTTCTTCTCTGCTCTACCCTTCCTTTTGCTTATTTTTTATCAAATCACTATAGTCTAGTTTTCATTATAAATATACCTGTTAGATTAGATTTCAGACTTTAGGTATTGATCATAATGCACTATACTTAGTTCAAATTAATATCATCTTTCACAAGAAATCTTTAGTACTATGGTTGCCCCCAACAACTAGTTATATTATCATTTTGTGAAATAGTTAATTGCTTTACTATTATTCCACCAAGGATCTCAAGAAGATCACAACCAGCTACTCATACAATGGATTCTTTGAATCCAAAAATGAGACGTGTTTTAAAAACTTTGTAGAACCATGTGATACACTTTTAGGCATCAATAGATGAAATTTCACTGGCACAAAAAGGAGGACCTTAACTAAAGATTTATGAATTTGAAGAATTTTAGCTAAATTTAGTTAATTTTTTTCAAAGATTAGTTGATCCTTTGCATATTTGTATAAATATCACTGATATTCATGGTTTTAGACTAGTCTTTAGGCTTATTTAGCTAAAGATAACTATTCTTTGAAGATTTGAGATAAAATATTCTAAAGGTTGTTTAAGCTTTATGAATTCAACGTGTTTAAGGTTAGTGAAAATAATTTTGTTCAAAGAGTGGTTGGTTCTTTGAAAAGTTAGGTTTATCTAAATTTAGAAGTGTAAATATCACTCCCACTCATATGTTTGGAGGTATATTTAAGCTAATTCAATTAAATATTAGTGTTATTTCCAAAGTTTTGTATGAATTTGTGAAAAATTTGCTTAATGTATAAATTTAGTCATTGTTATTTCCAAGATCAGGTTTATACATCATATTTTGAATAGGATTTAGAGTTTACAAGCTGAAACAACCATGAATAAGGACTAGGTCAAGTTTTATGACAAGATTACCTCTTCTTTCTTTGGAGATTCATAAGAAAGCAAGAGAAGATAAAGGTATGTGTAGGGTTTCTAAATCTCAACTTATATCACCTATTCAAGGTGGTCATGTAATCAACCATTATCAAGGTATGGCATGGTTAGGTGGATCTTCCATTAATGTGCCTATTTATGTACATGATTTACATATAAATCTTAAGAAGTATTTGCCTTCTTTTAGTCTTATAGGTGTGGTTACTAATGAATAATATATCAAGTTATTTAAAGATATTTTGAGATTATTAAATATTGTTCATGAAGACATTGTATATAAATTGTTTCTCAATCTTCTTGAAAATTAAATTTCTAATTGTAATGATTTCAACAGTATTTTCATTGATCAATTTGGAAACATCATCAGTCCTTATATCCTTTATCAATAATTCACTAAGGTAAAGAGAGATTATGATGAATCCATTAGAGCTTTTAATGCTAGATTCTAGAAGATGTTTAGTAGAACCATAGCTCCCTATAGACCTAGTGATTCTTTAGCTTTAGAGATTAATAAGTATGATTTAGATCCCATGAATTATGTTTTTCTAAAAAGATCTATTGGAGTCATAAATACATTATCCTTAGCCTATGCTAAGATGTGAAAATAAGTGATCAAATTTAGCACTAAGGTCAGTTAGAACATGTTATTCCTATCATAAATACTAATTTATAAATACTTAATGTCATTCCAAATGATAATCAAAACATTTATGCTTTAAATTAAACCTTAGTTTAAACCAATTACATTTAAGTCATTCTCATCTTGGTCAAAACCTAAGATTCTTAAAAAAACACTACAAATGGATCTCATCCACATGATCAAAGAGATTGTGTGCCAAGATATAGTAATAATCATCAAGTTCATAATTTAAAGGTACCTAAGAATTAAACTGACTCCATACTCAACATGGTTAAAGAAATGAACACTATTTTCCTTTAGTTATAAGGATAAGTAAGTAATAATTGGGAAGCTTCCAACATAAATTATTCTTATCAGAGGCTCAACAGACCTAAAAATAGGCTTCCCAATAGAAAAAAATAACAAAAATAACAATGATTCATCTTCAAATAAAAATAGTCCTAAAATAAATATTTGTGATGTAGCTTTAACTAGATATTGCAGAGTTCATAACACTTTAAAGAATGGTGGATTATATTGTATATAATTTCTCAATGCTTTTGAATTATTTAAAGATTATTTAGATACATTTAAAGGTGGACCTAACAAAGATAATGATACAAGTACATCTGGTCCTTCAAAGTTATCTAAATCTACTGACATAACCATTATGGTAGAAATGTTTGATTTCCCATTCTAAAATGAGAATAATCCTGAAGATACTACAAAGGAGATTTATGTTTTCCAAAATTATCTAAATAATAATTATCCTTTACAGAATAGAGAACAAAATCAAACACTGACTAGTTCAACTCCACCAAATAACTTTGATACTCCTCCTGATCCTTAAGAAAATAACAATCAAGAACTTTCGAAGGAAAGTAACTCTAAAAATAATGTCGATTCATATAGTTCTACTAGGATTAGATATAATATAGATTAGGATATGAAAAAAATTAAAGCTAATATCAATTTACATGAGTTGACTCAAATTACTAAACAAAGATATTTGTTACTTGAATCTTTATCCAAAAAGCCTAGTAAATTATAAAAGGTTGTAAATGCCAATGTAATAATGTATAAGAACAAATTATAAGTTCCCCCTTTCTTATTAATAATCAGAGTTTTTGGTTAAAAATTGAATAATTTTTTGTCAGACTCAAGTACCTATGCAAATATCATGCCAACAGTCATTTGTCAAAAACTTAGACTAACTCCAATTAATTTTGATATAGTAGTTACTCAATTAGACAAATCAAGAGTTAAAGTAATTGGTGAATTATTGAATGTTCATATGTAGCTTACTTTAGAACCTATATTATAATAATTAATAGACATTCATGTTTTAGACATTCCATATGGTTATTTAATGATGCTAAGTAGAGATTAGACTATGTCTTTAAATAGATACATGTCAGCTAATTATTCTCATATGTGGCTTCCATGTAAGGGATTTACAAATAAAATTAAAATTGAAAGGGAACAAAAAATGAAACACATGATCACTAAATATAATGTAGTTAATGAAAGGGTCAACATGATGAATTCTAATTTAGGATTTCACACTCTTGATACTCCCCAAGTATGTGACTCTAACTACTTTCATTATATTCCTAGACTATGGAAATTATATTTTGATGGTGCTAGATGTAAATCTAGATTTGGAGTATAAATTGTTTTAATCATTCCCATTAGGAAAGAGTTTAAAATGTATTACAAACTTTAGTTTTCTTTACACTAAAAAATTGGCAAAGTATGAAGTATTAATCTTAGGATTACAATTTGTTATCAAATATAAGGCCATAAAACTACTAGCAAATGGTGATTATGAGCTAGTAATCAATCAAGTTATAAGTAATTACTAATGAAAATTATCGTATCTTTAGAAATATAAGTTCACAGTATGGGACTTGATTAAGTAATTTGATGCCTTTAACATTGTTTCAATTCTTAGAGAAGAGAAAAATATTGATGATGAGCTAGAAACAACTATAGCCAATCTTATGCCAAATCAAGATTCTAAACTAGGTAACCTTAGTATTGAATTGGTTCCATGTCCATCCGTTCCTAGAAATGTCAATCATTTGCAAGTATTTAGTGATGATCAACAAATAATTGACTTGAAGAACCACTCAAGAGTATTTGAGTCTATTGATGAGGCCAATGAAAATTATCTTGATTAAGGAAAAATTGATGACAAGATTATTCAATTAAATGATAAAAAAATTCCCAAAGGCATGATTTCCTTAGAAAAACTATCTGATCAAGATAAGCTACCTAAAAATATCAAAATTCCCAAAGTGAGTGGGAAAGAATATAATGTAGTTGACCTAAGGATTCACGATTAACCCTAGCTAGTAAACATTGGTACACCATGCACACATGAAGAGTCTAGGAAGGCTAAAGATTTGTTGACTAGGTAGAAAGATGATATAGCATGGTCCTATGAAGACTTAAATATATTTGATCCTAGAGTCATTACCCATACCATTATATTAAAATAAACTTCTAAACCTTTTAGTCAAAAGTAAAGAACTATCAATCATATTTTGAATCCATTAATTTATAAAGAGATCAAGAAGTTTGGTAGATGCAAAAATAGTTTTTTCCAATTGCATAATCTAGATAAGTAGTTAAATTATTACCATTTAGAAAGAAGAATAGAGAAATTACATTATGCATAGACTTTAGAAATTTGAGTAGATCTTCATAAAAGGATAATTATCCTTTACCTTCCATTGAGCATGTCATTCAAATTGTTTGTGGTTCTACTATGATGTCTTTCTTAGATGGTTTTTTAGGTTATAATAAAGTACTTGTAAATAATGAGAACAAAGTTAATACTACATTCATAACAAAATGAGGTAATTTTGCTTACAAAAGAATGCTTTTTGGATTAATAAATTCAGGAGCAAATTTTCAAAGAACTATGGACCATGCCTCTCAAGGTATAATATGTAAGTGGATTATCATATATATGTATGATCTAAATATGTTTTATAAAAATAATTAAGACCATATTATGCATTTACAATAGGTATTTGAATGTTGTAGAAGGTATGGAGTTTACCTTAATCCCAAGAGAAGCATTTTTTATTTTACAAAAGGGAATTTACTAATGCATGTTATAACCAAAGATGAGATATATATACATACTTATAGATTCAATTACATATCCAAAATATATCCCCTTAATAATAGACAAGAATTAAAGCCTTTCTTTGGGAAAATCAATTTTGTGATAAAGTTCATTTCTAGTTTTGCAAAAATTGTGAGGCCACTTAATGACATGTTGAAGAAGGATGCCAAGGTCATATGTAATGAAGAAAAAATAAAATCCTTCAAGGACATTAAATAAGCAATAAGATAGGCACTGGTGCTAATAAGTCTTGATTTCACAAAATATTTTCATCTTTACTCTTTTGCTTCAAAACATATTATAGCTATTTTAACTTAGAAAATAGATAAATGTGATCATCAAATTCCATTTATAAGCACTAATTTTTAGAATGCTGAGTTAAGTTATTATTTGATTGATAAATAATAGTGTTCTCTAATTAAGGTAGTTAAAAAATATAGACACTATATTCTTAGGAATAAAGTGCATGGAATATTGCCAAACCCTGACGTTAAACTTATGCTTAGTCAATGTGAATTGGGAGAGAGAAGAGGTAATTAGATTTATATTCTCCAATAGTATGATATTGATATGAAAACTAAAAATTTGGTAAGGTGTCATGGATTTATTTAAATAATTGCTAATACTAATCCTAAAGTGAATGTTATGTAGGTTGATCAACAAAAATTTGATTCAAATGATTGGTATGATGTAATTATTCATCTTCCAATCAATGGTTCTTATTTTTTTAGGATTAAGTAGAGAATAAATAAGAGACTTTAATCTCAAAGAAACATGTTTCTTGATCAAGGATGGGGTACTCTTTAGGAAAAACTATGAAGTTATATAATTGAGATGGGTTTCAAAAGAAGAAGCAACTAAGATCTTGAGTTATTTTAATGAAAATCTTGGAAGTGGACACCCCTCTGGTAAAAAAAATAGCCCATAAAATCTTTAGGATAGGATATTATTAGCCACAAATATTCAAGGATTCACATAAAAATATTATACAATTCCATCAATATCAAATCTTCAACACCAAGGAACCATAAATAGCTATGCCATTGAGACCTTTTTTAATTGACATATGTTTTATTCAATGGGGTTTAGAATTTATGGGGGTGATTAATCCTAATTATTTATATGGACATAAATATGTTATTACTACCACTAATTATTGTACAAGATGTATAGAAGTGATAGAAACCAAACAATGTAGAACTAAAGATGTAATCAAGTACTTGGAATAGAACATTTGTACAAGATTTGAGACACTAATATCCTTAGTTTATGATAATGGATCAAAATTCATATATATTAGGATAACTGAGTGGGACTATGATAACAAAATAATTATTATGTTCTTATCAAATCATTACCCTCAAGGTAATGGAGTCTCAGAGTCAATAAACAAAAAATTGATGAAATCCATCAAAAATTATGTAGTTGAACAACCAAGAACATAGCATAAATTTCTTAAATATGCTCTTTAGGAAAACATAACTAGAGTGAAGCAAGATTTAAAACAAAAAATTTCTTTTTATGTATGGTCAAGAAATTATATTTCCCATTACTCTCAAATTTCCAACCTACTAGTTCATGTAAGAGTACATGGAAGAAGATCAAGAATATGCTAATTCAAGGTTGATTGACATCATTCAATGAAAGATGAAATGGAAGAATAATTTGCTAACATTAGTAGACATAAAACCATATTCAAAATAAGGTTTGAAAAGTGTTCAAATATTAAGGTGTTTAGGTAGGGAGACCTAGTTCTCCTATGGGATAAATCATCTGCATCAAAAGGAAAACTTGGGAAATTAACTCCTTTGTGGATTAGTCCTTATCAAATTACTAAAACATTTGGAAACAACACCATCAATATAAAATAATTTTAGGGAGTAGGTTCATTTTTACAACTAATGGGCAATACCTAAAACACTACTTCTCTAGTGTACCACCCCAAGTCTTCATGAAGTAACCTACGAGACTAGTTAGTTAGTGTAGGTAGGCTTAGATTAGTTTCCTTTCATGTTCCTCATTTATAAATAGTGTTTTTATATATTTATTTCTTACTGTTTGTTTGTTTGTTTTTTTTTTTTTAAATTTTTTTTTTTATTTTTTATTTTTTATTTTTTTTTTATTTTGTTTTTGTTTTTTAATCTATTTTGCTTTTTGTGTGTTTCCATTCTTTGCTTTTAATAAGTCTTTGTCAAGATAGCTTCCAGCTCCCATACATGTAGTTTCTCAAATGAACTTCTCAAACCAAGAATGTAGGTATGACTGTCAAAAATTGGTTGATCATGGATCTTGAAAATTTGAGCTAGACATTATGATTTAGAGAAATTGGTGAAGATTGATATCTAGGTTAATTATTCCTTAAAATCTTAAACCTTATTCTGATCTATGTTTTGTTCTAATAAGGATTGCACATGTTTGAGTGAAATTTTTAATTGTTAGAACAAATCCATGTTAACATTTAAATAATATTATTACCTTAGATGAATTTTATGACCAAAGATAATTCTTAGAAGATTAGACATATGATAAAAATCCTAAAATACTGGCTAATTTTGGTTCCCAACCTTTGTTGGAAAGCTAAATATACTTCAAAAAATACAAAAAATAAGAGCCTTATTGAAAATTTGAAAGCCTTATAAACAAAGGTGATTCTAGTAACCTCTAGTAAGGTTATGGATGCTTAGATAGTAGTGTAAAAAGGCCTTTAATGTAGCCAAATGTATCTTTACTAAGGATATGGACACCTAGCTGATAGCAGAGCAATGCCCAAGCCTTGCTTTTTCATAAAATATGATTCATAATGAACATCTAAATATGTTATAAGTTAGTATTAATGATGAAGGTCATGATATTTGGATGGCATTTTCTAAATTCAATGGCAATAAATGAATGAATTAAAGCACACATAAAACATGACTAAGTTTTTATTTTTGAGCCTAATTTTGGATTTGTAAGACTTATTTTAATCATGAATTTTTCATAATAATGGTACTTGATCATGTTGGATGATTAGTCTAGTTATTAGTTCAAACCAAGAGTATTTAAGTTCTAACATTTTGTAATATTTCCCCCAGAAATCACCATTTGTTGAGGTCAGCATAACCCCATGTTTGAAAAATGAGGACACTTGTTTAATTTTGCAAATTGTGTTATAATTTGACATTCATACATAGAAAATTGCATTATTGAATATAATGTTTTGCTTCATTTAACGTAATCCTTATTTGAATTTATCTAATATTAATAATGTTTGCTTGTTATGTTTCCATGTTATAGGTTTAATGAAGTCCCATTTGAATGAACAATGTTTAGGGTTTTATGCTTTAATGCTAATTTAACCCTTTCGGTCAACCTTTGGTCTTTGGTCAATTAATTGGATCCATGTTTAAATAAATGTTAAAAATCCTTAGTCTAAATGTTTTAGACTTTTCATTTTCAAGTTTATTCAAATTTAGGTATGTTTATTTTTAAAATAAATTCTAATTTATGTGGGAATATGTTTTCATTGTCTACAAGAGTGAATTAAATGATAGATCTCTAAGTGGAAAAATCTCAAGACCTTGAAGCAAAGATCAATGATCTATGAGTAAATATGGAGTAAATAAGTTAAATGACTCAATCAATGGTGTGTTAATAGTGTAATGAATATGCAATAGTGAGCATGGAATCAAAGCATCAAAAGATTATAAAATCAAACCTGAGAGTGATAAGTGTCAGGATCTTGACAAAATGGTAACAGATCTAATAATGAGAAAAGGTCAACGATTCAAAAATACTAAGAATCAATATGAGAGTGACAAGTTTTAAAATATTAGTGAGTGATCAAGTAGATCAATGGCTCACATTCAATTATTTTTATACCTAAGGAAATTTATGGACTGTACTTGATCATGTAGTTAGTAGATCAATAGTGCCAGTTTAATCTTGTAGAAGGAAGATCAATGACCTATATTTGATTATACTAAAGATAAATGGTGTGAGTAGAGTAAAAAATTCAAAGATACTACATTTAATAAGATGATACCATATGGTACAAAAGTGATTAAGTGATGAAAAATGTTGTAAGGTACATAGAGGGCCTATGGAGATATCAAATGTCAAGATCTCAGAACCTCAAGAGGAAGATTGATGACCTAGAAAGAAGTCAAGGCTAAAGGACCTCTAAAGAGATCAATGGTGTGAATTTGATCAATATTTAGGATTACATGATATGGTGACACATGTATAAAAGTGATAAATGATCACATTTTAAATAAATGAATAACTTGGCATGATAGTGCCACATAAGAAGAATATGTCTTATAAGGAGATCTTATGGACCCAAGCATGTAGAAGGTATAAATGTACAATCCTAATGTAATTTCAGTCATCAAAGATAATATTTTTAAATTATTTTGTGCCATTAGAGATATGTGTAAACCTCTAAAATCTATAGACTATATGGATAACCTTATATTGTCTATGAATTCACTAGTTTAAGCTTGAAGAGTTGAACTATTATTTATAAAAGGATAATTAAATTAGAATTATAGAAATGGTGATTCAAAAAAATGTTTCAAAGTAATAATTTGAGATATATTTGACGTCATATTCCAAAGGATGAGTGTTTAAGGAAACCAAATTTATATTTGTTGCTTTGAACATATGGGATAACAATTACTCCAAATTATTCTAGACAATTTAAAACTAGCTGACTATCACCAAGGAAGAAGAAAAGATCCTCCAATAAAAAAATTTGTGATGATATTTTAGCCATCTATATGACTATACTTCACTATGAATCTTAAAAACTAGAGGTACTTCATTCCATTGATATTTTTGGTCCCATTTTAAGGGAAGTTAAAATAGACAAGGGCATGTTAATTAATGAACATAATTAGAGGAAAGTGTCTTACATTTCACCAAATTAATTTGAGTATTATTAAAAGATTCCTAAGGTCTATATTGACCTAACATCAATTAATTCATGGGCTAAGAAACACAACATGATGGACACCCTATGCATGAGGTTAGAATTTAGTAACCAGGTTATTATAGACCCTATAAATAACATCCCAATAAGTCAATTTAGACCTAGAATTAGGATGGTGATGACCATGCTTATAAAAAATTATGTATATGAAACAACAACATATGTGGATCCAATTTGGGTGACCATAGTATATTTCATCATTTAAATGGTGATAGTTCCTCCATTAGGTGAGATAATCAACATCTCCCTAAGTAGACAAATATATGTGATCAAGCATAGGAAAAAGATTGAGTTTTACATGATTTATTGTCTTTTGTATGCCCTATGTGTAACCAAAAAGATTTAAAACTAAATAAAATTGTCTCCAAGTGGTAATAAAACCATTTCCTTATACTATTCCAAGTTGCACATCAATAAATATAGAGATTGCATTTAATTTATTTCTATGTCTACCCTAAATTAAGTGAAGCTATAACTGGTATCCCTATGGAGAGAGTAATCCCTTTGATAAATAAATATGTTTAATTAATTTGAGACATATTTTTATACCCTAACTAATACTATTATGAGGATTAAAGGATCTCAAAATTCTCCTCTCAAGTTGCCAGTCCATGTTCCTGATAAACTAGCAAAATAAGAGGTGGCCTATAAATTATTCCATGGTATAAAATGTATTTCCAAAACTAAGATAAAATACCTCTTATATATATTTATTATGAAAATTGGCAAGATAAATTTTAGACAGTGGGATCATATTGAGGCTGCATCAAAACATAGGTTTCTTTCAACCTACATATGGATGATCTTAGGTAATGGGACCTTGATGGTAGATTAAAAAAGAATTAAGGGATATAGGTTATTTTTAATTTACCATAAAAACATGATCCTATTTCATTTGAATTCATATCCATTAAATTATCCTCAAGCTTTGAAGTGACTAAAAGATTGAAAGAGCATAACCTAAGACTTGAGTCTAGATTGAATAATGACCAAAAAATTGAAGATAGATGGGAATTAGGCCCAAGGTAGTATCCTTTGATTGGTGTTGGTTCTTATAAGTTTATCTCATTAGAAGTAAAAATATAAAATGGAACATAAGAGAGGAGGCCTGATGAAATTTATTCAATTTAATCAGCTCCTAAATAATTTAAATAAGTAGAATAAGAGCTACATTGAGGACGTACATATGATATCCCTAGATCCTAATGAGTCTATTTATGATGAATTGAAGATGTTATTCATGGATTATGATATATATTTAGACAAATAAGAATCATGTTTTTATAAAAGTAAGAAGGATCAGGATAAAGGGAAGTCCTTAGACTTGGTTGCTATTGATAGTCCAAAGTGAAAAACCATGACTACCATTGTTCCAAAGGCAAAGAAACCAAGGGAATCCATCACTCCTCCTTTGAGCAATTTTTTTTTAACAAGGAAAACATATTAGATTTTCCACCCATCCCTAAGTGGTTTATTTATGATATGAAGATAGAAAAGCTTCCCACTATTCACCATTTATGGGCAATGGTGAAAGCTACTAATATCCCTCTACAACAAGAATCGAAACATTGGATAATTGATAAAAAAGAATAAGAATAAATAGGGCTAAATAATCTAATTCATCTAATATCCCAATCAAAAGTAGAGGATAGTTCTACACATGAACCAATCTTTAGTTAGAGTTAGATTTGATCCAAAGACTATTGGTTTGCAAAGAGTGACTAAGAAAATAGTCAATCAGGGTGGTGAAGAAATCATATATCAAAAGGTGGAGTATTTGACTAATTTTACCCAAGACAAATGACAAATACCTTGTGAGGATACAATATTTTATGAGGATGTCCTTGAGATGGCTTAATCACAATTATAATATTTTTAAGATGCTATCAAAGGCTTGAAGCAGAAAAAGAAGAACTTTGAGAAATAGTCTATCTTAATAGTGAAAAAGGATATTATCAAAAATTTTGAGGTAATTATCCATGACACATTCAACTCTCTAAAAATTATAACTTCTAAGATGGATATTATGAACTAGAAACATTCCATGGTGATGAAATAAGTCAATCAATGACATGATTCCAATAATAATGTGAAGGAATTGATCAATATAATGATGGATGGTAAAATTATTGAGTTTAAGACAACCATCCTAGCTCATTTAAATATTTATATGATAGTATTAATAGATAAGATCAAATATTTGAAAAAATGTTCCAAGATCATGTGAGACCTCTCTAATGACTATAAGAAGTTGGAGAATAGAATGATGCATATATTGGGTAGCTTTAACAAAGACCCAAGTACCATTAGTCCAATTGGATTCATAAAATATGAGGAGTTTACATATAAAGATGATTAATTCATGTAATAAGTGAAGAACAAAAGCTAAGGCACAATAGGGGAAGACAATAAAAGGATCTTGCACATAAACCTATTTATAGAGGAAAAAATTGGTGATGTTAGAAGCATCAAGAAAGTAATGGATAAGGTTGAGAAAGACTTGGAGAACATGTTATACCAAGAATAAGACTTGTTTATAGATCCAATTTTCAACTTTAGGCTTATTTATGGGCAATATGATAAGGCAATGAAGATCCTGGAGTAATGGAAAAAGGTTGAAAAAGGATGAGCTTCTCAAAGTCAAATTTGTTGACTTAGCATATTATCTTGTTTAAGAACATGTATATCATTTGAATATGTAATATTATATCTTTTAAAAGCAAATGAAAACTTGTAAAGTACATTTCTTATAGTTCATTCAATTTGTAAATTGTCTAATTCTAGAATGTTATAGGAGGATAGTTATCCTTGACACTTGGTCAATTATCATTTCATGTGACTGAGTGACATGCATGAAGGTCTTATATAAAAGGGGTATTATCATATATAAAAAATTAGGGCATTTTGTAGAAAAAACTACTTTGTAAATTTGGATAAAGATAATGTAAGAAAGGGAATTATGCAAGGATTGTCTCATATTTGTTTGTGTATGTTATTATCACGGCTTCATCCTCAACTAACTATTTTATGTGAATGCTTTTTATGAATTATAGATGTGAATATTTGAATGAAGAGTTGTCAATTATTGTTTATGATATATTTATTACAATATCTTATATTCATTTCATTTTCCTTGATTTTCTTGTAGATGTGTTAATGGAACTTTCTTGTGGAAGTAAATCTTTAAATTGAATCTAGTTTCTTATTTGAATTATTTAAAATATCCTTATATATTATATTAGTATATTATAGGATCTTTTATATTGGATATTTCATGTCATATATTGGTTTGAGTGCATGTTTGGATGAAATTTGAGCTTTGTCATAATGTCTAGATTGAAGATCAACAATATCTTTCTTTTCTGCCCTACCCTTCCTATTGCTCATTTTTCAATCAAATAATTATAGTTTAGCTTTAATTGTAAATATACATACTAGATTAGACTTTATACTTTAGGATTTGATCATAATTCACTATATTTAGTTTAAATTACTATCATCTTTCACAAGTAAACTTTAAGACCATAGTTGCTCCCAACAACTAGTTATATTATCATTTTGTAAAATAGTTAATTGCTTTCCCACTATTTCACTAATGATATTAAGAATATCATAAACATCTACTCGTGTGATGGATTATTTGAATCTATAAATGAGAATAATTTTAAACACTTTGTAAACCCTTCTGATACACTTTTAGGCATCAAGAAAACCATGGATAATATATAAGTAACATCTGTAGGTAGATATATCATTGAAGCACGTAATTTGTGATCACATCAAGTCATAAGATGCATGATTTGAATCATGGAAAAATATATATAGTGATAGTACAAGATCAAAAAAATAATCAAGTGTACACAAAAGGGAACTCAAAATCAAATCAAAATATAATGGTTTAAGAAGACCTTAAACAAGGTCCTTGCTGAAATTCCAAATAATTTAAGGGACATTTATTAGTCAAATGTAAATGTCCATAAATCAAAGAATGACATACTCAAATGTCAACATATAACAAATCAAGACATATGAAAATGTCTAAATAGGAAAACATAGGAATGAGGGCCAAAATAAATAGAGCATGTTCACTTACTTGAATGAGTAATACAATGCATGATAATATCAATCAAGGAACACACTCAAGGAAGTGAAAAATGTAAAACATATAAAATAAGAAACCAAAATAATATAACATATTAGACCATGGATCATATGTGTTAGAAAAACATGTTATGTACATAGCATATCAAATACACTAAGAAATATATAATCATGGATAAATGCATGTGTAAGTGCATAAGATCAGATATGGTAATGTAAAGTGATCATAGAATGATATAACTTGGTTACATCATGATCAAATAAGTATATTCCCCCAATTCCCACATGACACGAGTATAGGGAAGCCAAAATATTTCAAAGTACATAGATCATGTATTTGTGTATTATTAAATCACACTCAAAATATGGATAAAACATGTGTATATATAAAAAATGATATAATATTAACAAACATGGAACCACCAATATATATTCTAAGGAGTTGATAGAATATGGAAATGCTAAAAATGTTCTTAGAATTTTTATGGTTTTTTTGGTATTTTTATAACATGCTAAAGATAAAGCTATACTATGATCTCATCCAAAGGATGCTCATATGTATTTCCCCACTTGGAACATAGTGAAATAAACTAGTGGCATTTCCAAGGAGCATATATATACATAATATCCATCACTATTTTTTCTATAATGTTATATTTATTTAGAATATGATTTTAAGTTCATGAAGAATCAATATAAGGAATGGGTGTTTGTGTAACCCATACTTGAGTAATCTATGTCTTTATTGGAATAATAGTAATAGTATCATGTTTGGGTCATCCAGATATTTGAATATAGTGTGTAGTAGAGAGGTTTCTATGGATCTAATTATGGATATTTAATGTGATGGTCTCTCAATTACTATCCACCTAAGAAATGGGATTGTACATTACTTTCCCTTTTATAGATGATTATCCTTAGTAGGTTTGATAACTAATTATCTAGGTATAAAATTCTCTTTTTCAAGTGGATGTTCATATGGAATTATAGAAAAAATAATTACTTGATTGGCATGAATTTATTTAACACATCCATGTGATGTATAAGGTAATTTTCAAATTGTATCTATCCAAGATCATTATCATATCATATTAAAGACAACTATGGGAGGTATAACTGAGAAGGTAGTAACTATATGTGTGGGAATTACCTTTAAAGGTAGGTCAATCTAACCAACAATCTACTAATGGCCCCATTAAATAATCTAACTAATCAAGTTCATGGATGTAAATCATGATTTATATAACCCAAATTCATAAATAATGTCATGGTACAAACATTTTCACTTGGACCATTATCAATAATAACAATGTGTCTATGTTGGTGATCAAGGTATTCTAAAATGAATAAGGAATGAATATCTAATTCCTTATTTCTAATTTAATTTTAATCAAAATTAATATAGTGTTTATCAACCATATGAGATGTATTATGTGTATAATTACTAATAATCCCATCCAATGTGTGCCCAAAATGTGACGGAGGAGGATGTTCATTATATGCCATTTGTATCTTTGGATCCTTATTAGAATGGTCTTATAAAGGATTATTAAATATTTTATGTTTATAGTGATCAATAGGTTTTGAACTTAAATCCTTTGGAGGAACATCAAATTTAATTATTTCATAGTCAATGATGTCTTTTATCCTATGCTTCAAGGTAAAACATTTGTTTTTAAAATGACTAACGCCTTGGTGATAATCAAAATAAGAATTCACATCATACCTTTTTGGTAGAGATATACTCGTATCAACCTATATAGGATGAGGGAGAGATATGAGGTGACACTCTACATTACATGGGAGTAATTAAGTGGGAGACTCAGGTAAGCATTTAAATTATCTCCATGGTACATTGGATAAGACTAGCTAATGGGGTTATTGTGACACCACATTAGTAATCATAGTTTATTTTTTTTTAGGTTCAACATGTTTTACCTTATGGTTTGGTTTAGTAGTAGACTTAGTATTAGATGTAGATTTGGTTAGTGTATTTTCTACATAATTTTTTTCAATGAGATAAATTTCATTTCATGATCATGAACAATATGACATAAGTCATTGAATGATTTAAATATTTTGAAAATATTGGGCTCATGTAAAGGAGCCATAAAACTTTGCTTTAATATGTCTAGAGCTCTTTACTTTGCATAAGATTTTTCATTTTATATAACATCATCTTATAGCATAAGACATATTTTTTAATTGTTTCATTAGTTATATGTTTAATTTTTATAATTTTGGCATAGGAAACCTTTTAGGTGATATTGATATAGAAGTGTGTAAGAAAATGGTAAGTAAGAGGTTTGAATTAATTTAATAACTGTGTTGTAAAATAATAAAACCACCTCAAATCATAGTCCTTTAAGCTCGTTTGAAATAATTTAGTCAAAATTTTATCATTGGGGGCATAATAAAGGTATGCCACATAAAAAAAGTGATGTTATTTAGGATCACCCTTGACATCATAAAATGTGAACTTAGGTGAAAAAAATAGTTGGTAAGTGGTGAAAATATATATTTGGTTCAAGATTATTATAAAATAGCTATTGTGAATGAAAATCATATGGTGGTTTCATATAATTATGTTTAATATTTGTAACATTAGTTTTTAAAAGTTGTATGGTTTGGATAAGATATTACACCTCTTGGTCTTTAAAGTTGTATTGAAAAATCACCAAAATAGGTGTACCCATAGGTTAGGTAAATATAAGAATTTAAACTAGAAGTTGGGTTCAATTATTAAGGTTTCCCATGTAAGATGTGGAAATATTAGTTACAGGGAATAAAGGTTGGAATACATATTTTATGCCCCCATTATAAGTATGAAGTGGTGATGCGCTTAAGGGGAGGGTTGTTGGCATATGGGCATGACCCATAACTCTAATAATAATATCAATAGATGAATATTATTATGCATCTATGATTTTTTATTTTTGGTCTATAATATGGTTCTTATGATTTCATCAATATCTTTATAGTTTTTATGAATATTCTCATAAAATAATGCAATTTATTTCTTTTCATTATTAGAATCTTCTTCTATGATAACATCATCAGTGTTTTTTCCATTCTCAACATTTGTATCATTATGGACTATATGAATATGCCATTCATTAATTTATGACCTTTTAGGTGGCATGAGAGGAATATCAATGTGTTCAATAGGTGCACCTCCCAATCTAGGGCTATGCCTATGTTTCATGCAAAATAAGATAAGAACAAAATGAAGAAGTACAAAAATATGAAACCCTAGAATATCTAGCTGACTAAAATCCTTAATAATCATAAAAAATTTCATTCATATAGATCTATTTCAACAAATTTTTAACCATAAAATATAGATTGGGGAATCTAGTGTTAAATGGGTAGAGAAATCTAGGTCACAAGGATGGTAGACTATCTTCACAACAAGCCAATTAATTTGAAAACTTAGATAAACCTATACTAAATTTATTATGATGTGATATAATAAGACTAAAAAGTATATCTATTATATATATTTCAATGATAATGAAAATAAGATATGTATCCAATTTTGATTATAATATAGATCTATATCTAGAACATAAAATAATAATACTAGAATGAATTCTAGATTAGTATCAGATTTTGGACTAAGCACTTTTGTGACATTATACACTTATGTCAACCTTAGATAATTGTATTGATGATTTTATATAACATGAATGTAGGTGTCGTATATGAGATACTTTATATATATATATTCAACCACCAAAAGTATTATGGGTTCTATGTTGACTTTGATCTAGTGTGATCAGATCTAGATCATGGGTTATCTCCCTTTGTAAAATATAAAAACCCTAATTTTTCATCTTTGTAGTGGATGTGGGAAAGATGGGTTAGTGGGAACATGGTTTACAACTACCCTGAAAAACTTTTTGTCAATGATCATTAACTACTTATACAATACTATGAAGAGGGATTCTAACTTATATAGCTACCCCCTATGTGTTGGATTGTGTGTATATAAGGATATAATGTGTGAAAAACAAGTACATGGAGTGACCTATCTTGTAACTCAAAAAGTGTGGCTCATATGACTCTCTTTGAGTAATTAATACATATATATGTGTTTTCCATATGACTAATATGTAAATAGGGGTAAAGGAGAATATTTTATCACTTGATTTCTTGATTAAATGCCTTTGTAAGTTTCCTTATGAGTTGTTTAGTCTATGATAGTTGAGGAATGAATTCTAGTTGATCTTATATTAATACAAATCCCTTTAGATAATATGTCACATTAAATCACTTAGGAAAGCCATGGGTATACATTTCATTTGAGAATTATATGAAATTAGGGAATTATATACTTACATTGGGGTAGGACACTACCATCAATGTAGGCATCTAACTAGGATGCAAGTGTCTAGACATTTGGAAACTAGGCATATGTCCAAAACTAGTAGATATCAAATATAAGTAGGTTTATAACATTACAAGCATGATAAAAGTTATTATTCATTAGAATAAAATTATTTAAACTAATAGATAAGTAATTTGGCACAAAAATATAGGGTATAAGAGCCTTTTGAAAATGGAAAGGTATCTAAGTTAAAGGTATATTCATGATATGCATTTTTCAAGTGTACAATACTGAGTTTCTATATAATTCATAAACAATGTTTACACTAGGGAATTACTAAAGTTTTTTTTCATATTCAAATTAAGGATGCATATACTTTATAAGTAAGAGAATAAAGATATTGCATACATAGATAATCTAAGTAATAAAGTTTAAAAAAGGACAATAAATTCACATGGATATGATATGCACCTATATAAATGATGAAGTCATTAATATCTTGAAGCATTGGATTCAATCCTATCTTCTATGAAGATGGATCCAATAAAGAGATCCAAAATATCAAAAAAATATTTGGTTATATGGTTCAATATAGAAAAACCCTTTTAAAATATAAGAGGTTAAATTTTATACTTGATTGAGATAAAATACAAGTTTATATGTGTGGTAAAGCATTTTATTAGTGTAAATCTAAACATGATCTTGATTTTAGGACCTAGGTTAAGAGATATAGTGTAAACTATGCACTGGGTATGAAAGGATAAGATAAAGTTATTTATTTCAAAATACATCGTAATAAAATGCATGGTGGTGGTGAGTTAGAAATCTAGGTTGATATGGTAGTGGAGGAAACACAAAAAGGGGTGGAACATTACATTGGATAATGTATTTTATTTTGATGATGTTGGAGGAAACATGTAGCCTTTAGTATTGGTTGTTCAAGACACCAGCACCTTATGACTCTTCAATCATGAAGTATGAGGCACATGAGTATGAAACTCAAATGAATATCATATTAAAAAATAAAATGAGGGTTTTAATGAGAATTTTATGATAGTTTTTGGAATTTAAATTATAATCCCAAATAAAATTATTGAGGCATACCATGGTTTTATAAAATGTTGTAATGGTGTATTACATACTAGTGAAGAATATTAAATAGATGGACCAAACAATCTCATGAATGAGGTTTTCATATGTAGTTTCAATACATATTTAGAAACCAATATATAAAACATTAAGGAATATGACATAGATGAAATATTGAGGATATTGACATGAAAAGTGTCAAATTATGTAAAAATTATAATTCTATGGGAAATAATATCACTATATATGATGAAGAGCTGGAAGATGACAAAATGTATATTAACCCCACATAAATAATACATGTATTTGAAGAATATATTTAACTAGATTACATGAGAAAAATCATTTTTTGTAACCATAATAAAGGAATATTGTAATAATCTATTAGGCAAAGGAATAATGATAGGGGACAATGTTTCATATCAATAATAAGAAAGGAAAAATAAGTACTGAAAGGTAAAAAACCTAGGCATAAGAAAATATAAGAAGGATAAGATGAAAAAGAAAGAGGAATCCAAAGAAAGGAATAAAAGTGATAATCAATAGGAATAGAATTTTATTTTGGGTAATAATAAAAAAGTTATAAGGCATTAGGTAAATCATAATACATAAATTCTAAGACTCAACCTAGAAAAAATAAAGTTCCAAAAAAGGGACTCTAAATAAGAAAACGTAATAAGATAATGTAAGCATAAGGAAGGGAATTAAAAATAATAAAATATGTCCACTTTTATCTAATCCTGGTGTTGAGACCAACATCCCCCTATCTTTTTTTTTGGAAAGAAGATCCATGTGATTGTTTCTCAAACTTCTATATCTTGGAATAAGTGTGAAAGATTATTTTATCATGTTTTGATGTTTTTAAAAATCATCTTGAAGGTTATTAATTGTAGGTTCCATGAAATAAGTTAGGGTTCTAAAAGAACCCCTAGCGATTTGAATTTAAACATTCACAAGAAAGTCTACTAGGAAATTTGATGTATAATCAGGTTTTAGCTTAAAGTTCATGTGCTTTTGAAGATCTAATTCTTTACTCTTGTTCACTATATTATATCTAATGGTGTATCAAGACATAATTATTTTATAAAGGCATACAATTAATGATTCAGGCCCCAGTAAAGATCCAACAACAATAACTTGATCAGAGGTTTTTAATCTAATGGTGTAAATAGAAAGATTTCATTGTCTTAAATTTGACAAGTTTGCCCCCATCATTTGATGTCTGTGAGGATGTATTTGATAGGACCAAACCCATAAAATCTAAACTTAGACAATCCCCAAATTTTTTAGGTATCCCAAGGGCTTTACATATGACATTCAGTTATTAGATCAATAAGTTTCATTATTTTAAAATTAGCAGGTTCACCCCCATCATTTAAAGTCTATGAGGACGTATTCGATAGGACCAAACACATTAAATTTATATTTAAATAGAAAGATTTTATTTTCTTAAAATTTCTAGGTCCACCCTCATCATTTGACATCTGTGAGGATGTATTTGATAAGACTGAACCCATCAAATTTAACTTAGACAAATTTTTAAGCTTAATCAAAGGGGGTATTTCTAAAGACTTTTTAATAAATTCTTAGTTTTCTTATGAAGACAAGATTGAGACACAAAATATTGGCCTAAGTCTTTTTACTGATTAAAATTGTAAGCTTCTTTCAAGATCCAATGGTGATCGCTTGCTTGTTGGATTTGATCTAATAGTGCACATCAACATGGAAGCCTCAAGATCTCCTAAAGGATCCAATGGTGGTCACTTGTTTGCTGGGTTTGATCCAATGGTGCAAGATAATTGAAGACTTTTCAAAGGCCTCAAAAGTTTGATAGATGGCATATTCAATAAGCTCAAATATCAATAACCAATGAAATGCAATGACTTGGATTTGGCTTTTCAAATAAAAATAAAAGGGACATTTGAAAACCAACTGTCACTCTTCAAATGGTATTAAGGAATCTCCATGTAAGTATGGAGGATCCAAATGAAAGATATTTCATGATTGAAAAATAGAGGAGAGATGATAAGAAAGGTTCCATCATATGTAAGGCACATATGAGATCAAAGTTGGATGTTTTGGTCATTAAAGTCGAAAAGCTGTGAACCATCCATAAAGAAGGATATAATCCATTCAAATTGATTAGATGGCACTTGAGATAATTGTGAACTAAATTTAGAGTAGGTGCCTTAGTGAGAGCTTTGATAGCTTTATAGTTACAATACACTATAGTCAATGGTAGCAGGTAAGTAATAGATGAAGATTAAAACAAAGCTTTATGTAACTTCAAATGGTGAAGCAAGGGCCTTTAGAGACATAGAGTTAGATTCAACAAAATTAAATGTATAAGTAATAATGAATTGGTCTAAATTATTATTCTTTGTCAAATATTTGTAACCAAATTCTTAAGAAGAAACTAGGAATGTACCAAAGATACAAGGATTTAGTATTAATTAAAATTTTAGGCCTTCATCATGTAACTGCTAAACCAAACGTAATGAATTGCATCAACCTTGTCATTCCTATTTTTGTTGATTATAGAGTATATGGAGAATGGATTATTCATGAAGGAAATGTCATTAAAGTTACATGCATAGCTCCCAAGGCCTTTGAGACTTATTACAAGCTCCATTTACCTCGTGTTGATCTTCCTTCCTTGAGAGAATGTAAAAATTCCCAAAACTTGGATTTAGTTCTTTCACCTTGGTTAATCTAAGGTTACCATGTTTTTAGGACCCATAATGGTGAGATTATTATTACCCAATTTAGGGAAGGTGTTAGGGTAGCTATGAAATTATTGAATAGAGCCTTTGTTGGCTCTTATACAACTTATGTGAGTTAGGTCTAGGTATCTTATGTCCATTACATGTTGGAGCAGAACCTATCCCCTCCCATTAGAGATTTGATAAGTTTTTTATGGGCCAAACAATTTACAACCATCAATAAAAAGACCTCAAAACATTTCTTTATGATGTCTTACCTCACAGAATCACTTCTGGCATCTATTAATTTCCTTGGCATCCAAAATTGATCCTCTAATGGTAGGATTACCATTTCCCATCATTACTCTAAACTACATATTTTCAAATACAAGAATCATATGAAATTCATATATGATGGTGTCTTTCTAGTCATTTTTGAGACAATCATTGGTATTATTATGCCTAGACTCCATCCTTTAATAAAAAACAAGTGGAAACCATTAGGGATGTGTGCTTTTATCTAGATTTCACTGTAATAGGGATAGAAGGAATCATGATCTAGCCATATAGACTACCCATATATGTTCCAAGTAAACTTGTAGAGTAATAAATTGCTTATCAAATCATCTAGGGCATAGATTGGCATGGCAAGAAGAATAAAAAGGTGTAGGTTCATCCCTTCGCATTAGAAATTAGTATAATTATAATCAAATATTAGAAATATTTGGAGATCATGGTGGTACATAGGAACTATTTTCATTTCCAATTAAATGATCTTAAGATGTGGGACCCAAATCATAGAGTGTCTAATCATATGCGAGATAGGAAGGTCCCAAAGATTGAGTACAAGCATCAACCAAATGTAGGGGATGGTATTTACATAAGGGAAAAGAAATTTGAAGAAGTCCTATCTAGGGTTAAAAACTACAACATAACCTTATAATTTAGGCTGGTTAGGGATAATAAGCTTTTAGGAGCAATATGGTAGTTACATCCTTTATAGTATCACTTTTTGCCAGGACTATCTGGGACTACACATCAAGAACCACCTGTTGAGGGACAATCTTCTGAGCCTCAGTAGGGAGAATTGATAAAT
>JARHVA010004038.1:720000-722500 GCA_037957365.1 Torreya grandis
ATAACATATTTATTTTGATTGGTAAATTCACCATTATGGCAACCTATAATCTATATTAAATACTTGCATATATTAAAATTAATAATAATATATTTTGGACTTCACTATTTAATCCCTATTTAGACTATACTTTAATGTTTCTCTTGTTTCAAAAGCCTCTATTCTTTTAGGACAAGTCCTTATTATGAATATAAAGGCAAAATACAGAATTATCTAGTAGTGAAAAATTATCTCCTATGATCTAAAAAAAATATTTTCAAAAAATCATGCTTCCTAATATATTTCCCATGCATATCAATAGGTCAATTATTTAATAAATTTAAAAAAAATCTCAATAAAATAAAATCAAGGATCACAAATGAAATGATATTTCACTTTCTTACAGGGAACTTATCTTTTTTTATTTTAAAATAATCTATTTTATGAGTAAATATCCCTATTTTAATCCTGCTATAATTTAATAGTCTTTTGCTAGGTCTAATAGTGTTTATTGTAGGTTGAGGGCATCCATTTAAAATGATTTTAATAAAATTTTATCGTTACATTCATATTATCTTCCCTAAATGTATAAATACATCGGCCTAAGGCCCTTTGCTCTATGTAGGCAACACTTAGTTAAAAAGGGATTTTCTAACGATAACTCATCCATTCCCAGTTCACCCATTTTCTCCCTTTAGTGTGTTTGTATAGGTTAGGGTTATGATGTTATAGGTCATCCATGAATTAATTTAGACTCTACATAAATATATATCATATATATATGCAAGTGAACAAACCCATTTTTTTAGATCCATCACAAGTCTAACACGACAAAGTCATGGTAAATAGACAATAATGCATTGTGCTCTTATCCATCTCCTATAGACTTGTACTAGTAGATAGTAAGCAATTTTTTATCTAATAAATCTATATTTTTAGTTTATTTTAAATATTCACAACTCACATAAAGTCAATACAATATGAAATAAATAATTTACAAGGAAAAACCTCTAGCATTAACCCTACTTTCTATTTTAACAAATTTACAAATTATATAAATTTTGAACATCTTTGTATTTTCCTATATTCCATTTTATATATCATTATAGATCATAGTTAAATAATTTATGTTTCTATTTAAATTTAATTGTAATTCATAATCAATTATAGTGTAAACAATTTGGTGAACCCACTATAGTTAGAACATTGTTTGTTGCTTGATGAGTTTTGGCTTAAGGTTTCACTTTCATTATATATAATCATGACACAAATAATATAGTCCTCAACCTTGGATATTTTATAACATAATGATTTATATTTTTCAACTTTGGATTAATCTAAAACTAAAAAAAAAAAATCTTGTCACATTAGATAAATAATAAAATAAAGGCTCTTTCTTTCTACTTTGAGTTCAATTTTGTTGTTTTCCTATTCAAAAATATTTTCTCTTTATTTCAATTTATTTTTATTTATCTTTGCTTATTTTATAAACTATGTTCCAAAAGTTTTATAACTATTTATTGATTTCCATGAAGGGCTACATGGAATTTTGTTTATAAATATCTTGGTATGAGGTTTTTTAGTCCAATACTTGTAGACATTATAAAACACTAAACACATACTCTAGTGTATCCATGCCTCAAATTATATTGGAAATTCCTAGGATCCACATGTTTACACTAATAAGAAGCATTTTTTATCTATATGATTTTTGGTGCACCTGACAGGAGTTATCACCTAGAGAATTTACTCTTATATGATCCTCAAAATTGAGTTTCGTATGCTACATGCATGGTTATAACTCTATAGTTAGTTCCCTAAAATATTAGGATGGCATTAATCAATAAAAAAGCATATATGACAACCTAAATATCATTAAAACATTTTCCTAGATCACCCTTTATCTTTTATTTTTACTTACATTGTCTTCATATCTCTTAGATTTACTTATTTCATTTTTGTATTCATCATAGTTTTATCATATTCATCTATCTATTATGTATTACACAACATCATGTTGTTCCTTATAGCATCTTACATTAATTTTCAACATGATTGCCATTTTAACTTTTCATGTGTAAAATATAAAGTATCTAAAGAATCTATCTCTCAATATTTACCTCTCTCACTCTTGATTCAAATGATTGGTATAACTCATCCTTTCATCTTGTTGCTCCTATAGTCCTTGTTAAATATTCAATGACTTGAGAGAAAGATGAGGTCTATGTTATCCATTTATCCTCATAGGATGTCTTAGTACCCAACATCATCCTCTTGATGGGATTATTATATTTATTTCCAAAAATTATACCCAAGCCAATAATTCTAAAATTTGTGAATATTCTCGATCACATCTAGAAAATATTGATTTATTTCTATATATTGCTTGAGATGAGGTTGATAAATCATATTTTTTTAGTCCTTCCAATTTTGATACTTATGCATCTATCCATATTTATGCACCCTTAATCACTTCCATCCCTCCCATTACTATAACCAATGCCTCTCTTGCGAAAGATAT
>JARHVA010004038.1:727500-730000 GCA_037957365.1 Torreya grandis
GATAAAATTAAGGGTGGGGGGAAGAGTTACATAGGTGTAAATTTATAAACTATAATTTAATCAACAAATGATTGAAAATGCTTATCTTTGACATATTTACCTCTACCAATTCACCATTCTGAAAATCTGCAATCTCTATGAAAGCCTTGAAATTATTTAAATTACTAAGAAAATATTTCAGACTTCCATATTTCATATCCATTAATCCATATTAATAATATACTTTATTTTCAATATTATTTCATAATCCTTTATCCTTTTATGATAAGTATTCACTAGGAAGATAAGGGCACATTTTGCACCTTTCCAGTAGTACAAACTTGTCTCCTATATTTTAATGGTTACCTTTTTAAAATGACACACTTATTAATGAATTTTTTATGCATATAAATAGGTAAATTATAAATATTAAATATTTATGTATAAAATAATAAGGGTCATTATTGAAATGACCTAACACTCTCTTATAAATCACTTTCTTATATTATGAAAGCATATATTTTTTTGAGTAAAGATCCCTATTACTATTTTTCTATAATTTTATAATCTTTTTACAAGTTTAATTTTTTTTATTATAGGTTGATGTCATCCCTTTTCATTCATTATAATCAAACTTTTTATTTGTATTCATATGATATTCCATAATGGGATAAGTACACTAACCTGATTTCCTTTGGGATATGTAGGCAACACTCAAACAATAAGAAGTTTTCTAAGGATAGGTTGGCCATTCTCACTTCCCCTATTTTTCCTCCATTTTAATTTGATCTCATTTTGTGTGTTTGTGTAGGGTCAGGTTTCTTATTTAATACAAATTATACACATGAATTTAGACTCCACATAGTTACATATCATATATCGATGCAAGTGAACAAACTCATAAATTTAGATATAATGCATAATCTGATAAGACAAAGCTGTAGTAGACAAATAATAACACACATCTCATTTTTCCTCCTAAATATTATTCTCGATAGACAATGATCCATATTTTTCTAATGCATATATATGTTCAAGTCCCTTTATATATTCATAACTCATATAAATTGAATACAATATGAAATAAATCATTTTCAAGGACAATTCTCTAACCCTAACCCTAGTTGTTATTTATAGAAAATTTATAAAAAAATTAGTTCTTCATATTTTACTATACTCTATTTTATGTAATCCTATATCATATTTCAATAGTTTACATTTACATTTAGATTTAATTTTAAGTCATAATTAATTGTAGTGTAAACACATGAATTGGGTAAAACTATGTGGCTACCTCAAATCTTTAATTTTCCATTATTCCTACCCTAATAATGACTATGGTCAGCCCTAGCTTTAATTACCAAACTTAAAGTGCTAACATCAAAAATTATTCTAATCACACATATAATGCTACCCAAGCTCCTTTATATAGACAACATGTTACTTAATAATCTCAAGTAATTCGTTTTCACCTAAAATTACATAAGTCATGTTGTAAGTCATAAATAAAATGGGTAACTTGAAATTAAATTGTTAAAACAAAATCATGAAAAATAGTAAATAAAATCATGCAAATGGAAAATAAGTCTCAAAAAAATTAGTGGTGATTTCTAAATAAATGTTCTCCTCTTACACCCTTAAGGATCACCTAGGGAATCTTATCCCCCAACCTCCTATTCATTTTAAAGTTAGTAAAAAATTCTAAACATAAATCTTATCATCTCATATTGTAATAATAAATATTTGTGGAATCACTCCCACCATATCGTATTATGGATTCATATATACTTTTTTTAACCTGAAATCCTTTAAGAATCTCTTCAAGGAGTGGATACAAAGTAACACCTTTTTAGTTATGAAACTAATTATCAAATACCTTAATCATTATACTATAACTAGAAAAATAAATTCAAGCCTATCTCTATCATCAATTTATATGTATTAGTTAATGCCTTGGTTTAATAATTAAAATATCATGTCTAGCTTTAAAACAACCTAGGAAACTTTTTCAATCACATGAATTAATTAAATATTGGAAATCCATATATAAAAAATATGAACATAAAATGGTAAAAATATTACATCTTAAATCTATTTTAAACTACATTAACACAAATGATTTAACATGTTGTTAGGTAATTATATTTTAAATTATTGGAAGAAGCCTACAATCAATCTAAAATATAGGATCACCTCATAAGACAATTTAAGGTCCATAAGCAAGGTAATAAAAAATATTAGAGTTATGAAAATTCTAAAAACCTTATAATTGTAAACAATTAAAAAAAATGGCGTTTTTAAAATAGCTATCTTGAACCTCTATAAAGTGTTTATTTTTTGAGAATCAACATATCAAATTTTTGTTGATTTGGTTAGAGGTTAGTGTCATCACATTAAGATTATGATAAATTTCATTAGAAACATACTTAAATCTAATGATGATGAACTTGATGATATTGAACTTAAAATAAACACCTCTAACCTTCATCTTAGTATCATATCTCAATTTACTCTTACCTGG
>JARHVA010004038.1:735000-760000 GCA_037957365.1 Torreya grandis
CCAAAATATGAATTGGAAACACTAAATGATCAGTAAATTGACTCACTTTTAAAAATTATTACATGACTGAGTATAGACATTTTATGTATTAAGAAAGGTTTTTTTAGATATTGTATCCTCTAAATAATATCCTTAATGTTTTTTTGAGCAACTATAAATCAATTATATTATAAATAAACCAATCTCTTTACTAGTTTCTTAAGGATATAATATCAAAGATAATTCTATTTATTTAGGACTGTATAAGCCTAATTCTGAGTTTGTCACACATAGTCATTTGTAGATTTATTAAAAAAATATTTGAACACTTATAAAATAATATATCATATTTATATGACCATTTATAAAGTGTTTACAAGATTTAAAATGACTAGAAATAATATTCTTAGAAACATGTAAGTTTCTAATGATAAAACACTCTATTTTTAGTATGTATTTTTGAAGGCCAAATTCTACATTAAGGATATTTAATTAATTAAATTTTAAAATTATTTTTTCCACCTTATAATTCCATTTATAATTACATAAAAATATTATCATGAATTTTTTAATCACTCAATAGAGAAAAAATATTCTTATTTCTCTTTTTAGAGCTTAAATCCCTTTCTAGGTCTAATCTACCTTATTTGTAAGGATTTGAAACAATTAGGTCTTAAAATTGGTTATATAATTATATTAAATAGTTTTTAAATTAACATATAATAAGTAAAATCCTACATATTATGTTTTAGTTACAAAAACAATGTAAACTTGGTCAATCTGCTTTTTTCTAGGTCCTTAATGATCACCTATAGGCAAGTCAAAACACAATCATTTGTAAAGGACAAAAAAAAGTGAGTTTGAATTTTAAACTAAATAGGAAACCTTATAAATATGTATCAACTTTAAAAAAAGTTATATGAGATTCCACTCATTGAAAATGGAGATATAGGAGTTTTATCTTTAAGAACTTTGTTCTAGGGTTTCATAGAAGCCAAAGCCTTATAAGGATAATTTATAATGTCTAAAGGATATATAAATTTTTTAATAGGATCTTAAATACCTTATTAAACTTTTCCAATCCTTATAAATATTACATGAAAACTTTCACATGTGTTACAAATGATGACAAGTGACTGCAAATATACAATAAATAAGACTTTATGGGTTTCAATGAGAAAATCTTCAAACTAAGTGAAATATCAATTAAAGCTTGAATGGATGTTATTAACTCATACAAAAAAATATACACTTTATTTAAGGGGAAATATACCTTTATTTACAATAAAATTTCACTTATATAGTACACAATCCCCTATTCTAAATTATAGACTCTTTATTAACGTCTATAGTCACGGATTTTTTGCCCTTTTATGCTTGTATTCATCCTTGAATGCCTCGTTATTTGTATATTTGATGTGTATCTAGTAGTTGAAAACATTACCAATATTTTAAAAAATAATTTTGGTTGAGATTTACATTTAACCACTCAAACTTAAAATATAAAATGGCTTGTTATGAATATTCGTTTGTTACATTTGCCTTTTTTTTAACTTTTCAAGATGACTATGAAACTAGGAATTACTAGAAGACTCCTAGATACATTTCAAACCCATAAAATACATATGAAAACTGATAATTACTAATAAATGATAAAGACTTTTGAAAATTCAAATTACTTTTGGAAGAAAAACCTATTCAAGACTTCAAACTTACCTAGAATAACTTCTAAGACTTAGACAAGATTTTTTTATTATGTTAAAAGACATTTCAAAACTATCAATACCATAAACTATCCTATCCAATTAAAAAATTTATATTGACAATGATGATCCTACATAAAATCACCAAGGTATAAAAGGATTTCTTCATGAATTCTTGTTCTTATGTTACTATTGCTATTGAATTTATGATATTTAACTTTCTCTCTTTTCTATAGTTGAGTAAATTTGCTCCTATATCCCATGTCATATTTGGTTGATATGAGTTTGAGTGTACAAATTTTAGTATTTTATTCATTTTCTTATGATCTTCACCTATAAGGTTAATGGACTATCTTCATTGATGAAGATATTTATACCTTTCACTTTCATTGTCTCCTTATATGCTTTTGTTGTAACTTCATATTGGAATAATATGTTAGTAAAATAACCATATTCATTATGCTTTTGAGGTTCCTTATCATCAACTATGAGTATTTTATTTGTCTCATAGACATCAGATTTCACTTAAAACTCTATTTTATGTTCTTTCATGGCTATTTATCCCACTTTAGACTACTTATTATTACCTTCTTTTCCATTATTCTTATCTTCCATCATGGACCTATTATAACATTTCTTCTTTTCACTATTTTGACCTTCAACCTTGAAAATTTAATTGTTGTCTTTTAAGAAAACATTTTCCTATTTACTCACTATTTTATATTTTGGGAATCCACTATTCTTATTACCCATGGTTATTTCCTTCAATAAAGCAACTTTTGTTATAAATTCTTTATGATAGTTTACATCATTTATTGGTGATAACTCACTGAATAGGCTATCAAGTACCTTATTCAGATGTCCTTAAAAAATCTTAGTTTTTAAAGACAAATAATGTTCTTTATTAGTTGTACCAAATATATTTTATTCATAAAATGGTATATTAATTACATCATCCATCTTGAATTACTATAAAAAATCTTTATCACATATGAACATCACTTTATAAATTCCTTTTACAATTCCATCCTCTTATTTTAGTAGTAGAAGTATATGTTTATGTCCTTATTTATCATAAATATAGGTGTTTATTTACCCATCATGAATGGATTTCATATCATACTAAAAAAATTTGCCTCAAAGGACATGAAAAACATCCATAAGCATCATATCACACGTGACTTAATTCTTATTACTTCCTTTTTGGAATTCTATTTTACACTATTCATTCACTAGGATCTAATGACCCTTTTTCAACCAAGAAACTTTCTAAGTAATTAGATGAGTTACATTTTTATATTTATTTTATTGACCTTTAAATGGGTAGATTCCTCTTCCAGTTGGTTATTATATTTGTGTACTACTTTCTCCTTCCTAATATTCCTATATTTTACTTTTATTTGCATGATCTCCTTTACCTATAAGAGGCATAATTATACCCCTTGAGTGCTGATTTTGTCTTATTGACAAATTTTATTCTAATTTAAAGGATACTAATATACCACTTCAACTAATATATGTAAAATAAGAATAATTTCACCTTGAAAAAAAATTAATCCATTTAGATACCTAGTAACCTTATCCATGTCTTCCTCAATATGGCTTCCTCTTATAGTCAACCTGTAAATTTCTTAAGTATAATATTTAACTAGCATATATTTTTGTTTTTAAATATGAAGTTTCTTATAAATATTAGTTTTACAATATTTAGGCATAAAATTACCTTTAATATTTGGTACCATCCTGTCCCAGATCTTGAATTTAGGCTTACCTCTTCTTATTCTCTCCTCTTGTACTCCATATCACCACATTAATGCATGATATTTAATCCTTATCATGGAAAATTTGATTTTTTTGTATTCATAAACATTCTCATAATCAAATTAATTTTCTATATCACTTATCTAGTCAATCATGTCCTTTACATTGAGATTACCATCATACATTGAAACTTTTATTATGGGCGTTATTATAACACCCATTATTTCTTTGACCAATATTTATTTCGTTACTTCTTACTCCATAAATGTAGATAGTTATTAAGGTCTCTTCTCTTGTCTATCACTTATGTTTCCTACATATACTCTTCTCATTTTCGTAAGATCCATGGCCTACAATCTCATATTGATACTCATCATGTCCTCAAGCAACATAACTTGAGTGGGTTGTATCCCTTTTACTCAGCCTCTACTTGATCTCATAGCAATTTATATTTCTATCTAATTATACTTGTTTTGACTGATATATAATTTTTATATTGAGATTTGATACAATAATTTTATGCCAAGAATGAACTTATTCACTCCTATCTTCAATTGGATCTATCGTAAAAGTCTGCAAGTTTCACTAGGACTGTCACTTTAAAATTTGACTAAAATAATTAAAAATAAAACACCAATATTTCTTAGATTAAACAAATCACAAGTTATATGAAAGAATAAAAATAAATAATATAACTCATATATGTTTTTACACCAATCCAAAATACCAATTGGAAACACTTAATGATCATGAATTTGACTCATTTTTAAGGACTATTATAAGACTGAGTATAGACCTTTTAGGTCTTAATAAAGGTGTTTTTAAATCCTAAATCCTATCATTAGTATATTTAATGTTTTATTAATATATTATAGACCAATTAAAATTGAAATAAACTAATCTATCTATTATTTTCTTAAGGATATAATATCTAAGATAATTCCATCTATTTAGGACTGTACAAGCCTAATTTTGAGTCTGTCACACATAGTCATTTGTATATTTATTATACCCATTTTAAAAAAACTTATAAAATCATACATACTTTTTATATAAGCCTTTATCAGGTTTGGAAAATATTTCAAAGGACTTGAAATAACACTCTAAGAGATACAAGTTTTTGTAGCTAGAACATTGTATTTTTGTGAAGGTTCTTACCTTAATTCAATTATAAAATTATTTGTTTCACATTATAAAATTATTTATAATTCCCTAAAAATCCTATCAGGTCTTCACATGAAGTTTTAAATCAATCAACCTAGCCAAAATATTTAAATTTATCTTTTTAGTCTTTAAACCCCTTTCTAGGCCTAATATGCCTTTTTGTAAGGATTTTACTCAATTAAATATTTAAATGGGTTGGATAATTATATTAAAGGGTTTAAAAATTACCATATAATAAGGAAATAATACATATTAACTTTTAGTTATAAAAACAATGTAAACTCAGTCAATCTTCTTTTTTTCTGGGTCCTTCTTAATGATCACCTACAAGCAAGTCAGAACATAATCAATTATAAAGGAGACCACTAATTGCATTTAATTTTGAAACTAGTGGGGAATAATTATAACCATTTTATATAAACATTAAGCAAATTTATAGAAAATATTAATAGTTGAAAATAGAGATAAAGGAACTTTGTCTTTAAGAACCATGTTTTAAGGTTTCATAGAACACACAAAAGCCAAGAGATTATTAAGATAGTTTATAGAGTATAAGGGATATATATATATATATATATAATTTTTAATATGATTTTAAATACCTTATTATAATTTTAAAATCCTTATATCGAGTTCATGTAAACTTTCACATGTGTTAAAAGTGATGTTAACTGACTGAATGTATATAAAATAGAACTTTACAAGTTTCAATAAGAAAAGCTTTAAAATGAGTTAAAAATCAATTCAAAATTAAATGTATATTATTAATTTATACATAAAAACTCATAAATACACTTGATTTAAGTGACAATTTGCCTTTATTTATAATAAAATTAGACTTCAATAGAACACAAACCCTCATTCTGAACTGTAGACTCTTCATTAGCCTTGATAGTCATGGATTTTATGACCATTTAAATTTTTACTAGTCCTTAAATGTTTAATTATTTGTATATTCAATGTGGATATGTTACTTGAATACTTCAATCTTGGAATAACCAATTTTGGTTGAGATTTACATTCAACCACTCAAACTAAAGATAGAAAATGGCTTGTTAGGAATATTCATTTGTTACATTTGCCTTTTTTAACTTTTGAAGATGATGATGACACTATGAGGTAATATAAGACTCTTAGATACATTAAAGGCCCCTAAAACACCTATAACAACTAATAATTACTCATAAATGAGTACAAATATCCATATATTTACATAAAAGAGTTTTAAAAATTCAAATTTAAACTTTTAAAGGGAAAACTTATTAAAGACTTAAACTTACATAGACTAATTTATAAGACCTAGACAAGGTCTTGTTATTATGTTACAAAACTTTTCAAAACTATCAAGATCCTATACTATCCTAGCCAAGTATAACTTACATATCGACAATGATGCTCCTTGGTATGTGGATGTGTCTATTAGAGTTAGGTGCCTTCCAATTTTTGAATGATTTTCAATATTAAATGAATAATATAAAAATAAAAATTTGTGAGCTAATGATCAGGAGATAGTATGTGATGCAAAAAACAATAGGCCAACTTTCAAAGACCATAAATTTTGGTCCATAACTCCAATTGAACTCTTCCATGTGCCAAAATAACCATATCAAAATGTTTTTTTCTACCCTAAGGCTCTCTTCTAGCTTAGAGGCATTTTTCAAAAAAAAAAAAGGAGGCTAAATGAGACCAACTAAGGGTCTTAAATTGCATTTTATTGATTTTTTAGGGATTTTTCTATTTTTAGAAATTGTATATTTTTATGACCAGATGTAAACTCTAGTTGAAATTCATCCAATAGGCTGATTTTTGTTTTTAAAGTAATATGGGAGATTTTAAGAACTACACATGCTTGCATGTGAAACTTACTAAAAATAATAGTTGTTATTTTTAATAAGTTTATTTATGAAAGCATCTGTAGATCTAAAAATATCCCACAATAATCTAAAAACTAAAATTATCCTATTGGACTAATGTAAACTGAATTTAATGTCCAGTCATAAAAATATTCAATTTCTAAAAATAGAAAAACTAGAAATAACTAATAAACTATAATTTTGGACCCACATATGGTCTTGTTTTACCTCTTAATTTTTTTTTAAAACACTTATAATTAGAAAGAGAGGCTTATGGAAGCAACGTAAATTTTTATACAGTAATTTTAGCATGTGTAATATCTCAAATAGAGATATGGATCAACAGTTATGGCCTCTAGAAATTGGCTTATTTTTTCTACATCAGAATGCTAAGATATTTCAACATCAAGGATCTATTGAACACCACCTAGAAATTGTAGACCTTTTCATAAAAAGTGAAATATAAATATCATCTAATTATGTATAATGCATGATAATTAAAATGATCCTACCTTGATCTTGATGAATCCATCTACCACTTCAAGGATTAAAAACCTATGTGTGAAAGTATGTGGCATTAATGATAAATATGAAGTTTCCTACCATAGTATACTAGCCTATCATATCCAAATATACCTCAAATCTAACATGACATAAAATATATGAGATTTGAGATTAAAATATAATAGGGGGACATTACAATGAGATATGGTCACATATTTTCTTGTGATTTTGACTTTTTTGAGATATTTTTCCTTTAAATCTTTATTTATAATTTTTGTTTTGACATTTTATATTGGTATATTTTATTATAAATATTATTTATTTTTATGTTTTCCTCAAACATACATATTTTTAAAAATAATAAAGGGTCCTAAATATGATTAGGATAAGAGATCTTACACCTAGATGTTAAAGAAGATAACCTATGGACCAATATGTGTAGCCACTTGTAGACTTAGACCTTACAAAAGAGTTAAATATCATATTATACCCAAGTGCCCATAAATTTAAATAAGTAAAAATAAAGGATTAGGATCCTAATATATCCACCAAATCTAATGTGATACATCAAATACATGCTAGTAACTTATCACAAGAAAGGAATTTTTTTCTTCAAGGAGACTAGTCATAAAAGGATATGAAAGTACATGAGAATGTAATTTAAATCTCACAAGTTTGTAAATATGGGATAAACCCATAACTATGTGGGGTTTCACATCAATTATTTAGTAATGTCACTAGGTAATCCATATAAACCTATGATAGGTGGAGTAAAACAATATATAAATTAAAAATAAAACATTAAAAGGGGATAAGATAAACCCAATAGGAGAAGTTCACAAGAGGTAAGCTACCAAAGTATCCAAAAAGGAGGTAATGGTTGAATAAAAACAAGGGTAATATTCATGAAGATTAAATATTCTAAATAATATAAAAAGATTTAATGACTAAGTAAACCCAAGAGGGAAAGACATAAAAAGTAAAAATACCACATAATATAAAAATAATTAATAAATAGATTAAACCATGAGGTAGGGATAATAATATCCTAAAAAAATAAACATACAAAACAAACATAAAATAATTAGTGGTTAAACAAACCCAAGATGGAAATACATGAAAATTATAGATACCAATGAGATCTAAAATATGCAACGGTCAAATAAAACCAAAAGGTGTAATAAGTGATGCTAAGAATGTATATACATAAAATTAAATAACATGGTAAAAATAATTAAATAGTAAGAAAAAGGTAGTGATAAAGACATGAATTTTAGACACTAAAATATGGTATTATGCACTTGGAAATGTCATTCTTATATCTCTACCTCGTATGAATTTTATGACATATATCAATCTTGCACACCATTATCTACTATACACATTCTTTTTATGGGACTGACCTTCCTGATTTGTTATTAGTCACCACCACGAATTACCTATCTTATACCTAAGATGAGGATTCTCATACTTATACTATTTATTGATATTATATAACATGACCTATATTTCAAATGAGTCTATAAAAAATATAATAAAAAAAAATTGAAGGTATCCAACTCTAATAGACACATCCCCACACCAAAAAACACTCATTTCCCAAATTTAAATAATATTTATGGGTCGACCCATAGATTTTGAATGTATTTGGTGTGATAATTTACCCAAATTGTTATCTATTTATAAAAAATATTTGTAAGCCTATTTCCATATCTAAAAAACATATATAACTCATCAAAAAAAATCTATATAAATCTACACATAAAGAAGGACTACCCTAGACTTCCAAAACAATAAATAAATCATAAGGATTAGGTCCTATCCAATTAATGTTTTCCATTATAAAGCTCCAAAATTTATATCAATGGTTACACTAATAAAAATAGTACCATTTCACATGTACACTTAAAGGTAAGAACTACATGTGGCTTGATTTCACTCTTTGGATTATTTAATACATAAGCAACTATCACTTATTCATTTGGTATAGGATGGTGTTAGCTTATTACTTATTATATTTATCATATTTATATGTTATTAGTTTTTAAAGTTGATTTAATTTTTAAAATTTAAGGGGATATGTTCTATATATTTTATCAAATAGAGAGCATCTAATATCATATCATATAGGAAGATGAATCATGCAATGAGCTAGGATTAACCTACAACTTATCCTACGTAAAAGATCCACAATTGTATGAAGTAATTCAAATAGATCTAATTGATACTTAATATATTGATATATGGCCCAAAAAATACACTAAATCTATATACATATATATATATATATACATATATATATATATATATATATATATATATATATATATACATATATATATATATATATATATATATATATATGATCACTTATTAACAACATCAATAGAGAGGGTTCCAAAGACTATAGTAAATCAATATAATAGAATCACTCTAACTAGGTATTGTAATATTGGAATTAATATAATATAGTATTTATGAACTAGAAACCAAAATTAAGGGGGATGGTTAAGAAAATGAAAAATGGAAAAGGAATGCAGTAGAAAATGAAGGCCTATGTCACCGAAGGTGGGAAATGGAAAGGTTGAAAAACACTATAGTCACACTTACTATAAGTGTAGAGGAAATTAAAATAAGGATTTATACATTCATTAAGTTTACTAATTGGCCAATGGTGATTTTTAAGAGATGATTGTGGTTTAAAGGATAACAAAGGTTAAATCAAGATCTAGATAAAATGAATCATCTTATTGCATCCAATATTCTAAAATAAAATATTTTCCATCCAAGACAAGATATAAATAATGACTTTTCCAAATGTATACTTAAAAATAATTACGAGAAATTATAATGCAAAAATGAGTGCTCTTCTCTTTTGATAGAAATGGGGACTTATATTTATCATGATGGATGATCCTATCTCTTCTTGAATATTTTGACAAAACCATAAATCAACCTTGACATATTTTAAAATATGATAATTTAACCTTGAATTAGGTTCATTAAGTGTAATATAGTTGCAAAGTGTTTGTCATAACTTTTTGAATACAATTACATGGATTGGATTAATGTGAAAAATGGTGGGAATGAATAACTACTACATCAATTTAGGTCAATATACTCAAAAAAATATAGCTCTTGGTATAGTTAGGGGTTATAACTAATAATATTTCTTAGGTAATAAATTATGAGGAAAATTTAGTGGATATATGCATGATAGATAAATAACAATGTCTCTCACAAAACACCATCAATATTCCCACCTTTTTCTTGATGCACACTTTAAGGAAGGCACTTATATTGATTTTATATCAAATTTTTCTTAAAAAATAGAAAGCATCATCAAATTATAAAGTTCTAAAATATTATCTGTATAGATATGGCCCACTAAAAGCTCATAATGTGTCACTAGAATGTAACATGGGTTGGTGCTTTGAGAAATAAAATAGTAACACATTAACAGAGTTAATAAATTTTAGTATAAATTAGAAAATAAATTTAAGTAATTAATTTTTAAATGCATACCTTTACTTACCTTTTTTGTTGTGTAAGAGAATATACATTTGAAGTAGATCAAGAGAGGAATCCAATGTGTGGAACAAGTGAAAAACAAGATAAAATTAAAAAAATGCAAAAATATGATGTTAGTTCTAAAAAAATATCTACTCTTTTAGGATTTCTAATCTTATTTTGGTTTGTGTAAAGGACTTATGAAAACAAATTTATGATAAAAATACAAAATTTATGAGTAAGTAATTGAGGGTTTAATTTTATTGAAATTTTTCTATAAAAGGGGTTAATTATTGTTAATTTGTGCATTTGCTATTTTTGGAAAGAAGAGATCTATGTTTTAAAACTTATCAAAGGCAAGTACGATGGCCTGTGCTTGAGGAGGTGGATGAGTTGGAGGATGGATTGTAATATAAACTAGTGTATTCTAGGTACAAGGTGCCTTTATTATTTGTTTTTAGAATTTTGAAGTTAAAATGGTCTAGATTATAAAAAATAGGCATGAGGGTGAATCCATGTAGTTAAATTTACCCCAAAGTGTAGAAATAGAGTAAAACTTAAAATAATAAATGATTACAAGATAAAATTTCAAAATTAGCTCAAGGGTATTTATTACAACCTAGTGAAAAATCATTGCCTAAATAAGATGGTATCAAACAATCTGATGTAGTTGGAAAAGATGGGTTTGTGTATCTATACAATGGTGTATGAAGTGGTTGATATAGTTATATAGTGAGTTTCCAATGTAATAAACCATTCAAGAAATAAATATAATTTTAAACCTAGCCAATAGCATGGTATATACCTAGTAACATTTAAGTTATTTGATGGAGTTTAAATAGATGACTAATATAGTACACAAACCTTGATATTGTAGAAATCATGAAAGTCTGATGTAGTATAATATATATCTAGTAAAGTTAAGTCTAATATATGGATAATGTAATTTTGTACATGCTTGATATAGTTATAAAGATAGAAAATGGTTAACCTAGTATTGTACATGATCGATGGAATAGTTAATTTGATTATTTATTTATTTTTCTAGTTTGAGATATAATTTTTTGATTTTGGGTTAAGCATTTAGTTAGTTATATGTTATTTATCACTTTTTAGAGGTGATAAAGACTATATATACTAGTGTATGTACTATGGTCATTAGAAATACTAATGAGATTATTTGTCATGGCTTAGACTTACCTTACTACACCTATTTTCGGTTGATCATAAAGATGTGATAAATCCCACTAAGATATAGATTTATTCACCATGATCCTAGGTGCATTATAGAGACAAAATAATACATTCCATTGGGTGGTGGATGCATATTCCATTGAGGTGGATATCGCCCTAGAAGATGTTCCTACATTATTAGGTTTTCCCAATAATATCACACCATTGGTGTGTGATTATATAGGTTCAGTGGATGAGAGGATAGAATTATATTTATAGGTGATAGGATTAGAGAGATATGAATATCTTGGGTTAGTTGTGTGAATCTTTGATCTATATCTTTTGATCATTTTAGATATCAAAAAGGACATTATTGGACTTATGAAAACTCATGTGATCTATCACAATTCATATGGGAAGGTCCCATTGTATATTATGGATTTATGTTGGGAAATTTTAGATAATTAATTATTATATAATTTAGGTTATGTTCTTTAGGTGCAATTAGTGCACTATTTCTATGGAATGTTATCTAATGGCTAAAAGATATTGGGGCCTGTTGTGATTTTTTCAAGTTGAACTTATGATTTATTTCCTATGTATAAGCTAGTAGGGTTACCTAATGATGTGGATGATTCCCTCCCATGAATGTGAATATGGTCACAAGACCATATGTTTTGTATTTTTACACATTTCCCAGTGTTGTAAACTATTACTCAGTGTTAAATTATTTTGTGTATGTAACAAGATATTATGGATGGTTGTCCCTTATAGACAAACATTATAAATAAATAAGGCCATATAAGGATTACATGACATTATCCTTGGTCGATATATCCCCACATATTTCATATGTACCAGGGTAGTTTTGATTTGCACACATAGTGGTCCTTTTTGTGGTTACTACATTTTGGGGTCAACACATGACGGAGCAATGTGGTGTGAGAGGTGTGGGGACACTAGTAGAGGTTCCCATTATATGCCCTTATCAAATGAGAGATATTATATGGTGATATTATTAACAAATAAAAGGGGATTCATTAGATATTATTCTATAACAACATATAATATAACTTTCATAATGGACATGGAGACAAAGATGGCCTCTAGTTCTAACATTTGTACATCCACATGAATAACTAGAGGCACACAATAAGCAGATGTAACAATGCAACCTATATTCAATTGTTTTATTATGTGTCATGTGCATAGTGGATAAAAAATGATCCTATGATTCATCTTGGATAGTATATACATTTCAAAATATTATGAATATATGTTATGCAAGAGGTTCTTGGTGGCCAAGAAGATAGAACTACTATTAGTGAGTAAGATGTGTTGTATAATGATTATATTGAGATTACATATATAGATAGATATATGTTATATATATGTTATATATATATATATATATATATATATATATATATATATATATATATGTATGTATGTATGAATGTATGTATGTATGTATGTATTATTTTAAACATATATATGAGATATGATGTGATTTTGGTTTACATTTTATAGATTATACAAAAGAGGAGGTCCCATATAGGACCTTGGTGGTGAATATACATCATGAAATTTTGGATGATGTGTTACTACAACATGATATGATATAATTTATTGATATGTTTACACCTTCAACCTAGGGTTATGATGAGTGGTTTAGGTTAATCATAGATGATACCCTAGATAAATTTATATTATTAGTTGGAGATCAATCTATAATACTACTAGGACTTGGTAAGGGGGAGTTGTAAATATGCTAGGCACTAGGTGAGGATATAGACACTCATTTGACTACTACTAGGCATGTATTGAGGTTATAATCCTAGGTCTACATTATAAAGGGACATGTGTATGGTATAATATCATAAACATAGTCATTAAAATTGATTATACAAAGCTGGAAGTATTAGACCTCTATGGGTAGTGTAACACAACCTCATGATGGATTGGATCCTTAGATCTATTTTTTGTACTATGTATCATCATGTATCATGAGATATAGAAAAATTTTGAGTTATAAAAACATATACATATACATATATGTGTGTGAAGACACACATACACACACACACACACACACACACACACATGTGTGTGTGTGTGTGTGTGTGTGTGTGTGTGTGTGTGTGTGTGTCTCTCTCTCTCTCTCTATATATATATATATATATATATTCAAAATACATCAGTATACAACATCCATTAGTCATAATGAAACATACACATACACACAGACAAACAGACATATATATATATATATGTTTGTCTGTCTGTGTATGTGTATGTTTCATTATGACTAATGGATGTTGTATATTGATGTATTTTGAATATATATATATATATATATATATATATATATCTATATACATATATATATATATAGAGAGAGAGAGACATATATATATACACACACATGTGTGTGTGTGTGTGTATATATGTCTCTCTCTCTCTCTATATATATATATATTCAAAATACATCAATATACAACATCCATTAGTCATAATGAAACATACACATACACACAAACAAATAGACATATATATATATATATATATATATATATATATATATATGTCTATTTGTTTGTGTGTATGTGTATGTTTCATTATGACTAATGGATGTTGTATATTGATGTATTTTTTAATAAAATGATAAGTTCCAATTAAATATGTAAACACAAACCAGAAATAAATAAGTAATGAAAATAGGGAGAAACTTGAAATCAATAATTCAGATTTAATACTTATGCTAGTTTGTGATGGAAGAAAGTATGACCATATAATGACATGTGAATTATAGGGATAATATGGTATGAAAATATATTTATGAGTAAAGCTTGGTCGTATCCATGGTCTTACACTAAAACTCAAAAACTAAGCTAAGAGGAATGACAAGGTGGGTAATTGTGAGGAAAGCTTGGTCCTATTCAAGGTCTTACTTGTAATTCGTAAAAGGAGAACCAAAAGTGTAGGTAGAAAGTGTGATCATGGATATGATATGATATAATAAATATACATCAAGGGGAATATTAGGGATAAAGAAGAGATGAAAAATATGGAGTGAAGTGCTACATAGGTGATATAAAAATTGTTAACAATGATGAGACAAACTAAAAAGGTATATTAGTGATAATAATTAAGTGATAATAATTATTGGCATCAATGACCTAACGCACTCAAAATAGTGAAAATATAGATTGGGATAACAAATGAAGTACATAAATCATCTCATGAAAGCTATACATGAAATAAAAATTTAAATGGACCTAACTTCCTGCAATGTGTTCTCTACTCCTTAGGACCATTAAAAAGTTGTTGGTATACTATGAAGATTAGGTACTTGCATGAGAAATAAGGTGCCACTAGTCGATAAAATGAGATCTCCTATCCCAATCTATTAGTCTACTTACTCCCCAATTAAACTTAGATCTATTATAAGGCCAACTGTGGAATTTAAGCTTTGACTAAGATAGGAGATGTGCTAAGAGATGATGTCTTTTAGTGTGATTTAAATTTTAATATTGTAATTTCATTTTGATCATAGAATTTTGTTTTATTTTATGACATATTTTAATTTTTTATGGATTTTTTATTCCTCATCCATATGAATACATATTACAAAAAATTAGTTAAATAAGTGAAAAACATAATATACATTACACATGGTCACTAGGGAAGATTACTAAATATCATGGTATCAAAATATTCCTGGACTTGCTCATAAGTAAGTGTGAAATATCATAATTGATCTATGCATGACTATAATTAATACAAATAAAAATAGAATATAAATATTATAAAAATTTTTTTCATGTAGTCATTGGTAAAATTATGGGTATACTTGTATTTAATCACAAATATGTAAGGAAGCATACGAAAAATGACATAGGCTATACTGAATATATCCAAGTCACGCATATAGGCTATAATATCTTACCAAAGAGATATTAAAAGTACTTATGAAGGTAATAATAATCTCTAAAGGAGAGAAAATAAGGAAATGAAAATGAAACTTGATAAAGAGGACCCATAAGTGTTATTCATAGTGTAATGTTTAACAACAAAAATGTTATGTGATATGAAATACATAATATTATAAATAGGATGTGATAGATGTAAAGTAATTTAAAAAAAAAAATGATGGAAATGAAATAAAAACATGATATAATGGGATTTAAACCACAAGTAATAACCAATGCTCATAATAAAATGTAAATATCAAATCCAATCATAAGGTAATGTGAATAATAATATGATATGTCACAAAAATAAGTAATCATCAATGTTGATAGATATCCTAATATACATCATAAATAATTTCTTATAAATATTATCATAACTCACATATAGATCTGATCATGGTCTCATCAATCTTCATAGAGATTCATGTGAATAATTATTGATGCACGATCTCTATGGAGAAATTAAGAGATTGAGAAGAAAAAGGATGTAGATGTTGTATCTCCTATGAGGAATAATCAATAGGTAAATATGCACTAGGATATATATGGTATACTATAATATTTGAGAATGCATGGGCCTATGAAAATACTAATCCTTCATCTAATAATTATCCTAATGACATTGTTGGGAAGGTAAACGTGTAGGTCATGGAAAATCATGGAAATTATACTAGAGTAATATACATCTATCTACATTATGTGTAGTACACTAATACAAAAGGTATAATAATTCCTCATGTTTGGAAATATATTTTGGATATATCTTAGGAGGTGGAAATTTATTATCATTATAAGGTTGTGTTGTTTCAAGATGAATCACATCAATTTAATGTGGAAGCTATCAATATGTTTCAAAGTATCCATAGTTCTGACATGGAAATAACAAGTGTATAGGTGGGATTAATTGATTGATGAGGTATGCTACTTATGTTAGTAAAAAATTATGTTTTAACTATTGTGTTAATAATATGTATTATGCTTTACAATCTTTGGGACAATGACCAACTATCTTATGAAATTCATAATATGGTTTATATGCCCATCATCTAGGTAGTGAATCATGTTTTGGAATGGGTAAAAACTCATCAATTAAATCATCTTGATCCATGAATTTATGATTTAGATCCTAAGTAGGTGATGTAAATATGAAAGATAGACTAGGTTCATGTCAAAGTAACTTATCAAGCATCTCTAGGGGAAGGTTTCTTGAAGGATCCAAAAAACTAAAAAAATTGTAAGGTCCTATCATGGCATGATCAAAGATCATACCCCTAAGAGGCTAAAAGGTTATTAATGTATAATTATTAGAATTTGGTAGCGAATTCAGCTCAAACATATGAAAATCAATTAAATAATAAATAATTTCAGTGCATTTTAAGGAGAAGAGACTATATTTACCAAGTGAATGATGTACATGTAAAGTAGACTCATAATAATGATGTGAAAAAGATCTATAATTAATATTTTTTACATCCTTTTCTTGAGCATAGCCTTCTAATAATGGTTATATAGGGAATATTCATCATATTAATTAGGTGTATTAAGATAATTAGTGTAATCATCAATATTCTATTAGCTAGAGAAGAATGAGGGTCTGATTGTTTAGGCCTGAATATTGAAGTAGGAATGTCATTTGTTGGATTTTTATGATACCTACATCATAAAGGAGGTAATTAAGAAAGTATGTGGGAATGGAGATATGAATTTATTATTTTGAAACTAATTTAGTTGGGTTTGTCATCATCAACATATAATAGGTTAGGAGGGATGTTTCCTACATGTCCAGAGTGTCTATTATAACTAAAAATATAACTAATAGGATAGTTAAGTCATTAATATTTGATAGAGGGGAGGTTATGTAAAGGTTTTAAGGTAGTATTTTAAAAACACCATGATATTTTTTTTCTAAATTACAAGGATCATTTTCTCCTAGAATCTTATATATAGCACTGTATGGTGAAATTTGACACACTAACATGTTAAAAAGTCAATAAAACTCATGTTATGTATATAAGGTAAGAAAAATAAATTGTTATATGATAGATGTAAATTATAAAACATGGAATTAAATATAACCATGATGGGAGGGGTTGTGATTGGAATCCAAATACAACCTATGGGAGGCATTTTTATTTGATCATAACCTTGGCATATACTTTAGGTAGATTTAAGATTGATTTTAGAGTATCTAAGACTTTTAATGAAGTCAATGGAAGAAATAAAAGTTTTATATCCTTAATCTATCAAGGCATGATTAAATTGAATATAAATCATTTTAATACTAATGAATAAATGAGTATCATATGCACAAATTAATATTTTGTTTGGTATCATTAAAGAAATAGGATTTTTGAGTGAGAGATAAGTATATGTAGTTTCATTAGCTAGTATATGCATTTCTTCACATTGTTGATGAACTCTATCCTTAGACCCAGGCAATATAACTTATTTTCCCTTGTGTAGAGGTTTAGGAATGTTCATTAAAAATAAAAATCTAATTAAACAATTATGAAGATATGGATAAGTCCTCATAAATTCTAGAAAGGGAACTTAGGGTGGGAGATGATACATTTTAATTATAAAACACCATTCATCATTTCCATCTAGAACTACATTACATAAAGGTGCATAATGTTGAAGAAAGTATAATGAATGAGGATAAGAAGTGCACTAAAATTTATGATGATTGGAATTAAGTTTTTTGGAATTTATTGACATAGGTTGGTTAGGTGAATCAAACTATCTTAAGTTAGTTGATGTTGTTTTTGGCGTATATAGGTAAATAATTGACTCCATTTAGGTAGTTGGTGATATGAGTTGAGATGTAGGCACAAAATTATATTTATTTTTTGTATTTGAATTAAATATTTTTTAGTGGATAGAATTTTATGGTATTAGATTAGTTGATGCCATAGAAATGGAAGAAGAGTGAATCATACTATATCATTTTTTATGATACATTTTGGACATATTTTAATGGAGAGGAATGTATGATGATAAAATTTATATTATGAGGTGCTTATATATACTAAATATCTATGAAATAATTTGGATAAGTATCCCAAATAATGTAGAAAGTAGGAAATTTATTGTCATTGAAATGAGGATAAGGATTGATATATGATACTGCATGCCTCATATTGTTCATGTTGACTACATTTTCATTCTTGGTTAAATAATTAGGGTCAATTAAAATTTCCAAACATTAAAGGTATGAGGTTGAGTATTATTATAGTAAGTATTGGGAAGTGGATATTTATAGATATCAAGGTGAGTATTAGCTTGATTAAAAGATTCATGCTTGAATTTGGAGTCATGAGAGTTAGCTACATTTTCAAATGTTTGTTGATGTTTAATAAATCATAGTTTCATGATCAAATTATGGATGAAGGAGAAATTAAAGAGAAAATTTCCTAATTTGTCTATAGGTTTTATGATAATGTTCCCAAATTTCATGATACTAATAATTTTTTATGGATCATACCAATTTCTAGTATGGTGAGCATGGCCAAGTTATCTTGATGAAGGTTTAGGAATACATTTTTGGATTCCCACCATGGAAATAGGTTAATGACCATCAACATTATTTAGATATGATGAAGATGAGGGAGGTGGATGGGAGGAAATTGCCATGGGAGGTGGGGAAGGAGTTGCTTCATTGAGGTAACCAGGAATAATAACATGAATGGAATGCATAAAATTATAAGTGTTTATAACACCATCATTGCTATCATGATTTTTTATATATAGTAAACATACGTGTTCCTACCATAGGTTGGGAAGGATAGAATTATCTTATGAGGAAGCCTTGATGTTTAGTGTGATTAAGGACTTCTTCCAAATATTTTTCAAAGATAGTTATAACATGATATTGGAGTTTGGGATGAAGAGAATTAGTGAACAAATATAAAAGGTTATCTTATGACATGTGTTCATATTTATTAAATAAATATTTCCATATTTTAATGAAAAATTGAGAAATTTTAGATTCTACCTGTTTGAAATTAATAAAATGGTCTAATCTATTTTTAGGTAGATCATTGGTTTGAAATTACTGAACCAATATATTGACTATGTCTTATAAATTAAAGATAGTGTGAGACTTGAGTTGCTTGTACCAATATAAAGCATCACCTATTTTTGTTTTGCTAGAACTATAATCAGAGGGAAGGTATCAACTTTAATCCAATCTTTATAAAGGATACCAAAATCTTTCAAATTCAAAGCAAGATCATTAGATCTATTATAAGTGATAGTAGGAGTAGTACCTCCTATGTATTTTTTTGTAATTTGAGGGATTAATGGTTTATTTTGAAAATGCTTCATGATCTTATTAAGAAGAGGGGGTTAAGGAATGAAATTTTTCTATCACATACCAATTTCACACTAAGTTGAATAACATGTTTGATCTATGGATTATTATGGTTGTTAGCTGATTAACTATTGATTGATAAAGCTTTATGTCATATGTTGATTTTTGGATAGTTGTATGTTTCTTAATTTACATGATTGATTCGATATAAGATAGTTGTAATTTTATACTCTATACTTTATGATAATGCTTATTAGTTATACAACAATATTTTATGGATATAATTATGTAATGGGATAAATAACCTAATTGTTTTGAGGTGGATATAGGACAAATCCATCCCTCAAAGTATGATGGAGGTACAACACCATCATATAGGATGGTGTAGATTGATACATTGAGAGATAATAGAGAGAGAAACTAGAAAACCACACACACACCATAGTAGAATATCATGTTTTGTGATAAATTATTTGAGTTAGATAGTTGTGGTATGATTTTTTTTCTATTATGAATGTCTCTTGTGATATTTTATGTACTTAGATCTTTTTATGTGATTATGTGATTTCACTGATCTAGTTATTGGCTAGTTTATTTGATAAATATGTACCAATCAAGTTTAATGTGAACAATCATTGAATTGTATATAACTAAATATTTGTTTAATAATGCTTGTTTGCATTCTTTGTAGAAATAATAGATATATGATATTAATTAGTTGAGTCATTTTGTAAGTGACTATTTATGTTTATAAGGTTACTATTATCAATTTTAATAGTTAGATAGACATATAAAAGACATAATTAATTATAAACTCTTTGTTAATTATTAATGACATATTTTTAGATGGTAAAATGAGATTTGTGTTTTGAATTAAGTATAGTGATTAGACAATAAACATAATTTAATTCAAGGTATTATAGAAAACATCATTGTGAAACAATTATATAAAAACTAATGTGTTTGTTTAATCATTTGATAAAGCCTATGGTTATTTTTTTAAACCTAGAGGGTTAAATTATAGTTTGAGGTCCAATGCATAGTATTTAAATAATTATGAAAATATTTTAAAAGTCATATATGTTTTACCCATGCCATATAGTTATTATGTTAATTCACTAGTAAATGATCAACATTACATGGAATAATATTGATGGTGGACTTGCCATTTATTTAGTTTGCTTAATCTATGGAATTTGATGCTAGATCTGATTAAGTCAAAAGGAATGCATATATTATTAATGATACATAATGATTATTTTATTTAGTCATGGAGAAGTTTTGAGATGATTAGGGTTTATAGTCTCTCATTTCCTCCAGTTAAAAATCATTATTAAAAAAAATCATGATGCAATTTTGGTTTCTAGCTGCGTGAGAAATAGTGGTAGACTATAGCTTAGTGGGGGTTTTATTGAGCTAATCTAGCATGCATATTTTTTTATCAGTTTTGTTTATCAAGAATAAAGGGAAAATTTATGCCAAATAAGGTGATTTAAAATAATAAAATAAGGAATAATCCATTGAGTCATGGCTTATCGGTGAGTAGCAAGCAGAAAGAGAAGAAAGTAAGTTTGAGCCAAGGAAAAAGATTAGGTACTACTACCTTGGAATTATCATTATCATTATAGATTAGTATTGTAATTTAAATTATTATGTATTGTGTTTGATGGATTTTAGAATTGAAATGGTTTACTAGGTTTTTCATTTATTTTGAGATTAGATAGAAAAATATTAAAGGGATATTTGTAGGGCCCTATGGAATGTTTGGCCCTCCACAGTACCTTACATCCAACCTAAGGTAAACCTAGTGGAATGGGTAGAGCTGTAGGATTTTTCCATGGTTATTAGGTCTATATGTAAGCTCTTAATTCCTAATTCAATTCAAAAATACTTTTAAAATCATTGAATGATTATTTCCTTTAAAGGTTATTTTAGATTTGGCCTTCGACTCAGTTCTAGTGTCAAATCATTTAAGGGATATATTCATTAAGGCATTCAAAAAATATTGATTCACTAGTACAGAAATAATAATATATGATTTAAAAAACAACTAAAAAATGCATATAAATGACCAAACATGATCACGTGATCATTAGTAGTTTATTTCCAGTCATTTATAATGATGACCACATTGATGACTAAACCATTTTTAGTCATTTATTGGTTATTTTGATTGACTAATTTGGTAGTATATTTAGTCATTAATATATTCATTGATTTTTGTTAAGTAGTCATTTATTTAGTCATGGTAGTCATTTATTTAGTCATTATAATAATTAATTGCCATCAATTGGTAGTATATTTAATCATTTTTATTCACTAATTTTCATATATTGATAGTATATTTAGTCATTTATATTAAATGATTTCCATCCATTGGTAGTATATTTAGTCAATTTAATCATTATTTTGTCATTCACACCTGCATGTTGATTGTGCCATCCAAATTTGTTTATTTTTATGCTCACCTCAAATGACTTAAAGTTTGTTAAAATGTAGTTAATGTATGATACATGACCAGTTGGCCTATGCAACAATGTTACAACCCATAGTAACACATCCTATAAAATAAAATTCATTTCCATATTTATATATATTTTGACCAAAATTATTATATAAAATATATATATTTCCCAAAAATATATATTACCATTTGAAACTATAATATTTTATTCTTAAATAAATACATACATACATACATACATACATACATACATACATATATATATATATATATATATATATATATATATATATATACATATGCATATATATATATGCATACATATATATATATATATACATATACATATATATATATATATATATATACAAATATATATATACACACACACACACAGATATATATATATATACATATATATATACATATATGTATATATATACATATATATATGTGTATATATATACATATATATATGTGTGTGTGTGTGTGTGTGTGTAATTTTTATACTTTAAATAATATAGATAAATTAATTATTAAGACTAATAATTATTAATAATTTTTATATATATATATATATATAGCCATTGGAAACCTAAATACATATAATAAATAAATACATATATTATGTATTTATATATAAATAAATAAATAAAGACAAATAAATTCATACATCTAATAATAATAATAATAATAAATTAATTAATTAATTATTTAGACTAATAAAAAATAATAATAAAATAATTAAAAATAAATAAAATAAAAACAATAATAAAAAATAAGGTGGGGGAAGGGGAGCTCGGCCAATCGACCACCCAACCCCTAGTAGATTTAAGAAAGGGTTGTGGCCGATGCCAAGGCCATAGCCCTGGGTCGGCTTATGCACCCTTAAAAAGAAATTTAGTAAAGAAAAAAACTATAAAATAAAATAAAATCCTCAAATGCATTTTTTTATTAAACAAAAATAAAATAAAATAATAAGTTAAAAAAATATAAATTAAAAAAATTGTAAAACATTATGTTATATATATATATAATTTATTATGAACTCGGGTATTTTTATATATATTTGTGTGTGTGTGTGTGTGTGTGTGTGTGTGTGTGTGTGTGTGTGTGTGTGTGTGTGTGTGTGTGTGTGTGTGTGTGTGTGTGTGTGTTTGATTGATTTTGATAATCAGATATATATAAATAAAAGTAATAAAAAGAAAATTTAAAGAAAGTAAGAAAATACATTTACATTAAGTTTATACATGCAAGCAATATGATTTCCATAGTGAAGTGAATTATTTTGAGCTTCCTCCATAGATTGAACCTACAAACCTATGAGAGAAAACAAAGTAAAAAATGAAAAATGGGTTTGAATAAACCAATTTTTATTTAGATCATAAGGAAATTTAGGGTTTTCTAAGAATACCTATATCTTAAGGTTTAGATTAGTTCAATCTTATGGCTCTCACTTTTTCCTCTACTTGTAAGTTGGTCCACTTTCAAATGGGAGGGAAAAAGACTTTTAACTTTAATATTTAAATTTAAAGTTATTCAAATTCATTCTTGGTGGATTACGTGAAATTAATGAATTATTTTATTTTATCTTTGTAAATTAGTTTTTTTCTTTAGACTTGTAAAACTTAATAATTATGTATTAAAAAAAATGTTTAAATGTATTTTATTTAATTGTTTCATGGGTAACCCTCCTACACTAATAAATAAATAAATAACATTTTTTAATTTAATTATTAAAGGTAAATAATATTTAATTATTAACGGTAAATATATTTTGATTTTTATGTTAAATTTTAAATTAATTATTATCAATTAGTTTATTAAAATAACTTTTGGATTTAGTTATTAATAATTATTTATTTTATTTGAATGGATAAATTTTTGTAAGTTAAAATAATTAAACTATCTTCGTTGATTTTTATAAGGTTTAATTTAATTATTTTATTGCAAATGACAATTATTAAAGACCAATTAAATAGTTTAACACACTTAACTTAATGACACCTTAATAGTCAAATTCATATCTTAATGTAATTATTATTAATATTTTTAAAGTAATGTAAATAATATTAAAGTATTTGGAAATAATGATTATTAATTGCTTAGTGTATCATTTATGAAATTGGGTTTTCAATGTTCAATTAATTTATTTGTTTAGTTAGAAAACTTTTAGTAATAAATCAGAACCAGTTTGATGTAGTGGCATATGAACTTAGTCTAGTTTTGTGTATAATATAGTCTTAGTAGTATAAATAATTGGGTCTCTACATCCATGAGCTATATCTCTAAACACCTTTTTTATTACCCACTTTAATATCATATTGTCTAATTTGTATTTGTGTGACTAATTATTTACTCATTTTTATTTATGTGACTAATTATTTAGTTGTGTTTTTTATTTGATGATCAAATTAGTCATTTATATCTATCTTGAAAAAAATTAGTAGAATTTCGTCATTTTTAGTTGTTATGACTAAATGTTTTAGTCACATAGTCATTTATTTCCCAGATTCTACTATTATTAAATTTTGGTTTATATGAAGGACTTGACTATGTATAACCCTAATTGAATTTTTGTTATAGACATTATGGGTTCTTTA
>JARHVA010004038.1:775000-950000 GCA_037957365.1 Torreya grandis
ATGAGCTTTATTGTGTATTTATATAAAATACTTTTGATAATTCCCATTAATCAACCTTACAAAATGTTTAGGAAGACCCAAAAAATTAATTTTAAATTTGGAAAGTAGATATTATTGGTGTGAGATGTGACCATCCTAGGTGTACAATAATATGGCAATATTCTTGTCTACCTAGCCCAACTTAAACCAGAAGATTAGGGATAATTTTCCTAATTTGTAGACAATATGAAGGTGATATTAAGTAGTTTATATATACACAATATTTTCATACTTTATCGATTATTAATTCTTTTTCTCTTGCAATAACCCATAGAGTTTTAATATATCTGAGTGCATGTCCTAAAGAGTACACTAGGAAAGGGATGGACAAACCATTGGTACTTTGTAAGATTAATGGTCCCTATACCACCACTTAAAATCAACAAAAATTTCTATTATACACTTCCCTAAGATTTAAAACCTATCCTATACACTCCTACAAGAAATTCAATGCCTTATTCAACCCCTACCTAAGACCAAAACCCTTTTTGACCTTTATAAAGTAATGTTATCCTAGGTTGAGCCTATATAAAAATAAATATTAACACATTAGGATCGAGGTTAGCCTCAACTAACATAGATTGGTACAAAATTTAATTTTATTGATTAATGATACAAGGTCGAATTGGTATGACACTATCAGATAAACTTTTGGAAAGGTTTAGGGTTAGATTAAGTTATATATACACATTCATTTTTACATTTCTTAGAGAGTGAAAGAGTTAATTATTCATTTATGTTTCTTTATAATTTTCTCTTCCACAATTTTAGTTGAGGATTTATTTACTTAAGGCTTACACTTTGAGAGAATAACTTTTTCCTGTTAAATCTTGAGATTCATTAGGAACACCTTGGGTAGACTATATTCCATTGTCTATCCTTATATTCTTCAATAATACACAATAACCTCTTGTGAAGTACCTTTGTCCAAGGGAGAGATTGAGTCTTGATAGGTTCATCTTCGAGGTAATTATCTCTAAATTTACTCCTCTATTTTAGTAGATAGAAGTACAATAATTAATGGCTTTTGAATGTATTTCTCTCTCCATGCATTATGTCTATCTCTATACATAGATTACTTATGATTAGTATATGCATATTTAATTTTTATTTATACTACCCCAATTTTACACCATAAGCTTTAGTGAGCCATAGGTTATATTTTACTTTACTTTGCATTTACTTTGTGACTAATATAAAACATAAGACTTAGATAGGGTTATCACATGGTGTTGATTGAATAAAGGATTTGAAACCATCTCTAGTGATATTATTGTGGTAAGGGACCCTTGGTTAGGTCTATTAGATCTATCTTGGTCAAGAACCCAATTTTCTAAATGTGCCAACAAGCAAAAATGTAAGCATGGTTTATCTTCTATGAGCTAGGATGGATGTGTAGGTTAGCTACATTTTCCATTGTATACATTTTGGTGAATCTGATGTGAAATATAACCATTTTAGGTTTTCATTCATGAATTCATTTTATTATCATATTATATTTTTATATTTTTCTCTATACTATATTGAGCCTATCAATACAGTCTAATAGTTTGTGTGCATGTTTAACACAATCATTTTAAATCAACTCTAGTTTTTCTATTTAGGTTTTTTCCAAATACAAGTGACTAAATAGATAAAATTAACATAGTCCTCTTTGTTAGGTACATAATTATAGACTTCATCAACATAGTAAACTATTTTCATAGTTCTCCTTTTCATCATTTAGGTTTTTAGAGATAATTAATCTAGTCGACTTTATTTGTAGATTATTTTTCAGCATATAAGTTTTATAGACTTAGTCAAACCAGACAAATTTATTCACATAATAGAAAAATGAGATTTTGAATAATGCAACATAAAGTTTATAAATTAAGTATATTAAAAAATATCAAGGTTCATTATTACCCTCTCTATCATTTCTATATATCATTTACAGTCTTGTTTTTCATAGTTTATAGTCTATAAAACTATAACCCTAAGGTGAATTGGGTTAACTAGATCGACATAGTTCAATAGCATGTCTTCTATAAAAAAAACTCAGTCAACTCTTTGGACTATATTCTTATAGATTTTAATTATACTATAATGGTAGAGACCCTATCAACTTTGTTATATATTGTTTGAATAAAGTGTATCCTAAACCAACTCTATACTCTTCATAGTCAAATAAATTAACTTATTTCTCTATTAATTAATTTCTTTTCCTTTTTAGTCACTTGCATGCTTAAAGTAAAAACCATAGATTAATTAGGAGAATTTTAATTTAATTATTTACTCACATTATTTCTCTCATTTGTACACACTTAAAAATCACCTAAACACTAAAAATCATTAAACATTTTCATCCCAAGGTTTACTTACATGGATTACATCACCAAGGGGGAAGTAGATTTGGTTTTTGGGCTAGGATAAATATGTGGTTGATGGTATATATTGTCAAAACACTTGACACACTTATCACTTTGATATTGGGAAGTGAGGGGATAGGACCCAATATCAAGCTAGTACTATCATGAATACAAATCCCATTTAGCCTAAACCACCTAAAACTATCCATAGATTTCTTTCTAGTTCTATTACAACCAAATCCCCATCACATTAATTTTAGAATTTAGTATAACTTAATAAAATTTAGGAATGATCAATTAGCTTAGCATTTGCATTCATGTTTTGATGCTTGATATTTGATCGTTGTATTTTGTATTTCAAGACTTGTAGTAGCTAGTGTTAGTAGAGGGTTTGTGTTGTGTGATACTATTAGATAAAACACATTGATATGATTATTTCCATGTTTAATTTTATTTATTAGATTTTATATTTTAAACATTTTCCATATTTTTAGAACACAATCATCCTTATCAACATAGTATCTTACAAATTGTTAGCTTTTCTTACTTTTAGTACACTGGCGACCTATTTGATTGTGTAAATTTTTACCTTTCCTTAGTTTTACCATTTGTAATACATAGTCTAGTATTTTGAGTATGTATTTTATATCCTATTTTGTGGGACTTTCCTATAGATTCCATTAACCTATTTGATTATGTACCTATTGGTCAATATTTTTCTATATTTGGTTAACTCTGTCCTTTTTTCCTCCTTACTTCTTGATTTTAGATTTTGTCTTCAAGCATCATGAAATCCCTTATCAAAATATTTTTGGGAAATATGAATCCATTTAGACACTATATGGGATGCTCTTTTCTTCCAACCTTTTCTAACCTAGAGGATTTTCACTCTTTGATCACATATTCTCATCCCTCATCTTTTGACTACAATATGGTCAAAATATCTCCAATAAATGAGATTGATAGATCAAAAACATTCCATAATTTTCAATATAATTCTCACATTATGGCATCTTATGATACTATGGGGTAAATTGACACAAGCCTAACAAATAACCCCATAAGAAACCTTCTCAACACCAACAACCCACCTTGTACCAATCCACCACCTAACAACCCTCCCCTAGTACTAATTTAGGTAATCTTCCTCCTAAAACTAACCCATCAATTTATACAACTCAAATTCTAGCATAAATAGTGCAAAAAATGAACATCATGCAAATATATAATACCTCTCAAATGATGAAACTAAAACATCATTTGATAATCATGGCTAATTATCCTCCTATTCTTCTTCCTCAAAATAATAAAAATTTCATTCCTCTACCTCTTAAATATGTCATTGGAAATGTCATTACCCAACCTATTATGCAAAACAAGATGATCTCACACATTTAAAATCGACATTTATCCCTCTTTATTCTATCTATTGATATTGGTAATATATCTCAAACTATTAAATATGATAGGACTAAAGACCCCACATCTTTCCTCAAATCATTCAATAATATTTATAAAGAGTGGATCCAAACTAATATATTCAACAATACTAATTAAAACTTCACCGATGGCATATTATAATGGTATAACAAACGTACCCAACATTATATATGGAAACTTAAAGATTTAGTCAATCTTTTAGTTAAGGAATTTCAACATAATGATATTCTTGAAAATTATCTAGTCGCTTCATCATTTCTAATCAATCCCCTACCAAATTAGTTCATGATTTTATGAAATGATGTAAATATTTGGCTCACAAAGTTGATCACAACACAACTAATGATAACTTGTTCAAACTTTTCATAATTATTGTGAGACCTTCCCTCTAATACAAGGTTTAAACTTTTACTCCACAAAATTTAAATGATGTTGTCAAAAGAAATAAAAAATAAGACTTTATAAATAAATAGTTTTAACCTAACATTAAAACCATAAAGGGTTATTTCCAATATTCAACCAATGCAATCACTGACAATCCTCCTCAACCCAAACTAAGAATAGCCAAAATAGAAAATGCCCAACCTTCTCATATTCTAATAACTAGTTAGCAAATAAAATAACTTTTACTACCTTATAAACCATCCACATATATTAATAAACCCCCTCAATTGTATGATCCTATAAAGTATTTTTAGTTTCATGTTGATATAATACATTCCCATGAAACATATTGTGGTCTTACAAAAAATTCATTTTTTTATGCTAGGAGACTCATTCAATCATTATTACATGATCAAAATATATCATCATGATTATGTTAATTCTTTTCAAAAGAAAATATTTAAAATATTCTTCCTCTAACATTCCAAAAAAATTATCTACATCAAAACCTAAATAATCAACCAAGAATATGTGTGTGATTGATGCTGACTATGATCAATACTATAATAATTCCTAATACATGAATGCATCTAAGGTCAATTATAGATTCAAACCCACCAAAAAATACCCTATCATAAAACCAAACAAACCATCACTATAAGAGTAACTTATCAAAGATACTACTACCACTAACCTTCCTTCAGAAACCAATGAAGAACCACTTCCTCAATCCAAATCTACAACTACCTTTCTTCCTACTAAAAGCATTCTACCTACCAAGAATTTTGATAGTTATTACTCTTCTAATTATCATTAGAATTTATTAGAGGAAATTAACTCCATTACTTTAAAAATATCTCTTCTGGAGTTAGTTCACACTTATCCCTGTCATAATAAATTCCTAATGCAACAACTAAAAAAATTGAAGAACCATCTTCCCTAGAAGTGGAACAATCTTCTCACAATCCTATACAAATATAATTTCATACCATTAAAACTAGTTTTATTTCTCCAAAACCTTATATAAATTTCCTTGAGGAAGGCATAATCAATGATGAAAGTCTTTTTCACACTGATGATCCACCTATATTTCTTAAAATAGCCATTAATACCACGCTTATTCATAAAGTATTAGTAGATTAGGGGTCAAGAATTAATGTGACATACCTTAATCTCATTTAACAACTTGGGTATAACAAATATCATCTCAATAAAAATAACTTAACATCTCATGGACTCGATAAGACCAATCAAAGGTTGATTGGTTGTATTTAGCTCCCTTTTACTATTAGACCCAAAAATATACATATTAAACTTATGATTCTTGACTTACCATTATCTTATAATATAATATTAGGTCTCTGATGGACACATTGCATGAGGTTTATTACCTCTTTTGATAACAAATGTATGAAGTTCATCGATAATGGAAAATAATATAAACATGAGGATGATCCTAACCTATGGAGTACTTAGCTTCATAACCTCAAATGGTAGTATCATATTACATCTATTCCAAGAATTAATAATGCACCTTTACCTAAATTCATCAATTTGAATCTCTAATTACTAGCCATTATTCTTATTCTAATGATGATGAGCCAAATGATTTACAAAACATGTGTAATAATATAACACTGCCTCCTTACATTTATGAGTGTCTTCATCCTTCCTTTTTACCTAGTTATCATACCATCCCTCTGATTAATGAGATTAAAAATTTCTCTCCTTCATGTAAAACACCTGAAGTATCCTATATAGAAGATGATTTCACTTGTAATGACTATGGAGTGGCAAATATATTTCAATGCCCCTTAACCATGTCACCTCATAAAGTTAACAATCTAGGCATATCACCTTTTTATGTTCCTTTTGAGAGTCAAGCATGTACTATCTCTCCCAACTATGATGTTAACTACGTTATGGCCCAAATGCAATCAAAATACTTAGATGTTCAACACTATTATCAAACCTTAGTTAAAATACATGCTCCTAAATAAGAAGTTCATACTATTTCCATGAATATTAAGTTAGAACCTAAAGGTCATTGATAGTCCTTAGGTTTTTTAAAAAATATTACCTCTCATAAATTTAAAACTTCTCAAACTTTATATACCTCCTATCACATTGCATACTCTAGCAGATCCCCTCCCTTCCAATGATTATAAAGATATGTCTATTATCTATCCAATTAAATTAAATCAACCTTCCTCCATAGTTCCACCTACTCTAGAGATAATCCTTGATGTCAAGGACATTAATGTATGCCACATACATTATTAATATGATCACCATGGTAAAAAAATCAATGATATCGAAGTAGGTGTGGAATATTATAGACTTTTACCTACATTACCTACTGATGAATCCATACTTGAGTTTCTCGATGCCTGAAAACCTCAACTTCCATGGCAAAATTACAAACTTGGGAATTTGAAATGAAAGGCTCTTCATTTTAATAACTTCATTGTTAGAATAAATCTTAAAAACAAACCCATTTCATATCTTCCCAATGTTCCATATAATTTTTAAGAAAAAAATGTTATGCTTATTTAAGAAACCATCAAGATAGAATATGGCACACCTTCATTTCCTCAACCTATAATAGGTTATTTAAAACTCACGTTGATAAATCATGATAAATTTAGTTTATTATTTAATAAATACCTTGAGACATTTTTTTTGGTCATATGAGGACGTGCTTGGAATCAACCCTAGTATCATTGTGCACAACATTACCACATACCCAGAAACCAAACTTGTTCAACAAAGAAAACAAAAAAATCCACCCTATATCATAAATAAATTATCAAGCCATTATATGAAAAGTTTATTAAACCTATGGAATATTTCATATGGGTGCTAAACATTGTTCCCATTCATAAAAAAATCACCATGGTTATTCTCATTTACATCAACATACACAATCTCAACCTTGCTTATCCCAGACATAATTTTAAATTACCTTCAGTAAATGCCATCATAAATTACACTTTTGGATAAGAAATGTTTTCACTCATGGATAAATCTTAGGTGAAAATAAAATTCACATAGCCTCTAAAGACCAATAGAAGACAACATTAACTATAGAATGGGGGACCTATTGTTATGTTAAGATGCCCTTCAGCCTTAAAAATGTTGGAGCTACCTATAAATGGTCTATCAACCACATTTTTCATGATATTATACAAAATATTATGGAAAACTATGCATATGATATCATTGTCAAATCATAAAGTCACACAACCCGTCTCTCTCATCTAACCATCATCTTTAATCGATTAATCAAGTATACAGATATACTCAACCCTTACAAGTTTGTCTTTGGCATTGCATCTGGTAAACTACTAGTGTTGTTAGTCTCTCTTTATGGTATCTATTTTTATCTTTCTTAAATCAAAACTATCATTAATATGTTCATTCCTTTCTTTCTAAGCATTCTTACTTACCTCAAAAAGCTTGGGGCAATTTTAATAATTATCCCTAAAATAGATTATTACATATACTCTATTAATTCAATAATTAAAAAGGTAATGCTTTGAGAATGGAATCATACCTATTATAAGGAATTTAAAAACATGAAATAATAATTTCTCCATCTTCCTACCCTTCATCAACCTTCCAACAATCATCCCTTGATTTTGTACACATATTCTACTCCTGTATTAGTTAGGGCAATGCTTGGATAACAAGATGATACTAGAAGATAATATGATATTTACTATATTATTTGATTCCTTATTGATTACAAAAAAATTATACTAAAGTAGAATGTGATTGCTGCACTATCTATTTTATAACTAAAAATCTTTGTCACTATATGATCTATTAAAAACCTATGTCATTGTTAATTCAGACCCACTTTGTGACCTTTTATCCAAAGTATCTATACTTGGAGATAGAATTAAAAATTGGATGGTTCTCTTAATGGAGTTTGACATTTTCATCATAATGTGAAAATATGTCAAAGGGCAAGTCATTGTCAACCAACTTTTATAGGCACCCATATCCATTACAAACCATATTCAAAATAGTCTCCCTAATGATAATGTTCTATATATTGAATGTCTCAATCATGTTATGTCTCTTAATTATTACTTCCATAATTTCACTTCTAAATTAGAGGAAATTAATCAAGAATATACCTATTTCATTCTAGATACTACTAAATCCAAAATAGCTATTAGAAAAATTCTTGAAATTACCATCAATTTGTATGAAGACACCCTAACCTTACACTTTGATGGTGCCAAATGTCTCCAAGGAGATGGGTTAGGTTTTATTTTAACTAATACTCATGGTAAAATAAACCCTTTAGAATTTTGGGTCACCTTTGATGTCACTAATAACATGTAAAATTATTAAGAGTTAATCTTAGGTTTGAAAGTAACACTTGACTTGGATATTCCATATCTACACACTCTGGGTGACTCCCAACTTATCTGCTACTAAGTTAATAATGATTACCAATGTAAAAGTTAAAATATTATTGCTTATTGTGAAATGGATACCACCCTCACCAAATATTTTTCCTCTTTTATCATTGAGCCTATTCCAAGAGATCAAAGCTCTATCATTGATTCTCTTTCTTCTTTGACATCCTTATTTCATTTACATTAAGTATTTAGTAATTATCAATTTCTCATTGAAATAAGAAAGTCCATGTATTATATATAATCATAAGATTCATTTCTCTATCACATTGATGATGTCATTACTCAATATATCCCATGGTATAAATGCATTATCCAATTCCTTGAACATCATTCTTATCCTCTAGACACAAACTCTCATGAAAAGACTAGAATTCAAAAACAAACTTTTAAATATGTATTTTGATACAATAACCTTTATTATCATAATATAAAAGGTACCCTACTCTAATATTTAATGAAATAATAGGGATATCCTCTCCTTGAACAAAAATATGGGGAAATTTATTGTGGTCACTATAGCAGACTTGCTACAATGCAAAATTCTTATGTATGGGATACTTGTGGCCTGCTCCTGAAAAGGATGCTATCAATTTTGCTAAAAAGTGTAGTCTTTATGAACTCTATGATGATATAATCCGTTCAACACCAAATGAGATCCAAAATATTGAGTCTCCTTGGCTATTTTCCATGTGGGGATTAGATCTCATTAGTAAATTACCTTGGTCAGAATATGGTCATCTTTTTATCATCGTTGCTACTGAATATTTTACTAAATGGGTAAAAGTCATGCTTCTTGTTAATTTCATAGGAATAAAAAATTATAAATTTATCCTTAACCAAATAATTTTTCATTTTGAATATCTTCATAATATCATTTCTATTAATGACTATAATTTAAAGAATAAGGATGTGAGTTAGTTATGTGCTAAATTTAAAATATCCCACCAATTTTCCACAACTTACCATCCATAATGTAATGGAAAAGATGGGGCCACTAATAAAATTATCAATAAATTCCTCCAAAAGACAATTCATGAAACCCATATAGATTTTAATATTCATTTATATCCCACACTTTGGACCTATCATATTAACATACATACTACCACTAGGTCAACATTGTTCTCAGTATTCTATGGTTCTAAGTATATCTTACCATTAGAAGTCAGGCTTCCCTCTTTATATATATATATATATCTATATGTATGTATGTATGTATGTATGTATATATATATATATATATATATATATATATATATATTGTAATGGAAAAGATGAGGCCACTAATAAAATTCTCAATAAAGTCCTCCAAAAGACAATTCATGAAACTCATATAGATTTTAATATTCATTTATATCCCACACTTTGGACCTATCATATTAACATACATTCTACCAGTAGGTCAACATTGTTCTCACTATTCTATGGTTCTAAGTATATTTTACCATTAGAGGTCAGGCTTCCCTCTTATATATATATATATATATATATATATATATATATATATATATATATATATATATATATATATATATATCATTCTTAGTTAATAATTATGTGAGTCTTACCTTCATGATCTTTATATTCTTGATGAACACCATCTATTTGATCTTAAACATAACTACCAAGATAAGGCTTATATCACCAAGCAACATGATAAAAACGTTAAAGTCTACACTTCCAAAGTTGGTGATCCAATCCTTAAATTAGACTATAACCATGATAAATAAGTAAAATGTGCCAAAAAATTATGGGTATATAACTTATTAAAATATATTCTTGGCCCTATAACCTATCACCTCCAAAATAATTAAGGCCATGTTTTCAAAGAGCTAACTAATACACAATTCCTCAAGAAATATTTTTCTTAGATATTTTCCTTTTTATCATCTTTCTATATGATATCCTAATAAATTTTTTTGTAGGATTTATTCATGTATCTGACCATTTGAAATATTTTCTTCTTACACAAAACTTAGTTCCTTCATTTGGTCCTTTGGTTTCTTTCTCTCATGAGTTCCATTGTAATACCATGGATACGAAACAATCTTCCTCATGAATTTCTTTCACTCTCATTCATTTTTCTTATCAATTTTGTTATTTTCCAATGCATTTTACACCCTCTTAAGTTAACCTCTTGTGATTTATATTTTAATAACATGTATAGGATTAGGACCCCCTCACAAATACCATTTCTACCATTTTTATTTTCACATGATTTGTTTACTCACTTGGGTTTTCTCTTTTATCCTCATTTTCACCATCTGTGGTTTCTCATTTATGATTTTTAGTGTAATACAAGGGATAGGACTAGGATATCCCCATAAAACAACCATTTTATTTCAAAACACCTTTTCCAAGTGTTCCTTTTCTATAATGTTAATAAATGGTTACAAGTTTATGATCTCATATAATTAGTTTTGGTTTTTTATCCTTTTGTTGACAAAAATTACAAAACAAACTGTGTTATCATGTTTCCATATAATTACATACCTCATTATGGTAAGGAATCATATCTACATATCATTGTATCCCTTTTCACATTATCACATTTTTTAACGATTTGAAGTAATTCAAATTATTTCATGTTCATTCCCCTTGATTTCCTTTACTTTCATTATAATTTGGATAAATTAAGGCTGAATTTAGGATAGAAATTTTATTTTAAATGAGTAAGTAAGACTCTTAGAAACCATGCTCTTTAATTTCTCTTTCTTAGTAACCATGTCCAAAGTTTTCAAATGATAATCATTTTTAGCACCCATGTTTCGTTTTATGAATCCATATGGAGGAGGAATAGAAAAAGATATCAAAATTTAAAATATAAAAAATTTAAAAAAAATGAAATGATCAAAAATGAAACATACAAATTCAACATTCAACATCACATCAAATGACATGATTCATAACACATCTCCTATCTTCAATCGAAACTCAAACTCCACATATTGGTCTCACGATAGATATGAGATCCATAGGGGTGTGGTAGGATAGTAGATTGGGAAATAATAATTAAAAAAAATCTAAAATGTTACCTAATTTATTAGTTAAGTTCCCAATCTTCATAGTAGATTGACAACTTTATAAGGGGTGTTCAAGAATGAGGAACACATTGTGGGAAGGTAGGTTCATTTTACTTTTCATACATATATCTTTCATGGGATGATATTCATAATTAATTTGATGACCTAAAATTTTTATGGATAGGGTAATGTCTTCATAGTCCTTAATTTCAAAATTCATCTTGTTTTTATAAACCTAATCTAAGTGTCTTCACTTCAATAGAGATTCCCCACCTTGCTTTTTCCTTAGTTTTCCCAACCACCCATTTCATTTCCCCCATTTTATAGACAATTTTGATTTTAAATTTGTTTACCCACTTCTATATTCCCTCTTATTAATATCTTCAAACATGCTAGAACTACTTTGTTTCAGTTTTATCTATTCTTAAAACAAAACAATATGCTTGAGTGACTATGGATTATATTCTTTATATCATTACCTTACATTTATATAATTTCTTTTGTTTATTTTAAAATTTTGTTTTGTTATCACTATTTTGTTTTGGACAACTACATTCATTTCTTTATTTTTTTGTACTTGTTTTTTTTAGACACCTACATAAATTTCTAATTTCATGTACTTTTTCTATTATTGAGTGAATTTGGATTGTTACTTCTCACTCACCAATGTTATTTTCTATTTTCATGTACTTTTTCCATATATGTTTGAGTAAGGATTTTTATTGCTCACTTATCAATGTTGTTTTACCATTTGTTTCCCATATTTATTTAATTAATGTTAGCTATTTATTTCACATGGATGTTTGATTATCATTTTTACTTATATCCTTAGCTTGACTTGGTTTTTTTAACTTTCTTACTTAATGTTTATTTGTTTGATTTTTTTTGGTCATTTAATAGTCTTAGATTTTTAGTTACCTAATTTACTCTAATTTTGACTTGTTCATTTGATCCTAACTTATCATTTCTCTCTATAGCTTACCAAATTTCCATGTACATCATGCCTACACTATTTCAATTATCTTGGCTTTCTTGTATTTATTTATTTTTGCTCTTTAGTTTTATATCCTTGGGTTTGTCTAAAGTAGTCTCTACACACTCCATGATCAAAACTATAAACCAAATAGATAATCATATAATGATAAAGGAAATTCAAGTTACATATACATTACATTTATTTCATTTCGATCATTTACTTTCATTTTTTTATTATTTAAAACACTATAATTTATTTAGCTTCAGCATTGTGTGTTGCTATGTTATTTTCTCAAAGCATCATCCAATGTTACACATGAGTGTCATGTGATGATATTAAAGTGATGAATATGTATACACATAATATTCTCAAACTTCATCTATTACTAAATCTTTCTCTTTTGAGGGAATCCATTGAGTCTCAATCTCTCTAAGTGAATTCTTTAAAGGGTGCATTGGGAAAGAGGTGGGCAGACCATTGGTGCTTTGATATATTTTTTACCCATATACCACTACTTAAAATCAACACAAACTTATCTTATACACTTTCCTATGATTTAAAACCTCTCCTACACATTTATAAAACTAATTTACCACCCCATTCAACCACTACGTAATCTAAAACCCCTTTTTGACATGTGCTAGACAATGTCATCTTGGGTCAACCTTGTATTCAAATTGATATTAGAATTTTATAGGTCTTGATTAGCCTTAGCTAACCTAGAATAGTACCTAACTTACTTTTATCAATTAATGATACAAGGTTAAATTTAGATCACACTATAGATGAAACTTTTGAAAATATTTAAGGTTATATCTAGCTATATATACACATTTTTTTCACCATTTATTAGAGAGAAAGAGTTAATTATTCATTTTTTCTTATTTCTAATATGCTCTTCCATCGTTTTACTTGAGAATTTATTTAATTAGGGTTTACACTTTGAGAGAATAATTTTATCTTATGAAAGCTTTAGATTCATTAAAAGGTCCTTCAATAGACTATATTTCATTGTCCATATTTAATTCTTAAAAAATATAAAACAACCTCCTGAAAAGCACCTTTGGCCAAGGGAGAGTTTGAGTTTTGATGGGATCATCTTCAAAGTAAGTATCTCTAAATTTACTCACCAAATTTAGTAGATAAAAGTAAAATAAGTAATGGATTTTGAATGTATCTCTCTCTCTCTCCATGCATTAGGGTTATCTCTATACATAGCTTAATTAGAATTTTTCTATGCATGTTTAATTTTTATGTATATTACGGAATATTTTGCCACAACCTTTACTGAACACTAGGTTAGATTGTACATTACTTTGCATTTACTTTGAGAATAATATAAAACATAAGACCTAGCTAGGGTTATCACATGGTGTTTCTTGACTAGAGACTTTGTAATCCTTTTTAGTGACATTATTGTGGTGAGGAACCCCTTGGTTAGGTCTAGAAGATATGTCTTGGTCATGACCCTAAATTTCTAAATGTATCAACAAGTAAAAGTGTAAGCATGATATATCTTCTCTAATATAGGATTGATTTGTAGGTTAGCTACATTTTACCTTATATATAGTTTCAACATTTGAATTTGAATTTTTTTGGCTTTAGTAATATAAAATAGAACATTGAGCCTACATGTAGATAAATGGATTAAAGGAATGATGAATAATAGTTATGTATTTGGATAAAAATCATGTGGTTCATGATGTGTTAATAATTAACATTGTCAAGTACTTACGATCATGTTTATTTATCTACATATGAAACCCACCCCATAAGACAAAACTAGACCTAAGTTTATATAACACAATTTATATTTTATAGGATACTCCAATTGTGTAAAGAATTTAAAATTAGAAAACTCTACAACCACACATAAAGTATCTATTTTTTCAATATTTGAAATTGAAAAACTAAAAATAGAGGAAGGATTACATCTATATCGAGATGAATCAAAATTTCCCTATGACCTATAATTAGTGATGGATAACTTTATTCCCTTATTTAATCCCTTATATAAATTGAACCAATGGAAAATTAAGAATGGTAAATTCCTAGTTTTATGTAAATAATAAATTCCTTGTGTTGGAAAGATGCATAGTCCAATTCTCATAAATCGAGAATAATACATAATTTACTAATAAAAAAGCATGCAACCATAATGGGTTCACTAGAGGTGTTGATAAATATAGAGTGTTATTGGACTCAAGTTACACTACCCATTATAGAATATAGAACCAAAAAATGGGTTCAATAGAAGTAATGCCAAGGTTTTTAAGTTTCACTAGACTCAAACATACATTAATCTAATAGATTAAATAAAACCACTATAGATGTATCTATATTCTATTTTCATTGTTGAAATGGAACAAATAATATTATATTCCCCAATAATGACCATATTGTGCATTGAAATAAACTTTTTTTCCTTTGAAACTATAATTTTGAACTTTGAAAATGTGCATGAAAACGTATCAATCCTTTGAGATTGCAAGTTTTGAAATTTGAAAAATTATGCATGAAAAAGTGTCATGCCTTTTTATATATTAAGAATGTATATGTGATCATGAGTAATTATCACACTCCATGAATATAATACAAAATTATAAAAATGGGTATGAATATATATGCTCAATGGTGACTATTTTTGTAACATGTAACTTTAATATTGTAACTATTTTTCATATGACCATGAATATGTATTCAAGTGTGTATTTTTTCTAGTTTGATAATTTGAAATTTGAGCATATATGCATGTCATATTCCATAATAATTTGTATCAATATTCCAATATTTATCATATATATTATTTTTTAATTTATTTGATCCTTTGAAACATATACTCTATTTTTAGATGTAATTTTTTAATTAAATATCACCTCAATCTTGTACACTTGGAAAATACAAACCTTGGTTGTTCTTCTCAGTTCTAGAACTTTCTTATGGATTAAAAAATCACATTTGCTCTCTTTGTGTCAAATTGATTATCTATTAGTTTGAACACTATTATTATTCTGACTCAGACCTTTTATCATGTTTAGAATGTTATAAACCTACTTATCTTCTATTTATACAAGTTTTAGACCTATGCCTAGTTGCTAGTTGCCCAAGCACTTACATCCCAATGAAATGCCTATGTTGATGAAACTATAATATACAAATGTGTTTAGTGCCCTAAAATTAATGCAATTTTAAAATTATATGTATCCCTATGGTCAACCTAAGTTATTTAATGTGATATATTTTTCAAAAATGATTGGTTTATATGCATGATAAATTATGATTCATTCCTCACCAAACATAAAAAAAACAACTCATAATGTAAGTTACCAAAAACATTCAATCAATCATTAAAGTGAGAAAATATTCCTTATTTTCTCATATTTCCATATTATTCATAGTGACAACACATTTACATGTCTAACATACTAAATGTGCATCCCATGATCTATATTTGCCAATTTACAAGCTAGATCACTGTTATACTTCCTTATCACATATTACATCATCATAAACATATAAGAGACCATGTAGGAGAGAACTACATTAGTCTAAGGCCCTCTTCAGAGTAGTGGCTATGTAGGAATTACCCATTGAAAGAGGGGTCTTTAGGGCCATATTAACATTATGATCCCACTATCCCATTTTCTCATGTCACTATGAATATGAAGAACTATAGCTTTTACTATTTGATAATCAATGATGGTGTATGAGCCAAATATAAGCACACCAAAGTGAAGGTGACACAAAATTAAGAACATTACAGGTAGTCACATCTAGATATAGTAGGTGATCCACATTGGACACTTAAATATATGATAGATAGAAGCATCAACATAATTTTTTGAGGTTGATGCATGTGTCTAAGGTCACAAAGGATAATTTTTTAGAATCTAAAAACTAATCTAGAATCCAAATCTAGTCGATTTCTAGATTTTTCCCATTAGATATAAATGTATGTGGTAATATAGTTAATTGCCATTATTTCACATTTGTTTTAATATCAATAATTTATTGTACTTATTATTTTTACTATATCTTAGTATTTAATTTTAGAATATTATTTATCTAAAGTTGAAAATAAATTGGATTGATATATAAATATCTTATTAACCTTGTGCCCTAATCTATCTCTATCCCCTTTAACCCTAGATTACATAATCTATATTTAAGTTAAAACATTTGGTGAACCTAATATGAATCTAATTTTCCACATCTTACATGGTAAACATTAGTAATTAAACATAATTATTAGACTTAATGTCTATATATACCTTACATATAGGTACACCTCCTTTAGTGACTTTTCAAATATCCAGATTTAAAGACCAAGAACTAAAAAATATTATTAAAAATAACAATTTTTTACAAACTACGGCTATAAATATTAAATAAAATTGTATGAACCCACGTTATGCTAATGATTCACAAGAGGTGTTTCATAGTGCTCTTGCACCATACATATTTTAGCACCCCTTTCAAACTAGTGTTTTTCACCTAAGTTCACATTTTATGATGGAAAGGGAGATCCTAAACAACATATTTGATATTTTTTTATGCAAAATGCCTTAATTATTCCTCCAATGTAAATTTTTTTGACCAAATTAGTTTCAAGGATCTTAAAAGACTATGTTTTGAGGTGATTCTATGATTTACCTATCCAGTCATTAAATGCATTCAAACCTATTATAGATTAAAAAAATTGTCAAATTTCTCTATAAATATCACTAAAAAGGTTTTATATGCCTGAATTAAAAAAATAAATCCAAGAACCAATAAACCTATCAATGAATATGTCTTAAGTATAGTGCAATGTTAGATAAAATGGCATATCTAATGGAAGATAAATAGTTTCAAGACATATTCAAGAAAAGTTTTCTTTCCCCAACACATGTCCATTATTTTTAAATAATTCAAATCTTTTGATGACTTATATCATATTTTTTGCAATCATGAAATGAATCTTGTCTCATTGAAAAAAATTATGTGAAAAAAACATTGACTATCTCTACATCTAATACCAAGTTTACTATTAAACCAAGTAACAAGGTAAATCCTCTTAAACTTAAAAAGTAAATAATTACCATAATTAATATGGTGTTACAACAACATGATGCAGGTGCATGCTTGATTTTTTTCCAATTATGTCTGGTTTGTGGTGTTCTGAAGTCTTAGAGGTTATAAAAGATCAATAAAAAGCATTTTCTAGGCTTCATTTTCCATTTCTAGGCCATTTAGATGTCTTTCTAAGTTTCCAAATAAAATGGGAAATTCAAAATTTTGAATTTGTTTTGAAGATTTTAATGGTTTTAAACATGTTATAAAAATTTAGATAAATTTTTAAGGGGTTATAAATATTATAAATATTAAAACACAAAATTTTTAAGGGGTTATAAATATTATTGTAAATGTCCTTCAATCTTTAAATTATTCTAAAATTTTCACAAAATTAATCAAGGAAAAATCCAATGTAGAGAAAGACCAAATTAATCAAGTTTATTAAAGTTAAAATCCTATTACAAAGATAATTTATTTGTGTAACAATAGGAAATCAATAATAATTCATGATGTAAAAAAGGTGATAGACCTTAAACCATAAAAAAAAGAGGAATATAATGTTTGGGATAAATCACATGGTCTCATTTATTATGTTATAAACATAGCTTAAGATTTAATCCCAATTTATTAATTTGTGTTCACTAACATGAGTAAAAACCTTAGTCTTAAGACTTTAACCTAAGTTCTTTATATTTCCCAAGCCTGACATAATATTTTCTAACTATAGGATTAATGGTTCACATTTGCTGAAGAAATATTGATAAAATAGTGGGTGATAAGTCAATATTTAAATGGATGCCCAAAACAAGAAAGAGGTTGAAAATTGTAACCATCATGGGAAACATACCAAAGATCTAATGGTATGAAGAAAAGAATGATCTGATGGAGTGTGATTGATCAATTGAAGATGATCCAATGATGTGAGATCAACATTATTAATTAAAATTCATTGATATAAGAGAGAAGGTGTCAATTATCAATAATTAAACAAAAGAACATTGAGAAACTAATGTCATTTCATCCCTCAGATTGAGATTTGATGAAGCATGTTGATCTGGCCAAACAAGATCTAAATGTGTGTGATTAAGGTTGAAAAGTCAAAAGCCCTAAGGACAAATGTAGAGATGATAAATGGTATAAACACAAGCCACAAATTAGATCTTGATCATATTTCAAAGATCAATGATATGTAGATGAGTGTAAATATTTTGATCAACAGTCTGGGGACACAATCTAGTAGATCAAGGTAAACTGAGCACATTCATCTGGGTAGAGATGATATGATGATACACTATAAATGTTAATATTTTAATTAAGATCAAGATGAATGTATAAATTACAAGTGTCATAACCATGGATAATATAATAATAAACCAATGGTATTTTATTTCTTAGATTGATATCAATAAACTGCATTGATCTGAGTAAATAGATCCAATAGTGTGAGGTGAGACAAAACTTTCTAAGGGTTTGTAACCAATAAAATATTGACATGTGTCCAAAAGTGATAAATTTTCATATTTTAAATATTAATTAAAAATATTCCATGGTGATTCCACATCAGAGCCATGTAATCATAATGTGCTAATTTGAATATTTTGTAGGCCTAGGAAAAGCAAAGGTATGAATACAGAAATATAAACATGATCTAAGTCACGAAGCTCTCATAAGATCAAATATTTTCTAGCATTAAAACACTATAAAAACCTTGAGAAAATCTATAGAAAGTACATAAATCCTAATTCAACCTTGTGCTTATTATAAATGAGTCAAGGAGAGTTGAATTGTCATTTATATAAGGATAATTCAATCTAGAATTAAGTTGTAGACCACTAGTAAGAAATTTAACAATTTCACAAGTCATGGTAGCTTCAAAATGTGTTTATATAGAATATTTGGAGCTATATTTGACCACTAAGAATAATGGAGGATTCTCAAGGACACATAATTATTTATTTAAACATGAATGATTTATGTAGAAGTTATGCCACAATAAGGAATTAATAGAATACAAAGTAACTCCAAATACTACTAATATGAAACAATCAAGAATTATATTTTATTCTACCATTAACATATCACAATAAATAAATGATTATGTTTTTCTAAGTCAAGACATAAACCACTAAATATATGCATATGTAATTTCATGTGATCTTTTATTTCTTGTTTCAAAAATCACCAATCATTCTAAAGAATATAAATTAAATTAAAATTAATTTTTAACCACATAAGGACACAGGTTAAAAAAAAAAATGATAATAATAAATTTCTATGAATGAATATCAAGACTATATAACATACATTTCTAACTATTAAGTTAACTATGTAAAAACTAATATGGGCCTCTAAATACCTTCCATATAATGCATACAATTTTAAAACAAGATTATTAACAATATAAAACATATAGAGTTTTTAAAAATTCATTAGAACATGAAGAGAACATATTCCAAATCATGAAACAATCCTCAAACAAATTCATAGCTTTTAATGGCAATAAATATTACAAACATTTAAATGAACCCATCCATATAGTGGATCCCTAACCATCCCAACCATAGGTTGGAGAGTGTAATAGATCATTTTACATTTAGCTAAAGATATAAAGGTAAAAATATATTATAAATCAAGAATGAGATCCAAGTTTTAGGATAGGGTCTCACAAAAAAAATAACCAACACCAAACACAACCAAAAATCATAAAACACTCAACATTTATTAAGAATTAGTTTTCAACATGACAAAAATTACTACGAAACTAACCCATTTGAATAAACCAAAAATACATAGTTGTTGCTTCCATAAGCAAAACATATGAACAAATAGACACACAAAGCTTCATAACTCATATGATAAACCACCATACATATTCTAGTATATGTTGACTATAAAATTGAATTATAAAACTCATATTTATGCCATCTATGGGAAATATAAAAGATATTTGGTCTCACTGAATAGTGAATTTTCATTGGCTTCAATGTTTAGGTAAAAGAAGTATTATATGAAAATAAAATCAAATGTGATCCTTAGGTAATAATTCATACTTACTTCCAAGCCACAAATTTTATTTTCCTTCAATTTAAATATGACCATTTTAAATTTTCACAAAAAGATAACTAGAGTAATTTACTTGTTCCCTAAAGGTTCCTATGATCAATAGTGCAACTGTTACCTTTCTTTACTTGTTTTTTAATTTTTTAGGTGGGGTCAGAGGCAGTTGCCTATATCAATATACATAGGGTATCCTTATATATAAATTTTAGTAGGGATATATAGTAGAGGGTAACTCTAGTTATATTATTTATTATCTCTAATCCCTCCCTTCCAATCCATACACACTTCTATTTACCTTAGTCCCATTTAAGATTTTACTACTTTCATGAGTAGATGTTTGAAATAGAATAACAATCTAGTTCTTGCCAATTATAACTATAATCATGTTTTCTATGAAATAATTGCCAAAATGCAAAATTATGGTGTATGGAAGCCAAACAAGATATAAACCTTCATCAATACCTAACTTACAGTAAATAAAATCATGAATCAAATGAATTTAATGAATTGGAAAAAAAACTAATCATCTATTAGGTATGTTAAAGGTTTACCATTCATATCATAAAATAACATAATAATGTTCAAATTAAAGTCTAAATTAATTTTATTATTTCTATCACAACCTAATTTCAAAGGTAATTTCAATCTCATGCCACAATTAAGTCTTAGTGACTTACAATATAATTCCATGGCCACATTATTGAATTTCCATCAAAATATTAACATATTAAAAATCCTTACACTTCAATAAATATAATTATAAGATCTTTAAAAATCATTTTATAGGTCTAAGTAACCTTCAACAATTGTTTTAAAACTTATTTTTGCTAACAAATTAACCTTGCAACTGGATTGCTCATATATCAGTCTCAGTCTAAGTTAGAATGTCCAATGTTCCTCTGATTGACCAATGGCATATTAATTCAAAAATAAATATAATTGAACATATAAATATTATAAGAAATGATAACTGAACCACACAAAGCTAAAAAACATTTACATAATGCATGGTGAACCAAATACAAAATGGGGTCTCACCAAAAGAATCATGTAAACATGTAGTAAGGCACAATATGTGGATCTAATTTCTACTTTATCATATTTATGTACTTGTATGCCTTATTGTTGAAATTAAATGAAGTATTTCACTTTAAAACCTATCTCATACCAAGGCAACACCTTTATTCATGAAAAATGGCATCAATAACACTTGTACAATATATCTCAAAATAAATAAATTATGATAATTGAATTTATAATATAATATGTCTGAATTAAAAAAATATAAATGGAAAACTAATGCAGATGTACTAAATTCCTTAACAGATTAGAACAATGTTTGGATAATATTAATAATGATAGTATAAGATTTGGGTGGTCATGATAGAATGCACATCCTCAAAATGAAAATAAAATTATTCCATATGAATAATATAGTGTACCAAAGGACATTTTTTAACACAACACCCACACCATGACCTAGAAAAGAGGGTTATATTTGTGAGAATAAAATGAAAACCAATAGGGATGAAACTCTTAGGTAAACACCACATTTATGTAGAAATAAATTTTGGAAACATAATGAATTAGAAGGTGTTGAATCAATCTATTAAAAACTTTATTTAAATTCCTCCTTATCATACTTGAACCATCACATCAACATATAGATCAAGAAATGTATAAGCAATCAACCATACAAGAATATAACAAGATTACAAAATAAAAAAATCATCTATGTGGGAAATCCTCAAGGGGAATAAAATACACTAATAAATTCAAATCGAATATAGTCCTATAATTTAAAATATCACAATTTAATGAAGCACCATTTCCACATGGAACATCAACCCCAACTAGTTAAGAACCAACCCAAGTAGGTTTGAGCAAGAGCCAACTTACAAGGAGGCACCAACCCCTTATATCAATCATAAAAAAATCAACTACATGAAACATTTGATCACCTTTAGAACAAATTTTTTCTCATACAATAGATTATGATCACCTTATTCATCTTTTCTCTATCTTCTACCCTCTCAAACTACCTTCTACGCTTCTTCACTCAACTAGGTCACTTCAAAATAGATCTGGTCATATGAGTTTGATATTAATATATAGACAGATTTTCAAAATTTAATTGAATATAATATATACTCCTATAATGGTCTATAATGCCTCCTTATATTAACAATATGTTATATCATTGGCATTCCCTTTACACTCACAAATAGGCCTTAAAATATCTTGTATATATACCATTCTTTATTCATATACCATTTAGTCAGGTACTCAACCTTAACCTCTTAAGTACACCATGGAATATGTATTAGGACGTATAATAAACATGATTAAAATGAATATTGAGTCCCTTTTTGGTCTATCATAACTCTATTAAACCTCTTTTTAGTTTTAGGTCTCATGGAGACCTAATTCCATTAGATTTACTTTAGGACATGTTACTCTTTGCCTTCCTTCAAACACTTTAAAACTCCACACACAATATTAAAATACCATATAATAATAAAATATAGTCCTATTTATGTATTATTAGGTTCATGATAATTTTTATATCTAACCACCAATTGAAAGCACACCATTAATACTATCTACATTAGGCCTTCACATACACAAAAAGGTCTATCTTGAACAAATAAATATAACACATTATTTATATTAAAAACCAAGAAAATAAATCACATAAATAAAACCAAAAATACTTAAATATCATCACCAAGTTCATTATAGTTCATCATGTAGGGCATAGAGTCTCAAAAACACTCTTGCAACTTACTCACTTAGAACTTCCAAGTAGCCTCAAAAACTAATCAAGATGAACTTGAATTTCAACACCTACACAAGGATTTATCATTAATAAAAACACATTGTCATGATAATTTTGTATCCCTATAGAAAATTGACATACAAAAAATGTAATATCTAATAGAAAACATTGGTCTTGCAGACCAATCTCATGACCTTATCACATAGTCTTGCTTGAACTAGACAAGACATTTTAAATTCAACTTTTCAAACTATTACACTAACTTTAAAGATTTAAAAAAACATGAAAATAAATTTAAATACCTAAGAAAAAAACACCATATGCATTATATACTTCAACTCAGGGCATAAAGCTTCATACTCATCACTATAATTCACTTACTTAGAACTGCTAATTTACCTTAAAGCATAATCATGGTGACATTGACCTTCAACACCTGCATGACAACTTTAAAATACATAACATTAATTAAAATTATACAATGACATATAAGTAACATATTAAAATTTAAAAAAATATGGTCTAGTTATGACTATTGGTCTTACAATCAAATTTGTTGACTTCACTACACACATCCTCATTGAGTGAGATAAGCCATTTTGGCTTCATCATTTTCACCATTGTACACGACTTAAAATATTTATACTAAGAATTAATAATACATAAAAGTACAAAAAACATCTCCATTTACTTGGTTTCATCACTTTGTCATGATAACACATTCCTATCCATCTTCTCATTGTTGTCTATGTTTTTCACTATCTACACTATTAGGCTTATTAGTGACTAGCTAACTTAGATGACTAGTTTAGAAAAATTGAGGAATATAAACAATAAATAAACCTTCATGGACACTAAAAATTAATCTATAAACTATTCCTCCATCTATTTACATATTTTAAGTTGGTCAACATTGACTCGTACAATAAATCTCTAACAAATTACCACTTTATTGTAGGGTCTACTCATACACCTAACAACTCAATCACACATAGAGGTTAATGAGAGAGTTTAATATAACCTAAAATATATTAAACAATTACACTAATCAATTTTGGAAACTTTTGATCAACATCTTCAACATCAGGTGTGTATTAGGGTTCTAAGAGGCTTTAAACCTATTTCCATTCTTAGCAAGCATTAATAAAGCATATCCCCTCAATTAAAAAACAAATTCCTAGAATTTTAAGATAGGTAATTTTACCATTTACCATGAATATCTTAGGTTCACATTCAAGGTTTTAGATTAAGGTAAAAATAGGTTTTAAAGGGGCCCTAAAACCCTGTATAGATCAAGAAAGATAAACAATACAATCCGCCAAAGGAGGCAAAACATTGAAAGATAGTGACAGAACTAGGTTTTACAGGGACCTGAAACCAACAAGATAAACCAATTAAAACTTCCCAAGTTTTACACAGACCTGGAACCTAAACAAAACCAGGAAAACAACCTAAATCCCTCACCAAATTGGAGAGGTAGAACCACCTTACCCATCAGTTAATGAGCAAGGCTCTTCCACAGCTTTAGGTTTTTCCATTAAACCCGTTATAGGGTGTCGTGGTTCAAACACCAACCACTGAGAAAATAGATTTTCCCCCAAACTAACACAAATACTTCACTTACCAAATCTAGATGGCCATCTAACTTAGGGTAGAAATCTAACTTAGGTTCCATCCATAATGTAGCAGACCGAAGCAAAGTAAAAAACATGCAAGAAGAAAGATCTCACTGTTAAGAGCTACGTAAAATGCACTACCTAGAATGGATAGCACCTCCAACTGAGAGACTCCACCTAGAACCATCGCCACCACCACCTAACCCCTCCACCCATGAATCTACAAAGATCTCCCCAAGCTCCCAGAGGAATCACCGCCATGGCAAGCTCAAAATCTCCAAAAACAAAACATGATCCACTCAGATTAGGGTTGTGGTCAACACAACAGCTGCAAGATGGAAAACCAAGGTAAAGACTCCAAAAATGTGCAATAAAATATGGAATATTCTGTGTCGTACCCCAACATCCAAGATCCCACCATCCACCGGCCGAGACCTGGACTCCATCAAGCAAGGGGGTAGCCATAGAGGGAGGGTTTCAGGGCCACATCTGCGTCTGTGCACCCATTCAAAGTTATGATGATATAATGAGCACAATAAAATCCTTCTTAGGTTGAGAACCTTACATTCTAAGCACTCACGATACCTCAAAATAACTTTTCATGCCATATCCTTCACACTATGACATCAAAATGAATGAACATACTTAAAACAACATATCTCACCTCTAAAAATTCTTACATGATCTTGAACATCTTGAAATATTATCATGAACCCTCATTAGGCCACACACACACACACTCTCTCTCTCTCTCTCTCTTTGCTTTCTAGTTCTTGACCTTCAAACCACATTAGGCCTTAAAACTAACCTTCATGCCTCTTTCCATGTGATCTATAAATCATTCACATACTAAAACAACATTTATCATGATTAAATATTGTCATATATCTATTCATGTATGTGTACACTCATCTCACCAAGTCACCATGCTCATACCTCCTCAAAAGGTCTCTTCATGCCATGACTAGGCTTAAGTTACTTAAACACTTGACCTCAAAGACATGCTACCTATATATTTTTCAATAATGGAAATAATAAAACAATAATAAAAACCATTTGAATATTCTCTTTCATACTAAATACCTTTAATACTTATAATCTTGTTACAACACACATTGTCATCTGGTCTTGTTTACAAAAACACTATATATAGACCTACTTATCATCATACCTTTATAATAACCTTAAATGAAAACAATAAAAAATTCAAGATAACTTGAACCTTGACATCAATCTTGACATCAACCAACACAAGAGACATTAGTTGCCTTCAAATTCTCTCTTTCCTTCAAATTATCTCTTGCCTTAAAATTCTCTTTTGACCTCACGTGGACATTATCACATACTATAATGGTCACTCATCATGAAACATCATAGAATTCACCATTTTTACATTAATTACGATAAAATTCTAATAATAATTTATTTTGTGACTTAATAGATGAATGATTAAAACCCACAAAACATGTTACCAATGATGAAGGTATCACCACATATGACTCATCTCATGTATTATATAATATATAGCTCATTTAATAATTAAAAATAAATTTTTATTAGGCATGATGATATGGAATATTTTAAAGATATTACTAGAGGAAAAGTGGAAACAATATAAAAAATACCACCCCCTCAAGCATATGTTGATCCAATGCAATATGTTAAATATAAACCATAGAAATAGTACCAATACCCTCCCTTGATTCAATATAAAACACCCTAATGAAAAATAAATATAATAAAAATAATTAATTATGTTATAGAGGGGGAATATAAGTAATAAACTAAGGAGGATACTGCCAAGGAAGATGTAAATATCAAGGATTCAAAGGTTATAACTAGTGATATTATCAGTAGAGATAACTCTAAGTATTTCACAGGTGAAGCTAAGTAATATTGTGATAAATTACATAGAATAGTCTCAAGTAAAATGTGGATTTTTACATGAGAAGGGAATAATACTCATTATATTTCATAAATGTGACTCAAAATTACCAATATGAAGGAACTAAAAAAAATGAAATATTAGGTGAACCTCCATGAAAAGGAGCCAAACATATCAAAAAAATCCCAAAAATAGTTGAACTGAAGTGAAGATGTAATGAGGTAAGGATGAATACATAGGATACCATACCATGGTTAAGGAAGAAGAAATATTATTTCACCAAATATAATACATGTTTGAAAATATAAGGGAGTGAAAAGTAGTAGTGATTAACATATAAAAACTAGGAATGAATAACCTATAATACTCATAAAGGAACCGAAACCAAAAGTGGTAGTGACCATATGTAGCAGAGCTAGGAAAATAAAGGATAAAATGATTAAGTATAAGAAAGACTCTAAAGAAGGTAGTGAGGATGATTATCCCAATCCTCATGAACATGATAAAGTTTTGGGAAAATGTAAGGACATAAATCAATAAAAATAAGAGTAATTTAACACAAAACTAATGTATTTTGATAAATAATAAATTTAAAATTTAAAATAGATGTTGAGATTAGTAAAGAAATAAGGATTGTTATAAAAATTGACATAATTTTTCACATATTAGAATAAATAATGATGACATCACATATTAAAAAGGGTGGATAAAGGAAAAACAAATCCTAAAAATAAAATTTTCAAAATTAATTAAAAATAGAAGATAATGTTAGTCTTGCTCGGTGTTAAAACAAATGGCCAAGTAATTAAAAATAAATTGTTAGATCTTGGTGTAGACACCAACATGATATGAAGGAATACATGTAATTTTTCAAGGAAAACACAATTACACATGGTAACCTATGACACCAACATGGGATATGGAACCCCTATATCACCCATTAGAATACATTAAAACATACAAGTTGACTTCATGGGGATGAAAAGAAAATTAACACATATGATAAAGGTTACCTAACATTGTTTGATTAAAAAAATAGATTATGATGTAACCCTTAACTTGTAATAAGAAGAAACAACATTTGAACAAAATGGGCTATTTTTTCACTTTTCATTCGAAATAAGTATGAAAATAACATGGTTGAAATACATTTAGAAATATGAGGATGACAGTAATTAAAATGTACTACTAAGGGTGTATACATTAATAAAACAATATACATCATTATATATTAAGAATGAAATGAATATGGATAGGTGTTATTAGAAAGTGATGAGCTAGGCGTAGAGTCAAATTAATACGTCAAATATTGGCTATATAAGGAATCATAAAAAAGAGTGTGTAAAATGTTCCACATGATAAAATTACCATTATGAATCCCAAATAAGACAAAAAAAATAGGGTTATTACCATAGACCAATTAGGTAATCCTTATTACATGTAGAGCATCACATGTAAAGTTACTATAGTTAAGTAACATTAGGAACATAAAATAACATCTTGAATAAATGTTAAAGGTATTTCCCTAAGAATAAATGTGAATGAAAGTCATAGGTGATCCTTTAGCTATAAATTTCATAATATGGTGGAATAAACATAAATAGAATATCTAGAATTGGATAAAATTTAGTATTCTATTGATTATGTGGTATATCAAATGATGGATATTTTAGAGAAATTATTGAGTGCACTAGCACACATACCCATAAACTTTATATTTTTAGTGTGAGAGTCATTGGATGGTAAATGGATTAAAAATTAATATACTATGGGTATAGTTATTTCATTGATCTATATAACCCTTATCAAGATCTTGGTATATTCACCCAAAAATGAGGAGAGGTAATATGGATTAGATAAAACTAAATACCAAAAAAGGATATTGGGATACCAATATCCCTAGGGTATTGTTGTCTTACCATAAAACATATAAAAATATGACTAGGTATTGTCCCTTTCAAATAGTATATGGGTTAGAAATCATAGTACCCATTGAGATCATCTTATTAAGGTTGTGCATAGTCATCAAGTATAGAATGAATGAACAAGATTTCTTGAAATAGCTATTAGTAGAATTTGAGAAATTAAATGAAAAAAAATTCATTTATATGTGTAACTAAATCCAAAAAAATAAAGGTAGAAGGCATGGAATTATATTCATATAATAATGAACTCACTCTAAATTGATGACAATGTCTTTCTCTAGGATAGTAAATATAAAAATTTGGGTAAATTAAAAATTATATAGCTAGTACCATACATACTACAAGAGATTTTAGATTTTAGAGGTTTAAAATTGCATAATTTATTAGGAATAAAGAAAAAATGTTACATGAAAATCTTCATACTAAAATTTTGCATTGAAATATATTGTGATAGAAAATAAGTAGATAAAAATGAGGGGTTAAGAAACAATTTAAAATATAAAAACAATTTTAGGAAAAAAATTAAAACAATAAATTCATTTTATAAAAAATGTAGAAAAGATAAAATAATTTTGAAATAAAAGAGATAAATTAAAAAAAAAATGAAGTACAAAAACATATAAAAATAATAAACACAAAGGAGAAAATTGGTAAAATGAAAACCGCCACTAAGGTTTGAAACTAGTAAATGGTAGCTTAACAAAGATTGAAAACTATCAAGTAATGTTTACCCTAATAATAGTGATGATTATGAATTTACATAGTGAATATTATTTTAAATATATATGGTATAATTAAAAATTAAAAAAATGGGTGGAAAATAACATTCAAAGCTTTGGGAAATGAGCAAAAAAAGGAAGCAATAAAGACCTAAACATTGAGAAAACAGAGAAGATAAGACAAATATCATAAAACTAGAGAGAAATAAAGGACATAATTATAAAATTAATAAATTATGGTAAAAACATTTGTATAACTCATGATATTAATATTAATATATAAATGATAACTTACTAGAAAGGGAAAATATATCATCATTTGACAAACTAAATCTTTTCCAAAAAAATCCTTCAAGATAGTAAGAAAAATCCATAAATAAAGGATATATGCAGAATATAAATTCTTAAATTTTTGAATTTATGAACGGAGTGAAAATTAAATCTTAATTAATCTAAAATTTAAACTATATATCAGTCAATCTATCCCATAATTACTAGTGGTTAAAGTAGCTATGTTGTAAATGAGATTGTCAACTAAAACATGTACTAAATAGCTTAAAAACCAAAAAAAAAATTGTTATTTTTAATTTATGAATACATAAATTTAAAACATAAAATATAAAAATATGTAACATGAATTTCCAAAATGAATTACTATACCACACTTGTGCATAATCTTTAATTAATAATAAATGCTAAAAGAAGCATATTACAAGAGATAAATTATGTCTAAACTAAACATAAATAAAAGTTAAATTAATAAATTTAATTAAAAGCTAAGTGATATGTAATATAATTATAAAATATACTCTAATAAAACTAAAATTATATTAAATTAAATTAAATACTAAATCAAACAAGGTTGATTCCTGTTTAAGAAAGGTCACCATACATGAAGCCTTGCTCAATAGGTCACCAAATCATGTAAACTACACATCTATGGCATGAAAAAAACCATACAAAATATTAATTGAGTTATAATTTAACTTGAATAAATATAAAAGTTTACCCCACCTATTTTAAACTCATTTGAGTACTCAGACAAAGCACTAGAGTTAACTGGTAGTTCCAACTATTTTTAGGAGGTTCCCAGAAATGGTCTAAAATTGACCAAATAACTAACCTATGAAAATAATTAAATAAAAAACATTAATACATTAATAAAAAAATAAAATAAATTTATTTTAAAATATAACTCAATTACCCTTATTATAATCATACTCGACATCCCCCCTTGATGCAAAGAGGTGAAATACCTATCATCTCCTTAAGTCTTCCATGAATATATTTGTGCAATCCATTGGTGAGAATATGATCCAAATAAAATGAAATTCCCACATACTCAATTAAAAATATTTTATCATTGATAAATTATATTAAAAAATGATTTCTTAGTTTAATGTTCTTGTTTTTATCATGAAAAATGGGATTCTTAAACAATTGTATTACCCCATTGTTACCACAAAAAAATTGTGTTGGCTCAAGTTGAGCCTTTATGAAATAATAAAAGAGTCTTATCATGAATAATAATTTTGTGAAAGGTTATTTAATTTATGTATATTCAGATTTTTTAATGATAATGTAATTTAAACATGTTTTTTTTAAATACCAAGAAACTAACCCACTTCCCAATGTGAAGCAATAACTTTAAGTTGACTTCCTATCATCAAAAGATCCTCCCCAATCTGAATTTTTGTGTCCAATTTGACATAATTAAAAAAAAATTATTAAATTAATAACACTATTATAATCACATATTATATATCCAAAAAATATCTTCACTACTTACAAATGCTTGATTGATAGTTTACCCATAAATCTAAAAACTAGTGAAACCCCATAACTGATATCAGGACATTTCATAGTGAGACACATGACACTTATAAACATTATTATAAAATTATTTTAATTAAATTAATTAATTACATGTACCATAATAATATTTTCCTCCACTTCAAATTATAGTGTATGCGGGCTTTCAATATTGAATATTTTACCTCTAGTATATCATGAGCATAATTAACTTGACAAATGAATACTTCCTCTTTATTTTGATTGACTTACATGCCAATAAATTAATTAATAATTAAAATATAATTAATCTCAAATTATAATTTAATATATTCCTTCAATATAATCAACATATCCATAGAGATACCTATGAAGATTAAGTCATCTACATAGAGACACACATATAACACATTAAAACTAGATTCTTTGTATGTAAATAATTGTCTCATTTTGAATTATTACAAATAATTGATCCAATAAATATATATAAATTATTTATTAAAAATATATTTGATCTTGATTCATCGTATAAATATACTTCTTCAACTTATATACCCAAAATTATTTACCATTTGCCTCAAAACCTTGTGGCTACCCCATATATACTTATTCAGTCACTTCATTTAGTAATGCACTTTTAAAATTTTATTTATTTTTAATAAATTATGACTGTATAAAACAACCCTTAGTATTATATTATCTTTAAATCACAAAGTTTCATAGATTTTACATATTCAACCCCATAGGTTTGTGTAAATCCTTTTTGCAACTAGTTTAGTTTTTAGCTTCTCAACTATGACATCACTTTTAACCTCGGTATTATAGACCCAATTTTTAAAAATGACATATTTATTATAATTATTATTAACTAAATTAAATTTATAATTCATCTCAATTTAATACATATCTAATTTCATAGTATCAACCCATTCTTTCTTTCGACTAGCTTCTACAAAGCTTCTAGGTTCACTAGTCATAGATGATAATGAAAATATAGTATTTTCCTCATAAGAATAATAAAATAAGTTACCTTATTTTTGTTTTAAATTTTTTATCAATATATCATAATTATTATCTAATATCTGATTGGTTTTATGAGGACTCAATAAATTGTTGGTCTTGCTTGGTATTGATGTAGATGGATGACTAGTCTCTTGAAAATAGCTAGTATTATTTACTTTTGAATTATAAACCTATGTAAGAATTTGTAATCCAAAAAAATTAAATTAAATAGGTTTATAAAATGTAAATATTATATATATATATATATATATATATATATATATATATATATATATATATCAATATCATAATATACTTAATTTTCAAATAAAATACAATCCCTAGAAATAATTATTGATTTACTAATAGGATTATAATACTTGCATGCCTTACTTTCATCACTATATCCTATGAAATTCTAATAAATACTATTATGATCCTATATATCACCCTTAAATTGATTTTTTTTATATTAATCATATAATTTCATTTATCTTTTATATAATTTTCATCTCCTAATTCAACTTGTATTTTGAATGAATCATCTAAATTGTTCAAACCATCATTGTGACTTGTCATGGGATTTGACAAACTTGAATCGAGGGATAACAAATTATTTTCATTATATATTCACATGATTCATGTGATATGATAATATAATATATATTTAAACTCAATTTTTCCATCTCAAAAAAATTATATTCCCTCTTCTGATTATTAATATTGTTAGATTCTAGTATCTTGCAATATTTAATCACATGTTCTAGTTTTTTACAGTAATGACAAGTAGAGTATTTATTTTTCTTGCATGTGAATTTAGATTCATATTTTCCCTATGATTTTTTTTAAAATACCTTGATTTTAATTATTATTTTTTACTTAAATATTTTTCCTTGGTTTCAATTATTTTTTCTAGATGATGTTATATATCTCCTACATATAGTCTCATCTTGTCTTATTTAGACAAAAGAGACTACACTAACTCATCAACAATCATAGTGTTAATGTCTTTACACTATTAAAGAGTGATCACAATACAGATACATATTTGGATTAATTATCTCAAAAATATATTACTATAAAACTATATTATATAGTTTCTCTATAAACCCTCAATATATGAACCAAATCATTTACCCTTATGCAATAATCTCCTACTCCATAATTTGACATTCTCAAATTCCTAAAATTTATTTTATGTGTTTGAATTTCTAGTTATATTATCTTAATGTGTCCTTTATATTAATTTTACAATGTATTCTATTCTTCATGGTAATTATTTCATCCTTCAATTTTAATATAAATGCTTGGGTATATTACTCTCTAAAGATATAATTAAACTAGTGCATCTCCCTTTTTCTTCATCTTTTTTTGTTCTTTTATGTTACAATCTCAAGGTATTAAAATATTGAACTGGTGCATTCCTATGGATAAAATTATCTCAAACTCATTTCCGTACAATAATAATTTTCAACGTATCTCTCAAATACTCAAAGTTGTCACCTTTGAAACTAAATATATTCATGGAAGTAGAATTCACTACAACCATTGATTCTCTAAATGATGGCCTAAAACACATACGAAACCTTATTAAACATGAATTTTGTATCAAATTAATGTTTTTAATGTATGTATTTATTTCAAATAAAATTTTAATTAATCTTAAATTGAAGCTATGTATCAATCAATTTGTCCTAAAATCACTAGTTGTTAAATTAGATGTTTTGCAAGTGAGATTGTTCACCAAAACTTGTGCTGGATAACTTCAAAAAAATGATTGATGGTTTAAATTTGATAATAAATATACAAAAAATTATAAATAAAAATATTTAATATGAATTTTCAAAATTAATTATTATAAGACACTCGTGAAAAATCTTTTATTAATTTTAAAGGCTAAGATTAGCCTATTACAAGATAACTTGCATGACATGTATAAATTAAGCATAAACTAAAAATAAATTTAATTAAACTAAGTAACATATAATTATAATTATTAAAATAGACTCTAATATAATTTAATTTATAATAAACCAAACAATGTAGACTCACATTCAAGACAAGGCCAACCTGTAAGAAGGCTTACTCAACAAGTAACAAAATCATGCAACATGCTAAACTATATCATCTAAAACTAATTATAAAATATCAATTGAATTAAATAAAATTTAATTTCACTTAAATAACATTAAAATTATTCCCCAACACTTGATAAATCATTTGATTATTCAAATAATGAACTTAAGTTAACTAGTAGTTCCAACTATTTCTAGGAGGTTCTTGAATAGGAAGTTCTTAGAAATGGTCTAAAATTGACCAAAAAACTAATATAGGAGAATAATGAGTTCATAAATATTTATAAATTAATTAAACATAAAATAAAATAATTCTAAAAATATAACTCAAGTGTCCATATGGGCATCATACTCGACAAATTCCTCAAGGTGTCATAGCTGATCATATCAAGAAGCCAAAACATAAGAAGCAGAAAATGAAATTGAGAATTCAAACCCCAAATGAGGATTTTGAAGTGTCCTTTATCTAGTATCAAATTACTATCACACTTATAAGTATATTCATTCTAAATTAGGAGGGATATTCCATTAAGTAATAGAGATAAATGTCTTTCACTTATCTATCAATATCTTCAAACCTAGGCATTGAAGTTTAAGGATGACTAAGAGATAATTGAGTGGAATAAGTTAAATGTTTAGATAAGTTTCCTATATTTTTTTATAATTAGGATAAAAATTAAAATATTACCCAAAAAATCACATGAATATATCGTATATTAGGATAAACCCTAATAAATCACTCCTACAATAATCCATATAATGACAAAATTGTTAAATCAAGGGTAAAACTAACTGTAAAGAACCCTGAAATTGGAATTATAATGGTTTTTTATTTATATATCCTAGTTATATTAAAATTTATTAATAATATATTTTTTTATCATCTATCATGATTATTATATTTATTTAAGCCTACGTATTAAATGCAATATTTTTTTAATAGTGAATAGGTGTCTATCAGGAAATTCTTGTGATACTTTTTTCTATTCAACTATTTATAATAATACCATAGTACTCATATTTGATAATCTCATAATAATTGTATTTGAATAATACCATAGTAATTATGTCTTATTAAACCTTTAGTTTTTTAATTTACTTAGCTCACTTTGGATCTTGTCTTTAATAAAGGACTAATATTATCATTAGGATTAGGAGGGCCATACCCTGTCATCCATTCATGAATCATCAATTGAATCATCCTATAAAGTAATGTCATTTAGGATTAATTGATATGTTGTCTATTTATGATGATTTTTTGGTTCTTTCTGATATGGATTCAATACTGTAAACATATCTTCCATTTTCATATGGATCCATGATTTTACAAATGCATGATTCAAACCATATTAAGTTCCAAATTCATTTTTATTAATTTAAAGTATTATTCAATTAAATACATTCAAAGGTTCATCCCATTTCATTTAATTATCTTAATGAATTTATACTAATGAAATTTTCCACAGTTGAGACTGTATGGCTTCAATGTGGTTACATAAATTATCATCAATTTTAATGTTAATAATTTATTTTTTTCTACTTATATTTTCGTGTTATCACTATGAGGTTCCAACACCTACCTAGAAAGAATATATATATATCCCTTAATTATTATGGTCTTCATTATAATATGGCCTCAGTGATTAATTTCATACAACTCCACTTGAAAATTATATATAGGATTTTTACAAATTAATTTCATGCAATTGGTTGTTATTGACATTGACCTTAACTTAACTATTTTTACCATTTATATTAGGAAAATAAATTTGTTACGGCATTTGCCACATATGCTAACTTTATCTCTATAGGAGAACCCAAATTTAACTCTTAACTTAAATTTAAATTTTTTATCAAGGTTACATGCTTATATTAGATTCAATTTAATTTTCCCACTCAAAAGTTATCATTGTGAACCCTTACTCTTAGTATTAATCTTTAAATTTATCAATGCCTATCTCATTCACATGTTCCATTATATTTTTAATTCTTTATTTAAATTTAGTAAATATGACATGTTTTAATCTATGATAAAACCATGAAATATCTATGATTCCATTCAACTAAGGGTTTCTAATAAAACCTCATTCCATTTCATTAAATTCACTATCAGTAAAGTTGAATTAGAATAAAAAAACATATGCACAAAAAAATATTAAGTTAAATAATAAAACATGTAATTAATTCATATTCAATGGTCAAATATCAAATAAAATATTTATTCATCAATTAGGGTTCATGTCCCCTATGATTTCAAAGTACATTATAGTAAATGACCTATGTCATTTAAACCTGAGTTAATAATATCACTTTAATCAAATTACTCATAATCATAATTACTAAATAGCATAAACGTCATTTTTAAATTGTTACAATTTTATCATTCACATAAGTTTGAATAGTGATCAACATTCAAACATGCACGATAGTAATCAACAAGTAAGGATCCATTTGGCTTAGGAAAACATCCACTTGAATGAGTCAACCATAATTTTTTTAAACTGAGACATATGTCTAAGAGCATGGATTTATAATATAATCATTTCTAGTTTTATATTTAATGAAATTGCATTCCAATATTTATATTATTGGCTTTTAACTAGTGAGATATTTGATTCTATTATTGTTACTATTAGTTTTTAACTATGGTAATATTGGAATCCAATAACTTTATTATTTATTTTAAGTAGTGTGATATTGGATTCCAAATAGTGTGATATCAAGTTTCAATTATATCCTAATTATACTGGTCACATTATGCCCCATAGTTTTCTTGGTTCCATCTAATAGCTATCATCATACTATCTAATATTTTTCCAAATTTAATCTCATACTAACAAATTACATCTTTATGTCATGTAAGATTCAAAAATATTAGTGAACCAATGTAAAACATATTTACAACATGTATAAGCATTGCACAATATCATTTATTGATCACAAAATTATCCCATTGCACCCTTATCAAACCAATGTGTATTCCAAATAAATTTATTTAATTTTTTTTATTTTCATTTAATGTAGTACCCTTGTGAAATAATTAATCACTTCATAGCCACATTTTATGTATTAAATCAAGGTTCATAATTTTTCATGCCAAATACATATATTCAAGACAAAGGGGCCTAGTTCTAGTCTATAGTGAAATCCGTAAATTTACATGTCAACAGAGTGTCTATGAATTTATGACCCTATAATCCCATTATAATAACCATGTGTATTCATGTTTGTACAATACATTGTGGAAAAAGTTTTATTTTTCAAATTATTGGTTAAATGTTAAGACATGATTTCAATATGTTGATATAATAATGTGTGAACAAAAAATGCCACATATGGAGAGATAAGTTGGATTTACTATTTTTCAAGTCCACCTCAAAGATAAAAAAGGAAACCTCCATGAATTTATAACTCTATGGCCTCATAGTGATTTTCATGTGCTTTGTTCTAACATTTTAGACTCCCTATATGTAGTGTATGTGCTTTATTCATGTTTTAATTTTCACATATTTAACTATTAGATATATGGCATTTGTGGATGTGAAAATGAATTGAAATTAAAGAAAATATAAATGAACAATGAGTATACACATTTTGAATAAAGTCACTTATATTTTACAGGTCTCCATGAACTTGAGATAATGAGGTAATTCCATATCCACATGCATATTCTCCTTTCACCCTTACATTCCTCATATTTCACATTTATCACATATAGTTAGAGTGATTCCACATTAAAATAAATGTTACACTATAAGGATAAATGAAATTAAAAAATAGTCCAAAAAACATCTAAAACTTTACAAGTAAATATAGTTCCCTTTTCTATCAACACTTCGTAGCCTGAATATTTTTGAATTGCCATAAACTTTTTTTTTAATTGAAAAACACATCAAAATATATAAATTTACAAACTTACTATACATTTCTATTGGTTCATCTCCCCAAAACTTAACTAGAATAATTCTAGTTGCAGTTTGAAAAGAAATTGATTATAAAAGTACACATTAATCTTAATATATTCCTAGTTTGATAAACTATTATGAAAAAATATTTTTTATGAACTCAAATTGTATTTAATAGATAGTACTAAAATGTTATTAAGGTCTTAAATTCTATTAAAATATAATAATGACAAATAATATTATGAAATAAATATCAATCTTCCAATCATATTAAATAACACTACATTGATTATAAGGTGTTATTAGAGTGTAATGTATAATAAACCCACATCTTGGGCCAATATTATCTTAATTATTAAATTATGATCTTCAAAAATTTCACCAAGTAACTTAACATTCATTAACATGTTCAAATAGTTCAATGTATGTTTTAATGGCATCGTGTCCTTTATCAAGTATATTAATCAATCCTCCTTTAAATGTTTTATTTGGTGTTCATACGTAGATGATAATATCCACATCAATCTCTTATTTAATTTCATATGATTTTTTTCATGCTTTATTTCAACTTAAAAAATATTAATACGATTTCCACCTTTTTCTATCCTTCAAGGTTTCCAATATTAAATCCTCACATTTTTATCCTCATTTTCACCTTCTGGTTTTAGGTACATATACCCATATAGCCTTAGCATACATATATTTTAAAGTTAATTTGTTTTTTACGCTAAAATATTTTTTCCAATATGCACATCCATTAATGGATTTCACGCCTCTTTAAATATTTCAAAACAGGCCAAACATAAATATCATTATTATGTGGGGTACTTTGATTAATATATTCTTCCCAAAGAAATAATTATGACTTTGAGTATCTAGTCATATAAATCTTTGTATTAGATTTTTTTGGAAAAAATAAGCATCTGACATCTTGATAATATTTTTAAATGGACTACCCAAGGCACCTAACACATTTTTCCAATACATTATCTTAGGAAGCTATATGTACACATATATCACATGTTAAACTATGCACTTAAATTCCTAAGGCTAAGATGAGACATTCGGCATAATGTATGGGTGTTGGGTGGATGTATAGAATATGATGGTTATTGGGAAGAATATGATTTGGAATGGGTGGTGGTAAGGGGTTCTTGGAATGGAACCAAAATACCTCCACAACATAATATTACTCATAGAGAGCATCTAGATGAGTCGAAATAGATCTTCAAGGTAATTTAGTGTTTGAGATAACAAGGAGGTGAATATCCTAATAAATATTATTATTAATTAAATGGGGATGGTTAGGCTAAATAACTCAAGGGATGAAACAAAATCTATCTTATTGACTATGTATATTCAATGTCATCAAAAAATTTGAATGATATATGATGACATTGGAACGAAGGAGAAGAAAAAGTGGTGGAGGTGAGGATCTAGACTTGAATCACGTTATATTGATAACCTTTATAAGGGAGGATGATGATTGGAGGATAGTTCATTTTTACTTAATCTAATAAGGAGATAATATAATCAATGATGAGGTGTGTAATAGGTGTATTTTGAAAAAACTCAAGTCTCAATTAAACACTAATATTTGATCATGTGTTGATTATATGAGTAAGTGCTCTAACCATAAGGAAAAGATCTTCTTTGACAAAACCAAGTGTCTCAATAAGTGTTATCTAAAATAAACTAGTAAAAATATAAGTGTATGATTTTTTATTGGTAAATTATTTGTGAAATGACTTGATGTCCTATTGAAGCAAGGTTCTAGATTGTTTTCTTGGTTTGACAAGGTTTTTGGTAGTTTGACTATTCTTTTGTTTTGTTTTTGGGAATATTTAACTAAAATGAGAGAAAACTACTTACTAGAGTTAGATAGCTAAAATTAAATAATTATAAATAACTAAAATTTATATGATTTTTTTCTTATTTTTTTCTTTTGAAATTTATTTTCAATACATACAAATTAAGAGAGAGAAATATACTCTAACTATGTAAATGTTGATATTTAGTTTTATTAGGTGCAAGATAAATACAATTTTTTTTTTGTGATTTTATGAATAAAGGATAAAAAAATATAATTATTAAAATTATTTAATAAATATCATTAAATTAATTAAAAATAATTTTTTTATTTAAAACAACAATACCACTCAAAACCCAATAGTTATTTTGCATGTACAATCTAAGATAATTATTTAGTCTTTCTAGATGAGTGCACACTAGTTCTGAATGCTTTGTTTTACATAAAATTGAATTTTTAAATTATTATTTTAAAAATTATTAATATAAAAACACAATTTATATTTTAATTTAACATATAATATCAGATGTAAAATAACACATATTGATGACCTAGGTTTGACTAGGTTTCTCTACTTGCTAGGGTGTGTGCTCACAAACAAGAACTTATTTTAAAACTAAGATTTGATTTTTATTATAGATGAAAGTATTTTTATTATTATAATTAATATATATATATATATATATATATATATATATATATATATATATATATGGTTTTAAATCATATGTGTGTGTATTCTAAAATAATATATTGCACAGATGAAAACTAATAAATAAACTAGTTAATACTTTTGTGTAAAGACGAGAAGAAATATTATTCCCATCAAATTTGATTTTTTATATATAGTATAAACCTAATATATTTAAATAAAAGTTTTAATAATATAATATAAATAAAATATATATCTTAATCAAAGAGCCTCCAACCTAATCAATCTAGAGATTATCTTAAATCATGTTTCATGTGTTGTGTTGTCCTCAATATGCTAGATTATTTATCTATACAAAGATTTAAAAAAATATCTAAAAATCAATATGAACCAATTATTTTCACAATGTGGGGAATATGAATTTATACATTATCCCAAACAAAGAATAGCTCATATGTGGCTAGATGAGTGCATTGTTTGTAAAGACCAAGTTATAGAATCATTGACACTTCCTTGCTTATAATGGTATAGTCAATCATGAAAAAAATAGAGGAATATATTTAAAATAATATTAATAGGATGTGTCTATGAAAATATTCAAAAAATCCAAGATCTAATACAAAATTTTATATCCAAAAATAAGTCAAAATAAATTTACTTGTAGATGAACAATGGAGGTTGCATGAAGGAGTTTAACTGAGTTCAACTATGATTAAAAATTAGGTTATACTCCACATGATTAAAAATAGAATAGGGAGTGATTTGGGATAACATGAAAGTGAACACAAGATGGAAAGATCAGAAAACACAAAGATAACATTTTAAAATGTAAGAAAACTTGAGTTTCTAGAGTTAATTTTGGAAGACAAGGAGGTGACAAAATTTCCCCTTTATAGATGTGGTTAAAAATCCACTATTAATCATGATGAAACCAATATAAGAGGATAAAAAACCAAAACTTACTTATGATGAAATCACCCTATGTGGATGAAACCATTATAATGGTTTTTTAACCAAGGGAATAGTTTTGTAATGTAGAGTGATGGTTTTATCATTCATAGGAATTTTTTAAGATTGAGATGATATAAGTTTCAATGGAAAAAACAAATAGATTGAAAATGGTCTTGGAGATAGTAATGAAGGTAAATTTTAGGGGTGTTAGAGATAATATATTTTGAGAATACACTAAGATAATACTTCATCAACATTAGATGTCATGTCATAATGTTTCACCATGAAAATATTATGTGCATACACATTCCACTTGGGTGGACACATTGTCATGCATTGAAAAGGGTTTGGTCTCAAGTGATGGCATGTGGAAATGGAAATAGTGGATTCTAAATACTTACCTCACTTACCTTAGTGGCATAACGAAGCTACTTAAGACTCTATGCAATCTACAAATAGAAGATTAGAATCAAGTGAAATTTTAATTACATTTTTGTAAATATATTATGTAATAAAAATATGGAAAATAATAAATATAATACATGTATGATTTATCATGCTAGTTGTACCGTACCATCAAGGGACTAAATCTAGAACCAAGTTATCACGTACCTATAAAACTGTAATACATGCCATAAAGATCAAATTGTCATTAAAACATTATTTTTGAAAAATGCATCATATAGTATAGAAATAGGATGATTTGTAAACATGAAAATATGCATAAAATGTGAATATGTGCCAAAATAATAAATCTTTCAAATAAAAATAGCTAGTTTGAGGCCCAATATATTGAAAACCTTACCACAAACAAATTCATTTATTGCAATTGATTTGAGATATTTTTTACTTTTGATTTCCTATCTTGGTTTTGATAAAATTAGAATATTATGGATAGATCATGTGATGGGGATAGAAAATATATAAGCTAGAGGTAGACTCGGTAGGGATAAGTATGTTTTTTTACATTTTTCAAAATTTCCCTAATTTTGAACTATTACTCAAAACAAACTAAGAATATTATGAATTTTGAATTTTTTAATGTTAAAACGTTTTTCATGGGTTAGATTATGAATATGTTTATTTTTTAGTGTTTTAGGTGAATTTAATATTGTTTTAAGGATGTTTCTAGGAGATAGACATTTAACAAAACTGGTGTATAATGATAGAACCATTGGTCTTTGCAAAGCAGTGATTATGAAACCACCATGATAGTTTCATAACCATCATGTGGTTATTTACTAACATTAATACAATATTCTAATAAATTCAATATGTAAATATTTTAATTAACCCATTTTTTAAAATGTGATTAGCATCTATAAATAGGGATAGTTCTATTTCTAGGAACTTAGATGGAAATAATGAGTTTTTAAAGGAAAAAAATGATTTTCTGAGCTAAATTTGGTTCTTGAGTTGTTGTAATGAACTTTTATACCCTAAATCAATTCTAAAGAGTATGATTTCCTCCATTGAGTGATGTTACTTTTGGTAATATATGAGTTAATAATTCTTAATTGAGATAGCATACTACGAGTAATATAAGAGGATCATCCCCATCTTAAGTAGGTTATTATGTGACCTACTTACATACTAGGACTCTAACCAAAAAAAAATCATGTTACCTCACACCCTAAGAGAGTGGAACATCATTCTCATGGATTTATATAATATTTTAGGTCTACTAACTATAGGTTGTGTAGCTCCAATAATCCAAATGAAGCCATAAGTGTTTGGCAAGGTGGTATAAAAAGTACTAAGCAAACCCATACTAGGCTCAAAGAAACTATGGGATACTAGATAGCTATAGAGGCTATCCAATTTTCCATATTGCACTAAGATATATATATATATATACTTGTAAACTAGGTTAGGGTTAGCATGATTGAGTGCAAAAAGGACACAAATATCTCTAATGGATATGACCATAGTAAAGTAATAAAATTAGGGAGCATTCAATTATTAAAAAATGAGAAAGCAAACTGCTTGAATAAGAGAAAACTACCGAGCATGAAATGTGTTTTATAATCATGAAACTCTACTAATTAAAAGATGACTTCAAAATGGAAATGACATTTTTAAGAGTAAGAGAGGGATAGAGAGACCATGTACTTTTATAAACCTAAGATAATGCCTTTGTTCAAATGAAGTTATCTATAGTATACAAATAATTGATGGAGTGCCATTTTAACTAATAAAACTAATCTATTAGAGCATAAGAGTATTTACCAAGAAATACAATGATTTAAAACCAATAGACCATATGTAATGAAATACATTTTTGAGAGGGAAGATATTTTAAAGTTTTGGGGAATGCATAACTTTAGAAACTACTCTAAAACATGTTTAAAATGAGATAAACTAACAGACAAAAAATAAACCCTATAGAATACTCTACTAAAAATAAATGGAGATTTCACTTTGCATAGAAAATTTTCATCATATCAAAATCAAATGTAATTGTTTAGAGATCTACTAATTGATTATCCAAGCTAGGAAGTAGTGAAGGAGGAAAATAAATCACTATGAGGGTTGTGTCCAAACCAAGAGCCAAAATCAATGGAGGACGTGAAGTAGAATCTAAAAACTAAAATGGAACCAATTTAGAGAATATAATAATAGGTATAATGAAGCATTAAGGATATTGGAGAAAACAACAAGTCTCAAGATCATTTTATTAAGTAAGGAAGATCATTGAATAAATAAATAGTAGCATAGAATCACCAAGTCAAGCTATGAAATTTTTATCTTCAAGAAAGTATAAAAAACAACTCAAAGAGAAGAGAGAGTAATGAAATGAAAAAATAATTACTAATATCAAGGTTATTTATCACCATGTAAGATTTCAATCTTGAAGAATAAATGAAAAGGCAGTTCAATAAGGTGAGAATAAACCCTCAAAAGTGAAGATAACTATGTCTAATATTTTAACAAAAGGGAAAATAAGTTTAATAATATGAAAGGGATTCCTAAGATTGAGAATGATAATCCACAAAGTACCAAGAAGATCTTCATATTAGAGGTTGTTAGACTTTATAGGGCATACATGGGCAAAAAACATATGAAAATAGTCATTTCTAACCATTTTAGCAAAAGACAAAAGCCTCCAATGGAAAAAAGACAAGTGAATTATCCCTATTTCATCCTAGTATGTGTGTTTTATGAAAAAATTTGTGGCATAAACTACATGTTATCCCCTACATCATGATGTGGTCCGAGAAGTTTCTCTAAAGGTTCCAAAGTTTGTTTCAAAAGGCTTGGGTATATCTAGAAGGGTCATCAATGGGTGAAAAGGGGATAAATATGTACACACAAGGACAATGGGTGTATATTAAAGTGGAAAAGACTTCAAAGAAGGATAAATAGGTTCATTTTTCTGCATGTGACCTAATGTGTAATCATAGGGAGGAGTAGGGTCATGAGTTTTATGATTATATATATCTTTGAGATATAAGTAGTTAGTATTTGAATGAACAAGGGTTGTTATGCAATACTTGGAAGCCACAAAAAATCAAATAAAATTGAGAACCAAAAAGATAAAAGATAACATTACCTACACTTACAAAAAAGAGATGGTAGTGGGAGAAGTTGATGATATGATCCACAAGTAGAAATGTAAATTTTGCATAATCCAAATCCATCTCTAGCTCCAAATCTAGGGCCTAAATATAAGGGAAATAACTGATATCAAATAAAATCATAAAATATAGAATGACATTCATCAAAGGGTTATTTATATTTTTCTTTGTGTGAGATATATAGGAGATATAAATGTCCTTAAAAGAGGAGAGAAAATCATATGTTGCCTCAAAGAGGGGGATAAAATTAGAGATAAGGGCATTATAAACTCCAGTGAGCTAAGATATGGCTAAGATTGAGTTAGATAAAAAATTCACATAAAATACACCTAACACATGAGCATCGATTAAAGAACCAATAATCACGTGATACTCATATGTATTATTCATCTCTATGGTAAGAAAGAACCTAGATACATGAATCTCACGGTCCCATGAATCATCAATAATCCAAGCTAAAGAGGTGGGTCCTAGGTTACCCTAACTACTTCCATCTATGTGAATCACCACTAAGAGTTACACCATTATGGGGGTTAGGGACATAAGACATGGCCATAGATTTAATATCTCCACTCAAATAGTGATAAGTGAGCTACATGAAAGAGATGAAGAACAAAACCAAATCATTATTAATAAATAATGATTGATTCTAGTCAAGGCAAGAGGTGACAAGGGTTGGGGTTAAATCCTTAAAAGATGAACACCAGTCAATGGATACAAGAGAAATTCCTAAGAAATTATAACTAAATAACTAACAACACCACCTATAAGAGACAACAAAATGTGAAGAGGGAGTTAGTAGGGATAAACTATGAATGAGTAGAGAAACTACTGACTGAAAGAATCATAAAAAATCACTTATATCCCAAGGTGTATCTAATAATGAGTACACATGGTTGATATTCCAATTGGGGAGATGGGGGGTTGAAGAGGTTAGAACAATCCTAAAATAGACTTAAGGAGGTCTCACAAAGAGAAACATAGTTGTCCACTACATCTATAATAGATCAAAACCCATAAATTAGAACTTTCATGGTTTTAGTATCAATGATAGAATGAAACAAAGGTTGAGAGATGGAAAATTAAAGTCCCCTAGACTAGCTATAGTTTTTTGGGTAAACCTACAACCTAGCTCTTAAGGGTCTAAAAATTTGCCTAGAAGGGAACAAATTGAGCCAAGAAGCTAGTTAATGAAGGGGGAATATAAGGTAGTAGGTTCATACCTATATTTCAATTGGCTTTAGCACACTAACATCCTAATTAAGTTTGCATAACTATAGACATGAAGAAGACTTAGAGTGTTAAAGGTAGGAGAGGCATCTTAGCTAGTAGAGTCAATATTGTTATGTAGTGGCCAAATAGGATATAATGTCGCAATGTATATCATAGTTAGAGGTTATGAGTGGTGGAAGGAGGCCCATAAAATATGAAGACCATCTAGAGAATGCTATAAAAAATCTCAAACAACTATAAACACTAACCCACACCCTATAGAGGAACCACAAAGAAGGAGAGAGGGAATCAATAGATGGATAACTATAAACAAGTAGTATCCCTCACAACTAAAAGAATCAAAATCATTTTATTTTATCTTGAGGTACATCCAAAGAGGAGTGCACAAGCCAAAAAATGAAGGATATCCCCAAGGTCTAATGATGACTACCATGATAGAGTAAATAAACTAAATGAGGGCATGGGGAGGGTGCTATATTAAGTTATATGGCTTACCAAAGTACCACATGCCAATTCCTAGGCCTACCCCTAAGGTCAAGCCACCACATAAACCTAAATATGGACCTTCACCCAAGGTAGGCCACTAATTAGACTCCATAGAGGTTAAATGGTAAAGGAAAGGTGGGAAGAAGTAGATGGATAGTTCATATCCTTAGGTTCACAAATTATGACTTAAAACATAGGATTTCTAGAGGTGGGATCATTATTGGTGAGTGAGACATCTAAACCTAAACAAGTAAGGAGATGGCAGTGTGTATGACATGTGAGCATGAGCTTCTTGTAATCTCTCCTCTCATTGACTAGGTTGGATTCTATAAGATGCATGGAAAAATAAGTGAGATCTAACTTGGAAAATTTAAGAGCCTCAATGGGAGATATGTTGAGAGTACCAATGCCATCATTGGAAAATTTTGTCTTTAATTGGATTCTAACCTTTTCTTCTATCTTTTTTGCTTCTTCTAGTCGATTTTTAAGACTGATGATAGTCTTTTATGATTCCTCAGCACTTTGTGACATTCTTTTTGTTGAATAAAAATCCTCCTCTTCATAGTTCTAATGTTATAAATTTTGTTTCATATTATTTTTCTTAAGATTCTTGATCATGCTTAAGGCACAGATGAGTTCTCCTCCAAGATCCACTTCATTTTATTCATATTCTTCTTATAAATCCATCTCTTCTTTTCCTTCACTCACAAAGTTGTCTTCATCTTACATGACATCATTCTTTGTTTCTATTACCATGAACAAATTTTTTTCTTTATCACTATCTAATATTCTCTCATTAATCTCCTCAGTTGAGCTACTATCCTTTTTAGAATAGAGGCTTTTCTTGTGCTTAAAATTTTTTTTATTATATTCATTTGGTTTGAAACTTTTATTATATTCAGGTTTGATTTCATTATTATTCCTTTCCTCATTATGATTTTCCTCATCATCACTATCATCCTTATGTGGAAATTTAGTGGGAAAGTGCCTTATTTTACCATAATTGAAACACATAAAAGGTAGCTTACTTTTGTATTCTATGGATCCCTTTTTAAGATTTTTGACAAACACGGCCTCCTTCTCATATTATTAATTGATAGTGATAAAATTGATTTACGTTATTTATATTTCCCTTTATTATAAGATTGTAAGGTTGCTTCCTTAGATGATTTCTCCTTTTCAGTCCTCATTTCATACTATATGAGGATCCCATGTAATTCATCCATTGTTAGCATATATAGATCTATTCATTTCCTTAATGGTAAAGACTTGGCATCAAATATTAAGTGGAAATACCTTAATAATTACTACACAATCATTATATCTTCAACCTTTTCACTTAGTCCTTGATTTGGGCAATAATTTAGGTGACAATTCAGGTGATGGTTCCACCCCAATTGATGACAAAATTTTTAGGATCCATAACTTTTGCACCGTAGCTCCAATTGACTCACCATTTGAACTATTGGAAAGATAAGAATAAGGAAAACATAGTGAGATGTAATTGAGATCTTACAAATTATGTTTTATCACCAAAAACCTGATTTAAGTGCCCCAAATTTCAATTTTAATAGTCTAGTCTAAAAATAGTAAGTTTTTAAAAATAGTAATTCCTTGAAGTTTGTATTATTTTAAATCATCGAAGTCAAACAAATTAATCTCCCTTGATATTGGTGACCTTACACATCCTCCCCCTAAGTTCAAAATTTGTATCAATAAACATGTATCCCAAAATGGAAATTAGACATCTCTTCCCAGAGATAAGCATATAGTTGTATTATGATCTTGAGTAAATAAACATATCTTCTTAAAGAATTCATTATTACTATGTTATTTTTGTATTATTGAAATATCGGTACTATGATGTTGTAGTAATGACTACATAATCAACACAACAACAAAATCATATGGGATAAATCACAGGAGAATATGATGACTTATTCAAGTCACCCATAGGAGTTCCACTACATTGTCAGGTAAAACATTCTATCGATTTGATCCCAGGGTCACCTTTGATTAATAGTCCTATGTATCATAGATCAATTTTGAATAATGATGAGATAAAAATATATATTCAAAAATTTATCCAAAGGGGTCACATCAGTCTAATATATTCACCCCATGGTAGCCTAATTATCTTGGCACCATAGAAATATGGAACATGGAGGCTTTGCATTAACTATCAAGCCTTGAATAAAATCATTTTGAATAATCACTACCATCTCCTTAGGATTGATGACCTACTGGACCAACTTCATGGTACGAATTTCTTCACCAAAATTGATCTCAAATCTAGCTATCACCAAATTCCTATCAATCCCACTAATGTCTAGAAGACTGCATTCAAATCTAAGGAGGGGCTCATCAAATGGTTGGTTATGACTTTTTGCTTAACTAACACACCTATAACCTTCATGAGGATGATGGATGACATCTTGTGACCCTTCACCAACTCATTCATGGTTATCTACCTAGATGACATACTCATTTACAATAGAACATGGGAGGAACATCTAGAACATGTTCGTAAGGTGATTCAAACTCTTTGAGAACAAAAGTTGTATGCAAATATTGAAAAATGCACATTCAAGATGGAAAAAATTAAGTACCATTGATAAATTGTGAATGAATAATGGGTCCATGTTGATCTAGAAAAGATTCAGGTTATTTGAGAATGGCCTACACCAAGGACCCTCAAAGAACATCATAGATTCTTGGGTCTTGCAAATTTCTATCACAAGTTTGTTCTTATATTTTCACATGTTTCTTGGTCACTAATCCAAGTGACTAAAGGATGAGCTAAAGATAAATTTTAGTAGGGTGAAATACAACAAAGGTCATTTGAGAATTTGAAGAATAGTCTTTCCTCATCTCCTATCCTTGCATTTCTAGATTTGTATCAACCTTTTGAGTTGATGAGAAATGCATCTGAATATGATATGGGAGTTGTCATCATGCAACATGGCCATCCTTTTGCATATCATATTGAAAGTTTCACTGATAAAATTAGGAAATATTTGACATATGATAAGGAGCTCTATGCCATTATGCAAGCCTACAAGTAATGGAAACACTACATCTTGAGGAAAGAGATGATCATCCACACTAACCACAGACTATTGGAATTCATATAGATAGAGCAAACTATGAAATGAGAGGCACAAAAAGTGGGCCACATATCTTCAACAATTCCATATAATAATCAAACACAAAAAGGGGAACTCAAATATAGCTATAGATTATCTAAGCAACCCACCAATTACTGCACTCACAATAGTTCTTGACCTATGTGGACATGAGACTACCACTTGGAATGCTCTGTATGAAGCAGATCCTACCTTTACTGATACATATCAAGTGCTTCAAAAAGGTAAACATGTTTCTAATTTATATTTTTAAGATAATTTCCTATGTCATATGGGGCACATTTATGTTCCAACTATAGAGCAACAAAATATGATATGGGAAGCACATTTTAGTAGGATAGTTGGACACTTTGGTGTAGAAAACACATTGGTAGTTCTTTAGAAACACTTATACTAGCCCCATATGTGAAAGGATGTGGAAAGGTATCTAAAATCTTGCACCACATGTGTGACAGCCAAGCCAAAAAAAAGAATCAAGGATTGTACACGCCATTACCAGAACCAACCAGGCCTTGGGAATCTATCTCAATGGATTTTCTCTCAGGTTTGCCCAATTTAAAACATGGTAAGGAATATATTTTTGTTGTAGTTGATAATTTTTTAAAAATGGATATCATGATTCCTTGTAAGAAAAATATATCTATTATAAAACTGCTCAACTATATTTTAGTCATGTATGGCTCGATTTTGGTCTCCCCAAGTCCATTGTCTCAAATTGAGGCAATAGGTTCTTGAGTATCTTATGGTCCACTCTATGGGAGATGATGGATACAAAGCTAATGAAGTCCAAATCCTTCCATCAACAAACTAATGGTCAGATAGAGGTGGTGAACTACTTGATTGTTCACATGATTTGGATGTATCACTCTAAACACCCATGCACATGAGATCAGGGGCTTATTTTCATAAAACATGGATATAATCAATTCCTACACATCTCAACCAAGCACAGTCCATTCCATGTATGCTTTGAGTTCTAACCCATGGCACCAATTTATATAACTATTCCATTATCCACCATGGAATACACACCTCATAGAAGATCTGAGGTATCAAAAGTGACAAAGTTCATTAAACAAATGCAACACATGCAATAGCAAGTTCATGACATATTGGAGAAGATGAATTAGAAGTATAAGCAATGCCATACCAAACATAGGATTGCACACCATTTTATTGTGGGTGACAAGGTTTGGTTGTGGATTTAGAAGGAATGACATGCAGGTCCACATAGAAAAATTCAGCCTCTACGATATGGTCCCTATACAATGACCAAAAAAGTTGGAGAAAATGCTTTTGAGTTGAACCTACTAGGCTACCTTAGTCTACATCCAATGTTCAATGTGGAGCTCCTCAAACCATATCATCCACCTCTGTTGGACACTTAAATCATAGAAGAACAACTAAACATTGATTATCTTAATCCATAGAGTTTTGCTCCACTAGAGGAGGATCATATTGTGGACACTTGGATGAAGAAAATAAGAAGATGCTCTATTCTACTTTATCAGGTGGTCAAAAGGGGCAAGCTTAGCCACCAAGGTGAGTGGATCATAGATAATCAAATCAAGACACAACTACCACACTTGATGAGGAACATTGATGGAATGTGTACCATTGCTTCTCAAGGAGGGAAGAGTGATCCAATCAATAATTTAGGTGACAATTCGGGTGACAGTTCCACTTGAATTGATGATAGAACTTTTGGTAGCCATAACTTTTGCACCATAGCTCTAATTGACTCACTGTTTGAACCGTTGGAAAGATAAGAATGAGGAAAATGTGGTGTAATAGCATTTATCTCTACTAAATTAAGTTTTAACCTAGAAAACCCAGTGGAAGTTCCCCAAATTTTAATTTTAATAGTGTAATCTAAAAATAGTAAGTTTCTAAAAATAGTAATTCCTCAAAATCTGTATTGTTTTAAATCATGGAAGTTGAACCAATTCATCTCCCTCAAGATTGGTGACCTTTCAAATCCTCCCCATACTTAAAAAATGTGTATGAATGAAGATGTAACCTTAAATTTAAATCAAACATCTCTTCCTAGAGAGAAGCATATAGTTGTATTATGATTTTGAGTAAATAAACATCTCTTTTCAGAGAATTCATTGTTATTGTTATATTTTTGTGTTCTCAAAATATTTGTCAACCAAAACTTCTAGGTTTTGGATCAATCCTCTAATTTTGTTAACAATCTTATCCACATGAGGAAGATATGTTGCAACATTTTCTTCAACTTTCATTTCCAAGCTCCTGAATTGTCTCCTATGAGTTTGGAGTTTTGCCTTCTTCACTTTATTATCACCTTCATAGATGTTCTAAATTTTTTCCCACACTTCATTTTTTCAATCACATTGCATAATCTTCACAAACTCTGATTATGATAAGACACACAAAATAGAATTCATTGTCTTAGCATTATTCTCACTAGCCTTTTTTTTGTTGTATCTATTACGAGAGATGATGGAGAAATATAACCATTTAATACTACTTTCCATATATCAAACACTAAATACATTAAATAGGTTCTCATTATTATACTTAAAAAATCATAATTTTTTCCATCAAACAATAAAACCCTATTTGTGGAGAAACCTTCTTGTCTAGCCATGTATGCTCCTAAGATCTACCTTATAAAGGTTAGGCTATATTTGAAGGAACCACTATGGTACCAATTATTAAGCACGTTCTTATACTAATAGGGGGTGAATTACTATAATATTATATTTTACTTAATGAAACTTTAATATCCAAAATCAAATCATTCACATAAAAATCACATAGATTGACACCAACTTTATGTGGAAACCCTTTTGGGAAAAAACAAAAAATGAATATCTACTTGTAACCACTATCTAAATCTATCTATATATTAATAATATTTTTGGAAAATTCTTAGGCACCAACCTTTTGGAGACACCAATCCCCACTTCTAATCACCAACTTTGAAAGAGATGTCAATCTCCTCTTTTTTAAGCATTGACCTTTAATAAAATAATATTCCACCTTACTCTTGTTTCTTCATCAAAAAATGATGGAAAATTCAATTTCCTCTTCTTCTTCTCCACAAAAATTGGATTATGCTTGAATGATAGAAAAAATTAATTACATTATTCAAATATACATGTGTTTGTATGATATATCTTTTTATTCTCCACACACTTTATTCTTTCTCTTCTCTATTAATCTTTGCATATACACACTTAAAATTTAATATATTTATCAACCTTCTATTTGACTTATATAGCCTTCAAAGGCTCTTCACAAAGGAGGCATCCCATCCAAGAGGAACTTATTCACTAAAATATGTGTATGTTGACATTTTCATCGACATTTTTGTCAAAAATTATATTTATATTTACATTAATAATTTTGTGTAGAGGTTACATGAATTCAATCTCAACCTTGTCCTTTCAACCAAACTCTCTAGGTTCTTAACCCTTCCTAGTATCCCTTTGTACCCTATTTTATCTCTAGTATAGAAAAAGTTAAAAATAATTTGGATAAACCAAAAGTATTTAAGTCTTCCCTCTATTTACGCCCACTTATGTACCAATTTTAAAGATCTAAATCAACTTTTAAACCACTTTCAAGTCACTAGACTTCCTTGATTAGACCTCATCAAGCCTAAAACACAAGACAATAGACAAACATCCATAAAACTTAGTATATACATACTTAAAACCATGGGAATGAGTTATATCATTCAAAAATGGATTATAATACAAAAAATTGTGAATTTTGGATAGTTAGAAATGGAGTTATCCATGAAACCCTATTTTTGAGTTTTTAAGACCCTGTCACTAGCTGAAAGTGAACAAAATTCACTTGTGGACATTTATAAAACTTTAAAATATATGTGTGACGTTTATAATAACTATCATAACATTTTTAACTTTATAAAATTATAACACTCACTTTAAATCCATTATCATAGGTTTTCAACTCAAAAATGAAATTGAATGCGCATAAAAAGCATACCAAATAGGTTTGTGTTTTGTAGAGACAAGTTAACACCACACAACCAAATAAAAACATCACAAAGAAGTAAAAAATACATGTAAAATACTTACTTCTATGTCCTAAATAAATTTTGAGTGATGTTTTTGAACACTTCATGACTATTATAGAATGATAAGCCTATGCATTAAGGGTATACTTACAGGAAGAATATGGTCTTTGAACTAGATTTCAAGAAACAACAATATAATTGTCATTTACACAAATATACACTCTTATAAAATATAAAATAATATTTAGATACACTTATAACATCTTTTTTATTGAATCAATGATCCTTTCTTCACAAGATATAATATATAGTCCCATTAACAATGACTGTTATAGGAAATAACGGTCAATTGAAATTAGATATGTTCACTAGATGATTCAGTTAATGTTTAATTAAACATATGGTCTCAAAAAATAATCAATAATACTTAAATAACAATTATAATTGTTATCAAATTCCATTTTATCATCTAACATGTAGAATATATTCTATAGCCAAGATAAACTACTCAAGAGAGGGGTCTATCACACACACTTTATTAAATCAGGGTCTTATTTCTTGTATTCCCTTGAAGTAATCTTATAAAAAATAAATTCATAACTGAATGAAACTATTAAATTCTCTCTTTTTTATGAAGATAAAGCATTGTAACTAGCTTAATCACCCTTTAACAGTTACAAAGGTGAGTTACCAAATATGCAAATTTAGTCAAATATGGGTTTCTTTTAAAAATTAGTCTTATAAACTTGATATGGATTAAATATATCCATATAGGTGTTTATAAGTTATTCATAAAATTAATTAAGCTTGTCATTCACCCATGTAAGTCCTAAAACACAATAAATTCAAATTTTGCAAACTAGTTTTGGTAGAAAATCCAAAATTCAAAATTTAAAGTACCTAAATGCATTCCTAGACTACAAATTTAAATTATAATCATGATTTGGTACTTTTAAATCCATTATAATAATCGTCACTCATACATGAATGAAAAAAAACTAAAAATTGATTAAAAAATGCTCCCTAAGAGTGATGCTCATGCATCATACTCCTAGGGAAAGGAAAAAGAACTCATGGATTGTTATCTACAAATGATTCCAGAGTATTCAATAACTTTCATATTTCATGTTAAATCATCCAAGTGGCATATTATACTAGGTTATTATTCTATTGGACCTGTGCTTAAATTACTTCTTGTCTCTAGTCCTCTTTATCACCTACTTGTCCAATATGAATTCCATATCTTCTATCTTGGCCTTAGGAAATTGTGTTACCCAACCTAAGCCTATTGTAGATGCATCATATACTATGTTTCCTCATTAATATCTTTATTTAGAAGGATACAAGTCAAAAACATTGAATATAGGTGAAATTTGTACTCCATTAGGCAACTCCAATTCATATGCATTGTTTGTAAAATTTTAGAAAATCTTGCATGGATCTATCTTTTTCATCTCAAGATTATTATATTCACTTCTTGGGTACCTTTCCTTCTTGAGATGAGATAAGAATAAGTATCCAACCTATAAATTCACTTTTCTTCTACTCAAATCTGCATGTTTCTTATACTTTTCAACACTAGGCTCCAAATGCTTTCTTACCTATTCATGTATGTCCTTCATTTCCATTTCATACTCTTCACCTTCAATACTTATCTTATCCATATGGATTATCTTTTTAATGTCAAATACACCTATAGGCTACATTCCATAGATCATTTGGAATGGACTCATACCAATGCTCCTATTAGTAGAATCATTATAAGAAAATTATGCTTGAGACAACACAAGATCCCACTACTTGGGATGTTCTTGGGACGAAAACATCAATAAGTTACCTAATATTATATTCACCAACTTAGTTTTCACATGTTTCTAAAGATAGTAAGATAAAATAAAACTCAAATTTGTCACTAGTTTCTTCCATAATGTCCTCCAAAAGTGACTAAGAAACTTGGTGTGTCTATTAGGAATAATGTTCATGGGTAGTCCATGAAGTCTCAGTATCTCCTTGAAAATGAAATTGGCCACATATGTGGCATCATTAGTAGTTCTACATGGGATGAAGTGTGTCATTTTATAAAATATATAAACAAAAATAATAATTGAATTAAAACCCCTTTGTGTCCTAGGCAACCCCATCACAAAGTCTATACTTATGGATTCCCAAGGTATATTTAGGACTGGTAGGGTCTGATACAAATATGCATTAGTTCTCTTACCTTTTTCCAATTAACAAATCTTTCACCTTTTCACATACCTCCTTACTTTTTTTTGCATTCAAGGCCAATAATATTTCCTAGTGAGCAACTCCAATGTCTTTTCAAGCCCAAAATGGCCTGTCATACATCCATTATGCTTCTCTTGGATCATATTTCCTCTTATAGATATTTTTGGAATACACAATTGTACTCTTAAAAATAGTTCATCTTAAAGTACAAAATCCAACTATATATCCTTTTTGAGTCTACTTGGGTGCTTGCATACATGACATGCTTCCTTAAAGTCTTCATCATCATCATAAAAATATTTGAGTGTCTCAATCCCAACACTCTCTAATTGAATCTCATGCACCAATAAGACTCTCCTACTCAATTCATATATAACCTTGTTCATTTTTCCTTTTTATGATTGATGGTTAAGGTAAACTTTTTTATGTACTCCACCCATTTCACATGTATTTAGTTTAACTTGGGATGATTATAAATAAATTAAACTGCATGATTATTCATGTACACTATGAGCTCCTTTGGCATGAGGTAATACCTCTATTTCTTCAATTCTTTCACCATTTCATAAAAATACAATTCATAAGATGAGTACTTCTTATTGGCATCATTCAAAATTTCACTAATGTCTACCCTTTTAGCTTAGGACAACCTCTATGGCTACACTACTTGCATCACACTCTATTTGAAACACCTTGATGAAGTCTGACAATGTTAGTATTTATTGATCCATGATTCCTTACTTTAGGTATTGAATGTTTTTCTCTACCTTGTCATTCTACACAAATTTTTTCTTATCTACCATAATGGTTTCATTAATGGGAGCAAATTTTTTGTTGAAATTCATTATAAACTTCCTATAGAAACTTTTTAGACCACAAAAAATTCTTACCTCTCCTAGTGTCATAGGTGTTATCCACACCATGATTGCCTTGACCTTATTCTTATTTTTTAAGCATGCCTTGTGATATGAAAAATCCAATTTATAGTATTTATGATTTCATGAAATCACACTTCTTGAGGTTGTCAAATAACCTTTATTCTTGTAGCCTTCTCATAACCAACTCTAAATGGTGAAGATGCTCCTCCTTGATTTCGCTATAGATTAGTATGTCATCAAAATATACCAGTACAAAATTGCATATGAGATATTTTATAACTTCATTCATTAATCTTATAAAAATACTAAGTGCATTGGTGAAACCAAATGGCATGACTAGCTATTCATACAAACCTTCATTTGTCTTGAAAGTAGTCTTTCACTCATCGCCTTGCCTAATTCTTATCTAGGAATATCCACTTTTGAGCTCAATCCTAGAAAATTAGCTTGCTTCACTCAATCAATATATCAAGTAATCCATTCTAGGAAGTGGAAATTGATATCTTATGGTAATCTTATTTATGGCCATGAAATCAATACACATTCTCCACTCTCCTTTCTTATTTGGCATCATCAATGTGGGAAATACATAAGGAATCAAACTCTCTTTGATCATCCCTTTGTCAAAAAACTCCTAAATTTCGTTTTAAATCTTAGAATTATATTTTGGGGTCATATTATAGGTTTTCTATTTGGTAGACTTGCTCGAGGTACAAAGTCTATATAGTGTGTATGCTCCTCAAATGTGGTGATGTGTTGGGAAGCTCATTAACAACTATGTCTACATACTTCTATAACATTTCTTAGATATCTTAGGTTAGATAATTGATGTTAGTGGTAGTCATAACAGTCCTAGGATTGATTACAAAAGAAAATCCTATCTCTTCTTCATATATGGAATTCAAAAATTATTTACCACTTACTAGCATCACATGAAAACCAAATTATTGATCACTCTGCTCATCCTTAAAAGGTATAAAAGTGTGATTAATTCCATCCTTGATCAATGTATACATGTTATTTCTTTCATCATGAGTGGTTTTCTTATCATATTTCCAAGGCCTACTAAGAAGCACATGGCACACATCTATTGGGATGACATCATAAAGTACCTTTTATTAATAAGTTCTAATTTGGAACTCTACCCATCTTTTTTAATCACCAAGAATTTTTGTCCCTTATTCAACCATGAGATCTTATATGGAGTGGGGTGAGGTAGCTTCTTCAATCCAATATTGTTAACCATTTATATGAAAATAAGGTTATCCAAACTTCAAAAATCAATAACAATTTTAAAACCCTTACCTTGGCATTTGTGAGATGTTCAAAAAGAGTCTTCCTTTATGGTGGATCCTTCTCCTTGTGTGGCTTTATAATTAGCCTCCTCATGAGAAATGATTCTCCCACTTTAGGCTCTTCTATGTGTGATGGAGAGCAAACACTCTCTTCCTTACCTCCTTGTGTAATCTAATTTCTCCCTTTATTTCTTGGGATTATTACTAGCTAGTCATATGGACACTCCCATGACTTATGGACAACAAAATTATTTTACTTAAAACACTTTCCTATAAATCCACTTGATCATCTACCCCTTGATGCATAACCACCTCTATTAAAAGGTATCCTAACTCTAAATCCACCCCTTAAACTAGTGGACTACTCTTGTGAATTGATTGATTCATTTTATTAGTTTTTTTGAGAAAAAATAATACTCCCTTGTTGTTCCCTACCTTTGAAATTTCTTCCCCTTCCCCTATTTTAATGATTATGCTTCCTATTCATCTTGTCTTTAGCCTTGAGTGAAAATTGGTAACACTCCTCTAGTGTTGTTGGGCTAACAAGTGTTAATTCATCTTGTATGTTGTAACTTAGGCCATTCAATTACCTTATAATATTATATTTATCTTCCTTAACATGTCCTAACCTGATGGTTAGCTTATAAAACTCTTATGTATATGACTTCATAGTCATTTCCTTTTTCTTCAAATTTTATAATTGTCTAAATATGTTTGTCTCATAGTAACCTAGTAAGAATTTACCTTTGAGTCTAGTAACCATTTTATCCTAATAATTTATCTTGATATTTAATTTATTTATTATTTCATATTATGTGAATTCCCATCCTAATGAAGCATGCCCCTTCAGTTTGGTTCTTTTAAACTTGACCTTCTTCTCATCAGGTAATTCTTCATACTCAAAATACTTATCTATCTCACTCACCCAATCCATAAGTTATTCTCCATCAAGAACACCTATATAGATCATAAATTCCACCTTGGTTTGAAACCTTGACACATGATCATCTTCATGAGTCTCTTTATACCCTACTCTCCATGTCTTTTCACTGTTTCTTCTCTCTCTACTTCATCATGGTCTTACGTTTCATCTTACCTATCACTTAAGTCCCCTATTAGGAATCCTAGTTTTAGTTTAGTTTTAAAATAGTAAACCTAAAATATAAGTTGAATATAAGGTCTCTTAAAGCTTCTAACACATCTTTATTCCCTTGGTTCCTTGCAACACCTCCTCTATTTCAATTGGCTAGCATTTTGATCCTTGTTTAGATAATCTATCAAAAAAGTACATGTGTTCTCTTTTCCAAAGGATATTTATCTCTTCAATTTTTTCTCAAGATTCCAATGTTGGATTTGATACTTAAATGATGAATAGGTTACTTGAATTTAAACTCAACCTTATCTTTATAACTAAACTCTATGGGTTCTTGACCTTAGATGTAGCCCTATATACCCTATTGTATCTCTAGCATAGCAAAATTTACAAATAATTTGGAAAAAATAAAACTATATATAGATACCCACTTGTGTACAAATTTTGAAGATCTAAATCCACATGTAGACCACTTTCAAGTCACTAGACTTCCGTAATTAGGCCTCCTCAATCCTAAACACAAGATAGTCAACAAAAGTCCATACCAATGAGTACATACACACTTGAAACCATATGAATATTTTACATCATCCCGAAATGGATCATAATTCCAAATTTTTTGAATTTTGGATAGATGTAAATGGATTTATGCATGAAACCCTAGTTTAGGGTTTTTAAGAGGTTATCACTAGCCAAAAGTGAACAAAATTACATTGTGGAAGTTTCCAAAATTTTCAAAGATATATGTAAGGTTTATTATGTCCTTAGTAAATTTTTTCATGTTATATAATTAATGGACACTAAATTTAAATGCATTATCATAGGTTTTCAACTCAAAAATGTAACTAATTGTGCATATAAAACATACCGAATAGGTCTATGTTCTATAGAGATAAGTTAGCAAAACACAACCAAATACCAAGATATAAAATAAAGTATAAATAATTTTAAAATATTATCATAAATATCCTCAATAAATTATAATTTATGTTTATGAAAACTTCATGCCTATTACAGAATGATCAACCTGTATATTAAGGGTATACTTACAACAAGAATAGGGTCTTTGAACTAGTTTCTAAAAATATAAATATACTCATCATTTACTCAAATATACACTATTATATAATATAAAATAAATTTTAGATACACTTATAACATCTTATTGATTGAATCAATGATCCTTTCTTCACAAGATCTAGTATATAGTCCCATTCACAATGAGTGTTACAAGAAACTAGGGTCCATTGACAATATATATGTTCACCAAATAATCTATTTAAAATTCATAAAAATAATATCTCAAAATAGAATAAATAATCCTTGAAAAGCAATTACGATAGTTCTAAAATGTCATTTTATCATCTATCATGTAGAATATAGTCTATAAACTAAGATAAAGTGCTCAAGACAAGGGTCTATCAAACACATTTTCTTAAATAGGGATCTTCTTTTTTGTATTCCCTTGAATTAATATTCTCAAAAATACATAAATATATAACTAAAACTCAAAAAATATCTCTTTTGTATGAATATCAAGCATTGTAAGTACCTTGATCACCCTTCAATGGTGACAAAAGTGAGTTAGTAAGTATGCAAATGTGGTCAAATATGAGTTTTTAATAAAAATGAGTATTTATACACTTGATATATATTAAATAGGTCCATATATGTGTTTATAAAATTTTCATAAACTTAATCAAGCTTTTCATTCACCCCTATAGGTTAAATTTTACAAACAATTAGTTTTGGTAGGAAATCCAAAATTTGAAATTTAGACTACCTAGATGCATTCGAAGACTAAAAATTTAATTTATAAGAATGATTGGAGAATTTTAAAGACTTAAAAAATCATAAATCATACAATAACTATAAAAAATAAAAAATAAACAAAAATTCTCCCTATAATTGATGTTCCTGCATCACAATTCAATTCATATTTCTATTGACAATTCCAAGGGATATTACCTTGACATTAACTATAATTACTTTTAAATTTCCATTGTAAATTTAATTTAAATCAATTAAAATTCCCTTAAAATAAATTAAAATATTCCAACATTTCATATAACAATTCCTAAGGATCTGTATCAACCTCCATGGTGTGGACCTCATCTTTAAGAATAAATTGGACCACATGAAATGTTATCAATGCAATGGATTGCATTAGATCAGTCCAATGATAAAAAACAACCATGTTTTATGATATATATATATTTATAAAACAAAATAAATGATCCTACTATATTGGGTTTAAGCTTGACCTAAAGCTTCACATTTACTACAAGCACAAATGTGTTGATGTTTAAGCCAACACAATTATGGAGAGAATCAAGGATATTCTTATAACTAATTCCAAGATTATTGATCACCAGTAGTTTTATGGTGTTCAACACAAATTCATCATCAATGATGATATCTTGACATGGAAGTGATCAATTTATGTCTTGATGTAGAGTGTAAGCCTATCCCTCTTTAAAACAATGGAAGTGTCTAACAAAGAGGCAAGGTCAGAGTATAACATAAGAACATGAGGGTAATTAGGGATGTAAAAGCTGAATAAAAACTTAATGTCACCTCATAATGGACCCTCATGAGAGAGACTAAGCTCATCAAAGATGAGTTCCCTTTGCTTAGTGTAAAGGTGAAGAAGGTCTCAAATGGATATCCTAACAAAAAGGGGCTACATCTCTAATATAAAAGAATAATGATGTTGTCTAGTTTGGGGAGGGTTGTTATGATGAAATTTAAATTCGACTTTAGGTTTCCCATTCTTGTGGTTGGTATCATATCCCCTATATCGCTAGTCTTTACAATAGGGTTGGTAGATCAACCTAAGCATGTGTTTACAAATAACTTGTACCTAGTAGAGGCTATGTCAATAGCATATATGACCTTATTACCCTTTTGCTTGGACTTTCCTTTTAGGTTAACCAAGGAGGAATAACCAAAAGAGGTTAAAGAAAGACATTTATAATTATGCACTTTATCCTCATATTTCTTCTTCTTTTCCCTATCATGGTTAGCAAGAGGACATTCAAACATGCTCAACTTTTGATTAGGTTATACAAGTGGATATATCGAAGGGGTAGATGATGTCTTCACACTAGATTGTAAGGAAATACATTCCTAGTCAGAATGACTCTTAATATTGTGGAATTTATTTAATTTGGTGGGGTCATAGGGATAAAACAATTATTTCCCTTCTATAATTTTTTAGTGGAACTTATTTACATTCTGATTCTTATTTAAATCATTGACCTTGCATCCATATTTATTTTCCTTCTTTTTTTAGGAGTATTAGTGACAACATCTTTAGTCACATTGAAATTGTGATTATATAAAGAGGATGACTTTTGAGTTATCATGGGGTAAATTCCTACATGGACCTCAAAGACTTAAATATTTAGATAATCAGTAACAACTTCATTATAAGATGTGGGCTCACACTTAATGACATTAAGGTAGAACTCTTACATAAATGATCACAAAAAATGTTGTACAGATAATCATCTAATAACTTTGTCCTACATATATGGATGGTTGAATTCCACCTATGCATGAAGTCAATGTTTGACTTAGCCTTATCCTAATCCGTGGAGAGTGATTGGATGCTAAGGTTAAATAGTCTAGAGATAAAAAATTATTGGAAGAAGTCATCTAGAAAGATCTAAAAACTAGAAAGATAATCTTATTATAGATTATGAAACCACACAAGAGCTTTGGATTGTAGGGAATGAGAAAATATCTTCAAAATCATGCATTATTCTTGTCATTATCCATACACCATATCTAAATGTCATGATATGATCCCTATGACTATCACCATAAGTCCCATTAAACATGTGTAGTTCAAGGATTGTAATAGGAAGGGGAATAACATCTACCCAAGGGGATAAAGGATTCCTATAAAGAACCTCATAGTCATGGTTGATAGATAGCTAGAGAAAAGGTCCCTAAGGAGGCCATATGGATCATGATGTTTCCTACACTAGTAGGGGTCATCCAAACCATGGTTTTGTTGGAGATGATATTGAGGGAGATCTTAATATGAAGGATGCTTATGATGGGGATCATCCCAATCATAGGGTGGTGAGTGGCCATGGGAAAGGTATGATTACCTATAGGGATGATGAAATGATGTGGTATGACTAGGGGAAAGGTAATGGTGACATAAATCCTCAAGGTGATATCCATGTGGGAAAATATGAGGGTATATATGAGGGCATTGATGTTAAGGATTGATCTAGGTAACAATTTAGGTGACAGTTCCACCCCAATTGATGACATAACTTTTAGGAGCCATAACTTATCCACCTACTCCAAATTAATTGAAATAGTAGATGACACTAAGACATACAATCCTTTTAAGGAAATGGTGAATGAATCCCTCTAATGACAACAAGCATATATGTTGTAACCATTTGCCCAAATTCTTCAATAACTCCTGATGTGAAATTTTGGGTCCTCAATTGCACTTCTTAGCTCCTCATCCATTAGACATGCTTTTAGTGCCCTAACACCCTTCAAGGTTTAGGTGAATTTTTATATTCCTAAATTTGAAGGCAAAATCAATGTTGATGTAGTATAAAACTGGTTAGATTAATCATCTTTCTACTTCTCTGTAAATAAATTCACCGATGGAGAAAAGATCACTTTTGCTCTTTAGAAAGCATTATTGCCCATGAAAAACTAGTGGAAAGTGTACAAAAAGAGGTTTAGTATAGATGACATTGACCTTGAGGTGGAACCTATCTAGGATGATTTCATGGAATTGATGAAAGAATACTATCCCATTGGAGCATATGATGATCTATACCTATAGTGGTAATAACTTCACCAAGGTAAGGTCAAATTTGTTCAAGATTACATAGACATTTTTCATTCTTTGTCTGCAAGATTATGCATCCAAGAAAGTGAGAAACATAAGACTCAAATATCATGGTAGACTATAATGGTACATACAGAGGGAAATAAAACTCTTCAATTTGGAAACCCTTGGTGAGGCATACAAATTCGTAGTGAAGATTGAACATAAGCATGGTAGAAATAATATGAAGAGTCAGCCCTCAAAATGGAAAGGTGACAAGGAAGGTCAAACATGAGGCCAAAATTGGAAGTAAAAGGAGTTTCAAGATAAGAAACCCTAGAAGGGGAAGGGTGGAAAATTGTGTGATTACCATAAAACTAGAACTCACTCCAAAGAAGAATGTTGAGCCATCACGTCACTAATTTCTAAATCATAATACTTGAAATCTACTACTTTGTGTCATACACAACCCACAATCGAAGAGGATGAAGAAGAAATTGTAGATGCTGAGCTCAACACCATTATCACTTCATCATAGACTTGTGAGGAAAGGCCAAATGACAAGGAAATAATATTTCACTCCAAATTATGGGTAAAAGGTAAACATGTTTTTGATTTATATCTACAAGATAATGTCCTCTATCATATGGGGCACATATATGTTCCAGTTGTAGAGAAATAGAAGATGATATGGGAATCACATTTTAGTAGGATATATGGACACTTTGGTATAGAAAAGACATTGGCATTTCTTTAAAAACACTTTTGCTGGCCCCATATGTGAAAAGATATGGACATATGTCTAAAATATTTCACCCCATATGTGATATCCAATCTAATAAATAAGAATCAAGGATTTTACATGCCATTTCTAGAACCAACCAGGCCTTGGGAATCTATCTTAATGGATTTTCTCTTAGGTTTGCCCACTTCAAAACATGGTAAGGACTGTATTTTTTTGGTAGTTGATCATTTTTAAAAAATGGCTATCATGATTACTTGTAAGAAAAATATATCTACTAAAGAAACTACTAAACTATATTTTAGTCATGTATGGCTCCATTTTGGTCTCCCTAAGTCCATTGTCTCACATCAAGATAGCAGGTTCCTGAGCATCTGCTGGTCCACTATATAGAAGATGATGGATACCAAGCTGATGAAGTCCATAGCCTTCCATTCATAGATTGATGTTTAAATAAAGGTGGTGAACTAATTTATTGTTCACATGATTTGGATGTATCACTCCAAACATATATGCACATGGGATGAGGGGCTTCTTTTCATACAACATGGATACAGTCAGGTCCTGCATAACTCGACCAAGTAAATTCCATTCCAAGTAGGCTTTAGGTTCCAACCCATGACACCAATTGATATAGCCATTCCATTTTCCACCATGGAATACACACCTCATGGAAGATCTAAGGTATCAAAAGAAACAAAGTTCATTGAACAAATGCAACACATCTAGCAACAAGTTGATGATATCCTAGAGAAGATGAATTATAAGTATAAGTAATGCCATGAAAAATATAGGATTGCACACCATTTTGTTGTGGGTGATAAGGTTTGGTTATAGCTTTATAAGGAATGAATTATAGGCCCACATAGAAAAATTTGGCCTCTGTGATATGGTCCATACACCATCACCAAAAAATTTAGAGAAAATGCTTTAGAGTTGAACCTACTAGCCTACCTTGGTCTACATCTAATATTCAATGTGGGGCTCCTCAAAACATATCATCCACCTCTATTGGACACTTCAATTTTAGTATAACAACTATACATTTATGATCTTGATCCACAATGTTTTACTCTATTGGAGGAGGATCAAATTGTTGACACCTAGATGAAGACAACAAGAGGATGCTCTATTCCACTTTATTGCATTGTCAAAAGGGGCCAGCTTATCCACCAAGATGAGTGCCTCATAGAGAATCAAATCATGACACAACTACCACACCTAATGAAGAACATTGATTCAATTCGGACCATTTCTTTTCAGGGAGGGAGGAATGATCTAGGCAATAATCTAAGAAATAATTCAGGTGATAGTTCCACCCTAATTGATGATGAAACATCTGGGAGCCATAACTTTTACACCATATCTCCAATTGACTAATCGTTTGAATCATTGGAAAGATAATAATGAGGATAATTCTTTAAGATGGTATGGATCTCTTCTCCATGAAGTTTGACCCTAGTAACCCCAATGAAAGTGACCCAAATTTCAATTTTAGTATTGCACTCTAAAAATAGTATGTTTCTAAAAATAGTAGTTCCTCAAATTATATATTGTGTTAAAGCATCGAATTTGAACCAATTAATCTACCTAGAGATTAGTGACCTTCCACATCCTCTCCATACTTTCAAAATAGGTATAAATGAAGATGTATCCTGAAATGGAAAATCAAACATTTCTTCCTAGAGATAAGCATAGAGTTGTATTGTGATCTTGAGTAATAATACATCTCTTCTTAGATAATTCATTGTTACTATGTTATTTCTATGTTATTAAAATATTTACAAACAATTCAAGAGAGTAAATTGGAGCTATGGTGAAAAATTTATGGCTCTCAAAAGTTCTATCATTAATTGGGGCAGAACTATCACCTAAATTGTCACCTGAATAGTTACCCAGATTAAGCATAGGCATCTCATGGATCCCTAGTTTGTAATTGGTGGTCAAAATTGGTGAACTCATCTGATACCCTAAAGGAAGAGTCAAGAGGATGGTAAAAATGCATAGAAAGTGGTGTTATTGTTATAATCACTATGAGGGGGCTGGGTGAATCAGTGAGCTTAGATATTTCAATTTCAATTCCAATCCTTTCAAACTATTAAACAATCAACATATATCGAATTGATGAAGCAACATTAATAAGAGAGCTCAATCATTTAATGTATATACAAGATCAAACACATAACACATAGTTCCTATGGGAAAACCTCATGGTGAATAAAAGCCACTCTCAAGACTAAAATAGATGGAATATTTATCCTATAAAAAATTACAAACAAGAGACTGGTCAACTCTTTTAGACCAAAAAATCTTTATTAAATCTTCTAGACCAAAGGCCCTTAGTGAAACATTATTTCAAAAGGAACAAATTCCCCTATAGAAGATCAAGTCCTCTAGACACTCCTTTGAATTGAATCCCTCCACCTTATAAATGATGTCTTTAACACCTGACGATGGATCTCTAATTCTCTAACCTTTTCACAAACTGCCTCTCTATTTCATATAGACCTCTCATATAGGCATGCCACAATATTTCTCCTCCTTCAATAAAACTATCCTCATATGCATGCTCAGACTTCTTCACATATCCTTAGACTTCAATAACACTATTATGACATCATAAATTTGACCTAAATGTCATACACATAGTCAACCAATTGTTATATTCATCAACTCATCCAAACATGCACACTACCTATCCTCTCTTCTTCACTTCAATCCACACTGGTCTCACATAGCACTTATACAAGTCTCACTCAAAAATATATAAACCATCATATTTTGTTTAACTATTTATAGATAATTAATGAATTATCAAGTCCACAATCTTTCTATATTGACCACATTACATGCCTTCACCCTTAATGCATCTTACATGGGTTATATTTAATCATAACACAATTTCAAATAGACCTAAGTCACTTTTTAGGTCCTTTGAAGACCCAGCCATCTCTTTGACACTTTTTCAATCAAACTAAGAACATAGGAATATTTTCCAACTCATGTACCAATTAAATATGATTTATAGGTCCTCCTATGTTACAACAACCACCACAATACCTTGTTTATTAATCATAATTTTCTCAAACTACATTCTAAACAAGAACCATTGTAAGTGAACACATAGTCAATTTCTAAACCATTATTCATACTATATATGATTGGTTAAACCTTCATAATTCACATATATTATCCTTATGCAATATAAAACACTCCCCAATATCTAATGCATCATGATATAGAAAAACAACATCAATACAAACTCAAATACCCTTCTCGGGTTACTAGTAAAACTTGCACAAACACATAGTAAACTTTGAAATTTTTTAACTTTGATGCTACTAAAAATTAAACCTTAAAATTCATATATAAAAATGAACCTTGGAGTTTTCTATAAATTATATTTTAACTACATGATCAAATTTTTCATAGATCAAAATATGTGGCTAAAAAACTAGACACTAGTCTTTCCTTTGTTAAATTTAAATATTTGAATTCAATAGTCACAGTTAAACATCGAACACTATTTTTCATCTCTTGTCCTCTATTATTAGATTAATAATTCACCATAAATTATTATATAATTTAACTCATATTTCACAAATTCCCAAATTTTAAACTTTAAACACTTGGCTTCATCTCGTGTAATCTTGTAATATTGATCACACATGCTCCATCGTTCTCTTCAAGATTGTCCTTGGTTTAACAAAGTTAGAAAACTATCACTTCAATGTATTTAATTTAATACATACCATTGATATTATTTATTATGAACACCTAATCACTATTTATCCTTTTAATTATCTTGGTCTTTATTTCTTATTAACATTAAATATCGAACACTTGGCACCATTTGACTGCACCATGACATCTTGGAATAAACACACTTTGTTGATGTTTTATATGTAGCTTAGTTTATATCTTTGTTAAATAAAAATCCTAACTAATTAGACTCAATACACATCATATATATTTATATTTATGAATTCTTTTTATCCATTGGATCTCTAATTGGTCCTGGTTTTTAACATTGTGTAATATATAATAAGTATGAGAACCATTGATATCTACCTAGAAAGATAACTTTGCACAATCATATATTTTACCTCACTCACTTGCATGCTATAAAACTTGGATCATATGTTATCCTTTAAAATTGGAATCAAGCCATGTAATAATTATCTCCTATAACCTTTTCATGTGTAAGATATAATGCCATTAATTTGCTCGCTTAGATTTCTTTTACCACAAAGCCAACTATGTCAGGAACTATCTAGAAGGCCAACTTTGCACATGCATATATTTTGATGTTCTTTATTTCATGACTTAAAACTTATCACATATCAACTAGGCACAAAATTTAATAAACCCATATGATCAATTTATTATAAAAATTCCACAAATGTAAGATAGCTATCACAAAACTACTTACTCGACTCTTTCTTGCCTCATGAAAATTTGGCTATGGGAAAACACTATCAAACTACATGGGAACCCAAATTTTCACTTTAATATAATTTATTGTGCTTCATCACATATCTTGAAAATTATTACATATAATCTAGGTATAAATTTGATCATAACCATATGAACAACTCCTCTTAATTCATTGACACGTGGTAATGGTGATGTCAGCAAACTACATACTTCACCCTTCAAGCATACTAGGAAAATAACACTACAAACTTTGTCATTGTCACTTATACTATTAAGGCAATTCATCCACTCACTAGGATACCATTATGAAATCACCATGACATCATTCATAACTTTCTAGCAAGTTTATACCTGGTTGATTCAAGTTGTTTATGTCTCTCAACATGGACACAGGGGTTCTCACCATAGATTATGTTATCAAGAAATAGGTGAGGGAATCACATAATAACTAATCAAGGCACTTAAACTATAATGAGTTTGATCTTTATCTCTAGAGGATTAACACTTCCTACTCTCAGGGAAAGAAAAGTAATCTTCATTCACACAAATCTACATGTGACAATCATAATTTATTGTGCGTAACTCATTTGGAATTAATCATGAAATGGGGTCATCTTCACCCATAACAAGTGAATGAAAATTTGTATGAATATAAGGGAAAATTTCCTCAAACAAGTACATATTGAACTGATAAAAAGGTGACTAAACCCATTGGTTATAGATCTACCAATATTATTCCTTATGGAAAATGATAGGGTCAAGGTTAGTATGTTAGGGTGAATTAACCTCTTGAGTCCTATAGTGTCTATGGCATTCCATTACAATATCAACATTCTCATGAGTGATCTTAGGGATAAAACCTTGAATCTAGTGGGAATGTCATCCCAAGGGTGGGATACTAGCCATGGATAGAAGGAAATAAGAGCAACACATAAAATGAAAGAAAAGGTGAATGGTTAGTGAACCAATAGGGAGAAGGAAACACAACCAAATCAAGATCAAACAAAATAAAAGATATCCAAAGCACAACTTAAATAAAATCCTAATAGCTATCAAATGGGAATTAACAAAGAGATCTCTAGATAGGTTATAACTAATTTGAAACCACATGTGGAATCCCATCAGGTGTGCAATAATGTAGTTATAAGAATTGAAATAGATCCATGAGGGTTTAAAAAGGGGGTACATAGGGTACCAAATAAACCCATACTAGGCTCAATGACATTAGGGCTACTAGAGAACTAAAACTTTTATCCATTTTGCTAGCTTGCACTAGGCTATAGATAGAATTATAAACTAGGTTAGGGTTAGCATTATTGTGTACACAAAGGACACAAATATATATAATAGATATAACCACAAAATAATCAGGAAAGAGGGGGGAGAATTCAATGCTTAAATAATGTGAAAGAAAACTACAAGAACAAGAGAACACTACCAAGCATGAAATATGTTACAAAAGTATGTAACTCTAATAATTGAAATATGATTTTAGAAAGGAAATGGATTTTTCAAGATAAATATATAGATAAAGAGCATGCACTTCCATAAATTTAATTTAATGACTTTATTCAAACAAATCTATCTGTAGCATATGAATAATTGAGGGAATACCATTTGAACCAAGAAAAATAAGTTATTTGAACACAAGAACATATACAAAGAAATACAATGATCCAAAACCAATCAAGCCTATGCAATTAAAGACATTTTCTGTAAGGAAGATGTTTTAGGTTTAGAAGAATTCATAAACTTTAGAAACTACTCTAAAACATGTTCAAAATGAGCTAAAATAGAATTCAAATAGTAAACCCTATCAAATACACTATTAAAAACAAATGGATATTTCACTTTGTATATAAAAGTGCCCTCATAGTAGACTCAAATGTAATTTTTTAGAGACCTAAAAACTGATCATCCAAGCTAGGAAGTAATGAAGGAGGAAGACAAAGTTGTATGTGGGTTGAGTCCAAACCAAGTACCAAAAGCAATGGAAGATGTGAAGCAAAAGTTTTAAATTGAAAGAGAACTAATATAGAGAGCACAATAATAGGTATAATAAATTTTGAGGGAGATAGGAGAAAGAAACAATTCTCAAGAGCACTATATTAATCAAGTAATATCATCAAATAAATCACCAGCAACATAGAACCACCAAGTCAAGCTATGGACTCTCAATCTTCAAGTAGGAATTTGAGGAGATTCAAGGAGAAGAAAGAGAGTAATGAGATGACCATGGATTAACCAAGATTTAGGATATCTATCACCATTTAAGCTTAATATAGCTAATAATGAACCAAAATGGGTGTTGAATAAGGTGAGAAGAATCCCTTAGAAATTAAGAGAATTATGGGTAATCTTTTGCCAAAATAGAAACCAGGTTCACTAATAATGAACCATGAGAGGTTAAATTATGTGAAAGGGCTTAGTAAAATTGAGAATTATCATCCAAAAATGGCCAAGAAGAGATTAAAATGAGATATTGGGGGATAGTATATCGCGCAAAAGGAAAAAACACATACAAAAAGAGACATTTTTTTATCATTTTGGAAAAAGACAAAAGCCTCCAATGTATAAAAATAAGCGTGATGATCTTATTACATAATAAGACATGGGTTTTGGTATAAAACATGTATACCACAACAAAAATTATACCCTAAGCTACAACCTAGCCAAACAAGGTCTCTTGGGGTGCCAAAGTGTGCCTAAAAGGACCTAGGTGCATCCATAAGGGCCCTTAAAGGGTGAAAAGGGGAATAAGGTATGCATGCAAGGGCAATGGGTGTCCCTTCAAGTGGAAAAGGATTTGAAATAGGATAAATAGGTTTGGTATTTTGTATGTTAGCTGATGTGTAATCATATGGAGGAGTAGTATCATGGGAAGTATGATTATAGGTCTATTGATGGTCCTCTAAGAGATCACAATTACTAATAAGGAAGTAAGTTGGGAAAATATTTTTTTATATGTGGGTATACTCAACATGTGTGATAATTTTAGAGTGTAACTTTATAAGGTTATAAGATCAATGATACCTAATATTTAGAATTCAATCATTAGTATCCTTAGATCCTGACTGGTAGGGAACAAGGTATTGGTAGGATACTTTAAAATTGGTTTTTGATCATATGCTATAAATATGAGAGATAGGATAAATTATATTGGAGCCATGATATCTTAACTAATAATTATAGATATTTATATCATATGGATTGATTGGGATCACTTTACATTAATCACCCCACACTCCTCACAAGTTGTGTGTATGACCAAATGATCCCCTACTAAAGAGGAATAACTATTAGAGATAAATGGGAAATCATGAAATTTAGGTGGATATATATGGTACTATTTTGTGCTTTACCTTGATTTGTTGATACCCTTACAATAATAGATTTGATACCCCATACCCTACTTGGCCATGATTGTAAAGTGGGATGGGGAGGTTGCCTATCTCACCATAGCCATTGGGGCAACATAGGTATGATACATGTTTTTATAGTTTTAGGTACACTTAATGTATAGGGTGACTCAAAATTTCCACATTTCCTACACAAGAAACCACATGGTACCAGATGTATTTTACATAGGTGTATGAGAGGCACAAGTAGACATATCAAGATGGTTTTCATGGCACCCATTTATATGAAGGGAAACTATGAATTGAGTGATTTATGTAGGAAATACATAATATGGATAGGTCATGATAAGATAGTATTATGTAGCCCCACCACCACCACCACCATAATAAGACCTTGATGATAAGCATCTAACATAATATCAGTAGTAGCTAGGTGGATATGGTGAGGCCCCAAAGTATATTATGATAGATGAGGACCAATATTTAGATTAGGATGAGTTTTTAGACTATGATTATGATCTAGACTAGCATGAGGATGACCTCAGTAAAATGTTAATCTATGTAGTTTAACATACTACTTGATTCTTCACTTTTAAGCTTGATTACTTAGCTAGTTTACTATGTTGATTTTTATATGACTAGACCTGATCTAAATTATTCTAATTAATTATTTTAGATACCTCAAATATATGGAAGATCATGATAAATGATACTAATGTTAGAACATTTATTGTTATGTGGGTACCATTATTGGACCCTTAACATTTAATAAAATAATATTTTTTTATTATTGTATTTAACATGGGTCAAAATCTTGTGTAAATACAATAATAAAATATATTATTTAACTACTAACTTGGTTCTTCTGGGAAAGGTTAGAACCACTGGTAACAATGGTCACATCCTTGTATTCCTATTAATAAAAGGGTTTTCCCTCTTTGGTAAAATATAACAATACACAATATTATTCTATGAATTGTGTGAGATATATGCAAACATTCTAAAGTATTTTGTGAATAATTTATTTTAAAATAAGTGAGTGGAAGAGGAATTATGTATTGGGGTGTTTCTCAATTATTTGAATAATCACCATGGTTTTTTACCTCTGAGGTTTTCCACATTAAACATTGTGTTCATTGATATGGATATTATATCATGCTTTTCTATTCATTTACACTTTTTGATATCTTGTGTAAATCATACATTCATTTATTTTAGATCTTATCATGGTATCAAATCTAGGCTAGGATCCCTAAGCACCTACAATGTGGTTTAAGGATGGTATTGGAAATAAGCCATGCCCATAACAATGATTGGATGTCTATAGAGGGGATAATATCTCAGTTTCTAGAGCACTTTAGTAGCAATTAAAGGTCCTAAAAGTGAGTCCTATCTGGTCCTTATGATTTGTAGCTCAACATGTGGTATCAGAGTTAGAGTAGGATCCCCAAGCACATGAAGTGTAGCTTAAAGTTGGGGTTGTTGGAAATAAGCTACACCTGGACCAATGATGGGTTAGCCATAGAGGTGATAATAGATCTATTTTTAGATCACTCCAAGAGAAAATGAAAGGTCTTAGGTTTTATTCCTAGTTAGTCCATATGATTTGTAGCTCAACAGGAGGTGTTAGAGGTGAGCTATTAGTAGATCTTGGATTGTTTATTTGGATAGGCCAACATAGTGACATGTTTACTCAATCCTACCAGGCATAGGTTTAGGGTGGATAAAATAACTCTCAAGGGGACATATAAGAAATAAAATGCCTTTGTAGACATAATGGTATCAGGTGGAGGTTAGGATTCTTATAGATAAAATATAATAGGCATGACCTCATTGGTAGACACCAATAAGAGTAGAGACATAAGACCTAGAGATAGAGAGATTATTTTTTAGGGTGGTACTAGAAGGGTATTCCACCTGAGTCATAACCTCTATCACACTTATACATAAGGACATTATCATATAAGGATACTATAATCTTGATTTGTTGTATTTATTGATGCCTATTGTATGGTTTTGATCCGTTTTTTCATTTTTGAGATCTTGAGACACATTGGCCCTATAAAAAGCTTATTATATTAGATATTCATTTTTTAAAAACTCAAAAAAATTATGACATATATGAATTTATTTTTTATTTTATTGACTTGCCATTATATGCTATGGGATTTTTATTTTGATGTTTGCCTTTTCAGTTTATGCACTTTAGACTAGGCATGTGAAGATATACCATATATCCCTATGTTTTTAGTAAAATTCTATGGAAAATGCTTATATATGTGGAATAAAATGTATTCAAATTATGTAATATGATCGATATTTATGAAAACACACTTGAAATAACAATTGTTTGGTAGGTGATGGCCTAGATAATTCATTAAGGTAACACATGACATCTAATTTTTAGTAGGGGAATGAATACAAAGATATGGTAGATATAATATGATAAAATAAGAAAAAAGTGAATAAATTTTTTTAGGAAATAATAATATGAACTAATAATTAATATTAAATGTTTAAAATTCACTTCTATATATACTTAAAAACTATTAACTTTATTGGCTTCACACAGGGATGAGTAGCCCAGATAGAATCATTGAATGCAATTAAAGGTACCTTTCTCATCATATACATATAGACAAGATTTTTGAGGATTTATTTATTTGGATACTTCTTGATTTAATATCATATTTTCATTTATATTTTAATTTTTTGTGACCCCGTACACTTATCCTTATGTGACTAGGAAGACACATGGGCTCATTGCCAAATAAAATAGGTAGGCGAGAAAGGGCATCTCTCCCCAATTCTAAACCCACACAAATAGTAAGTTGTGATGGATCAAAATCAAAGGTATGAAAGTGTGAAATATTTTGTATTTTATTTTTGATGTAGCATAATCTTTCTATAAGAGATTGTTTTCACTTTTTAGGACTTTACCCCAAAAACCTGACCCTAGGAAACTAGTAAGATGTAAGGCCTCATCACTAAAGACCAAGATAGGTCAATAAAGTTACCTAATTTTTAACATGATAATTTCATTATTTAAAATACATTGTAAGAGGAAAATTTATAATGGAAAATATTATAGACTAGGATGTAGGCTAGTATTTTCCAAGTTTTATAACAAGATATAGGGAAAACAAATGTATATATGGTTGTAAACACTAGGACAAGGACCAATATAACGTTTATTTTGAAATATTTTTTATATATGAAAATAATTATTATGAATATGATATTATATGACATGATACACGTTATAATTTATGTACTATGTGAAATATCAACCAAAAAATCATAGAACACAACATATGAATGCAAATGATCATATAACTATGAAAATACAATACAATGAGGGAAATGTGATATGAAATAAATAAATATAGAAACACTTAAGGTGAAGGGAGTTAAAAGATTAAATTAAATCCTTTCCCTCCAAAGTGCATAATTGATAGGCTCCATTATTTAAATCTTCAATCACTAGTTAGGGACCTAACTAGTTAGGTCTTAACTGTTGACCTTCTCCTTTATTTTTGTTAATGTGACTATCAAGCCTAAGTACAAGTTATCCTACATATATAATACACTCATGTACATTATTTTTTTATTATCTAGAAATAAAATCAATATAGGAAATGTATTTATTTGTAACAATAAGACATTGTTTTATAAAGCCTATAGCTCAGCTAGCCATGCACTTATGTACTCTTTATGATCGAGGAAACCTTAGAGATAAATGTGAAGGTTATGTATCTCTACCTTAAGAGGTAGAAATAAATTTAGATACAAACATGAGGTAATATAAGGTTCCCCCATGGGAATTATAATATTGCTTTGATAAGCCCAAAATGATGGATAAAGCTACAAATGACAATCCCATTTAGAATCTTTGACTATTCAGACTTGGATTAACATTAAGTATTAATTAGTGGATTTATCATAAATATTATCCTATGGATAATGAAATGAGAATATGTGATGTGATATGTTGATTTTTTTACATATTTCATTTATGTTAGGGTTTTTAAATGTGGGCCCACTATCTATTATGATGATTTTTAGAACCCCAAACTGACAAATAATCTAGTTCAAAAAAAAATTATAATGACTGAGATAGTAATAGTAGTAAGAGTCATTTACTCTTCCCATTTTGTGAAATATCTAATGGCCATGATAATTAATTATTGACCATACTAATAAGTGAGGGAAAGCTTACCTATAAGATCTAGTTCTAAAGTGGAAAATGGATAAGGCATAACGATGGATTGTAGAGCCCAAGGAGGAATGTGAATATCATGAGAGAAGTTTTAGAATTTATCTCATTTTCTAACATATTCAATGGCATCATGTTTTATATTGGGATAAATTGTCCCATTTTATGTATCTTATGAGCAGCCATGTGGCCACCAAAATGACAACCACAAACCATGCTATAACAATGGAAAAGGCCCTTCTATCTCATCTTTATTTACACATCTCATAAACATGTTTCCAAATGGATTGAATTAGATAACCTCATCTAATATGACATACTTAGAGGTGATAACATTAATATGTTACTTATACTGAGTATTTTCACCTTTAGGATAGGTGCAGTTAAATAAATAGTGAATGATATCAGAATACTAAGGAGAAGATGTGATAGGAGGTTTATCTATGTAAAAAATTAATTCATCAAGAAAACTAGTTTAAAAAGATCATAGAATTATAGGGGTAATATACTAACCATTTGGTAAATTATTTATCCCTTGATGGACTTCTAGTTGATGTAATAAATCTCTAACTTGCTTAACAATGTGATAAAATGCCCAACCTTTCCTAAGAGAGATTTTTGGGTCAAGAACACTCACAATGATTGATACCTTACTATGATTTGTGTTTCTTGATTAATCATATAGTTACATAATCATTTATTTGTGAAAAAAAATTCCAAACACTCTTCTACATGCAAATAATGTGTTTCATAGTCCATGAGAGTTAAAATAATGAAGAAAATGGCATATTCTTTGCTAGTATCATCCTTTTTGGACAATATACAGGCAAAGGAGACCTTACTTTCCATAATGTAAAGAATAAAAGGCTTATGTATCTTGGGTGTCATAATTATAGGGGAGACATAATGAAACATATTACTACCTCAAATGCCTCATGGCAATCATTTGTCCAAGTTAAGAAACATGCCTTCTTAATTAAATTATTGATTAAAATAACTACATAGGGAAGATTAGGAATGAACCATATAATGTCTCCCAAATTTACTAGGAATTACCTTAAGGTCCATGGGGGGGGAGAAATTTCCAATATCACATGAATATTGATAGGGATAGTATCGATCCCACACTAAGATATTATACACCATAGGATTTTTTCACCTGTGACTCTAAAAACACAATTTTCTAGAATAAGAGTAACATTATATTTGATCAAATGTGTCAAGATAGTGCATAATAACTCCAAGTGATAAATTGACTAAGTCATCTTCCCTATGAGATAATATATGTAAACCTCCATTATATTATGAATAAGATCATGACATATATGGGTAATTAGCATTTGGCATGTTTTCCATACATTTTTAATACCAAAAGGCATTATGGCATAACAAAAACTTCCCCATGGCATAGTAAATGAGGTCCTACTCTGATATTCATCATAAATGTGGATTTGGTTATATATTTATAAGCTATCCATAAGTGATAATAACTTGAATCCTCCTATAGCATCAATAGTGATGCCAATGGAAGGGAGAGAGAAGTCATATTCAGGACATGATTTGTTGATATATTGAAAGATAGATATCCTAATATTATAATTCTTATTGATATTAGGGACAATATTAGAAATCCACTTGGAATACTCAACTATATTGATAAATATATATTTTATAATCATTAAATTTTCCTCTTTTACCATTAACATGACATTTGGCTTGATTGGCCTAATATTTTGTTTCACTGGCATTGTGTCATGCATAGTGCAAATATTATGTGCCACAACCTCAAGCTTGATTCCCACCACATTGGTGCAGGATAAAGAAAAATCCTTTAAGATCTTAGTTAATTTTTCTTTAGTTTCCTTTCACTTCTTAAGGTGAAAGTAAGGACCAAATATTGAGAATTATAAGAATCGCTTCAGTCCCAATGTTGATTTTAATGGTTTATTCAATGATGGAGGCATTGCCATACTCAAATACATAAATAGCTAAGAAAACATTTTGATATTCATATTATTTATTGAAAACATCATTATTGTCATCATATGAAATGTAATCCTTGACCTAGTAATAAAAATCCTAGTATGCATTCCCCTGGTAGCCAACATGGGATAACAAGTGAGGGAGAAACCCCTATTATGGTGGAAATATGGGAGTCCATCATAATATTTCATAAACTAAAAATTATCCTCATAATTATCATCTAAGTTAAGGATGCATTTATTATCCTCCTTTCCAAATATGGGCAATGATTTTATCACTAGAAGTCTTACATACAATGAGTTTTGTCTTGACTGAGATTGTGAAATTAAACTTTAGTATAGTATGATGAGAGTTAAAGTGTGGATATGAAGTAGCCATATAGTATATTTTTTTCCCCATAGACTACCTTAATATAAACAAAGTAGAATTATTAACAAATTTAGTTCACAATGGTATTATACAATTTAATGTGTTCAAATTTAATTTGATAAACCTTGTAAACTTGGTTAGAAACAAGCTATGAGTCACCTTGGATACTTAATTTATGAATGCATAAATGTTTTCAAATGATAATTTATAAAAATAGGGATTATTATTCATCCCCATTGTTTATACACTCAAATTATATTTTCAAACCAAATGGCATGACTTGTCTTTTAGTAAAAATTAGAATAATTCCTACCCCTGCAATAAGGTGAAACTTGGCCTCATCACAATAGGGGACCCAATTATAATTTGTAGATGTGGTATTGACATATATAAATAATTATTTATCTTCAAATATCTCAACCATATGAATATAAATAATATTTTAAAACCTCTTTAGGGGTTTCTAGTCATGAGACTCAAAAGGATGAATAACATAATCAATGGAAACACTAAAGGTTTACCCTTATGATCTTATTTAAGGAAAGGAATAAATTATATGAACTCAAAAGGATACTTCTAAGGTTCGTATTAAGGTAGGTATGCACTTTTATGAACTTAGAAGACTATTTTTTAGGCTTCCTTTTTAGTGTGGGAAGTATTAAAACATAATTTGATGCCTTTTATGCATGCCAAGGATGGTATCATAGTTCTCTTCTCAATTTGTCACATAAGGTATATTGGAATAATTATGTATATTATATTATTATTTATAAGACATGGGTAATTATGTTTTTCCATTATTATATGTAGGAAATATCATAATAACTAAATAAGTGTCTCTTAAAAGGTCCTCTCTTTCTTAAGGGGTAGAGAATGCCTTTTTTTAGATGTTCACAAATAATCATGAGATATGATGTTGATATCTATGGTCCCTATCACCAAAGTACAAATATTCTCTTCAATCATTGGTATGGCTAAGGGGGGAGGAATCGTGTGACTACATAATAAATAACTTGGAACACAATGTGAATTAAAAATAGGTGTGGGTCATAATATAATGACCAACATCTCAAAGGGAAGGAAACCTAATTAGTTAGGAAATCAATAAAATTGATATGGTCATGCCATATTGTGATTAAGGAGAATACTTTGAAGAGGCTGAAAAGAAATAAAATTAGTATGAAAACCATGATTTTACCTTATGATATTGATCCTTTTATGATTATGATGGTAGTTATAGGATAAATTGTCATTAAGGGAAATGTTTTTATTCTTAGACATGTCTATCATGAGATTATCATGTAAAGTGGTTGAACCCTCTTAGGCTCCCAATTTTGAGGATCAAATAAGTTTTAAGTACCTAACCCTCATGATTAAAATAGGAAGACAAATGGCATATCCTTTTATAATATATTTATAATTTTGATCATGGACATAGGGAAAATACTAAAATGGGGACTAGATCTAAACTAGTGAGATTTTAAGTTGTTAGTACTTTTTTCTATAATTTGTCCTTTAATAAGGCTTGAGGGATATTTGTCCCTTTAATTATAATAACCAATTTAGGTTTCAAAATATCTACAACATCCACCAAATTCAATGTTTTTAAACCCTATTGGTAGGTACATGGTAGTCAATGTGCAATCTCGGTTGTTTGTACATGCTTGTTTAAAGCATATCAAAAGGTTTAACATCCCATTAGGCTACAAAAACCTTACCTAGATGTAGGAACATAATTTTTTGGAATAATTTTGAATGGATGGCCTTCAGCATGTGAATCCATGGCCTTCCTAAGATCATGTTATAATTTATGTCCTTTTCAATCACATAGAATTATGGCTACACAATCTTGTGACCTAGAGTGAATGAAAGCACAATGGTTCCTATTTAGGTAGATTTAAGGATATCGTAGCCTCACATGGTATTTATTATTATCGAATAATTGTTTTCCATATAACAAATATTCTATATAAATAAAATGGGTCAATGTTAATGATCACTCTATCATTAACCATGTCTATCTTCACATAAATATTGTAAATCTAAACATATAAGAACAAGAAAGGATACCCTCTCCTAGTTATCTCATATTCATGATGGATGTTATGTAAATAAAATATAGAGATAGCATATCATGAATCCTACTAAGGAATGAACATATATGTATCAATATGGTTGATTTGTGCTTAAGATAAGGAAGTAAAACTAGAAAAATGCCCCAAACATAGGGCATTAAATAAGGTTGATTGATGGGAAGGTGGTTTTTTGAAAAAATCAAGAAACTAAATGTGGGAAAATATTCTAGTAAGATCTAAAATAAAATCATAATTCCCCACATGCTTAAGGATAGGTTTGGTATCAATAATGTTTGATTTATGATGAGTATTAGGATGTTATTTATGTTTTTAGTAATGATATTGGCCTCTTCCTCAACCTAAAAATCTAAATCACCTATCATTTTGGTCTATCCCTAGAGCCCTAACTAAGGGGAAATGTCAGTGTTGGTGATTCTATATGTATACGTCTCCATTTCATTAATGCATGCAATATTAGGTTGGTGATATTAAACTACTTAGTTTCGTGACTTACCTTCATATTGGTTTAAATCATCTCATGATTGATGATTTGGAAAGGGGTTCTGATAAATTTGGATGTTTTAATTTTGAGGATTGATAAGGTTGCCTTGAGGGGTTTGGTAATTTTCCACTGCACTTCTTAGGAACATGTCTGGATGCATATTTCCCTAACCCTAAGGGAGTGTCTATATGAACTTGTTATATTCCTTATAATTTGGAGAATCATGTCTAATAACCCGATGAAAAATATAGTAGACATTAGGATCATAATCCTTATGACTTTGAATTTTCCCATATTGACCAAACCCTTATTGATTATTTATGTGGTAATAAGGGTAGATAAGGATTAAAAAGATGGTTAGATCAAGTCTAGTCATGAAAAACATAGGAAATGCATAAAGAACTAAAATTCTAGGCTAACCTATTCAACAAGGTGTAAAAATGACAATTAAAATCTGAATCAAAGAATGTAAAAATACATTACTTTCCAAATATTATCCCTCCATCCATATGCAGCTCCATACATGCTTTTACCCTTGATTTGGTGCTGAAGTCTTCAATAATGGTTAAATCCAAGCTCCTCCAACCATTTCAAGAATTCCAAGTATAATCTAGGCTTATGATATGAAAACCAATCTATCGATATCAATTAAGCTATCCTATTGCAAATAAAAAATTATAATCAACACAAAGAAATGTTGTGGAGACAATCAGAAATTATAAGTTTACACAAATTAAGCTTAATAATATGAGTGAGAGGCCTACTATTTATATATTTTCTAAATTTATCAGGATCAACCATGACCATCCATCTCAAGATGAATATTTTTGGCCATGAGTTAATCCAATTATGTAATTAATATCCATAAATATCCTACTAATGATTTGGGAGTAAAGGGTATTAAAGAGGAATGGGAAGCCATAATCTTGATATTTGTTACATCTATGGCTTATGGATGTCACCCCGAAAATGACTTCAATTAGTGATGTAATTAAAAGGAATTAATTTCCAATAAAGAAACAACCAATAACTTCCATAGAATTCTTACATAAGCTCATAATTTGGTTTAATTTTCCTATGTAAGATTAATCAATTTTAGTGTAAATTTTTTGAAATTGGTGCACTTCATTAATAAAATTAGTCAAAAATTCATATTATTGGATCATAATTTGACTCAAAAGGAATTATAATTTGATGTTAGTTACTTACATACCATTATCCCATTTAGGACATTGTTAAGACAAAATAACACATGCACATGTCATGTCCTTCAAAATTATAAGAAAAGAGTGACCTAGAGCACCAAAGTGCATTTCCATCATTTTGAATAAAAATGATTTGATAAAAGATAATAATCACATAAAATCCATTGTCCCATTTAGGGATACATTAACCTAAATCAGAATTCGTATATGACAAGATCAAACCATATAGCACATTTAATTGATTTTGGCCAAAATTGTGCATTTTCACAAATTTTGAGTAAGATTGACAATTTCAACACAATGGTGTTAGGAATTGGATATTTGCATTTTACCCCTATTTTAGAAGGCATAGTAATACATTCAGTGAAGCAATATCTTTTCAAAGAAAAGAGTTATTGATAATAAATTGGAAATGGCCCATGATGCCCCCTCAAGAGGACATAAAAGGATGAAATAGAAGTATGGACTCTTGAAAAGAGAGAGAAAGTGAGCTTAACCCATGGAAACAATTAAATCTAGATAATCTAATGCTTGCACACATTGATTCCATCAATGATAAAAATATAATTACAGAAAAATGGCCCCAAGGATAGGGGGAATTGGAAGGATACAATCCAAACATATAAATGACACAATTTAAACACACCAAAAGTTAAGCTGTATGTTGCACACTTAAATAATGATCAATCCCATCATAATTTACAAATTAAAATATTACCAAAATGAAGGAATAAGTCCATAGAAATGGGAATTAAAAATAAAAGGAGAACATTATATCCAAAGATAGAATAATTAATAATGTACTATAGTAGAGATAATTTGATCATTTTATCAATAATTTTGCCCCAGTGGGGTTAATTTTGATCACTAATAAAGAATGGTTTGACCTAGTAGGGTTGACATGATTCAATGGTTGGTTCAAATGTTGTGCCCCTATATGGTAAATATATCAATGATATAGCCTATTGCATATATTAAAGATGAGTGGGTGCAAATGTAGAGGTGATGGTATAATGATTATAGTAGTCATTAAAAACATGGCATACAATGATGCATAAAGTCATGAGAGAGATGAAAAGGAGAATATAGGTGGATGATCTAACCCAAGATATGTCATGCATTCAAGTGATACCTACATAGTCCATATGGACCTCAAGCCAATGTAGTTTACTTAGAAGTGAGAGAGAATAGAATGAGGGATGAAGAAAATATACCAAGATTTGATTAGACTTATGATGTTGCCAAGAAATTTACATCTTACAAAGATTTGGGTACATGATAAGCCATAGGTACCTATTTTACTTATTGTTCTTGATATTTAATCATCACATCTTCATTGACATTGAGACTCAATTCCAAATAATAAATTACTTGATATAGAAAAATAAATTATGCACCATAATTATGAGTAACTCATAATGACATTGTATTTCATTTATGCTGAGCTAGTTCAAATGTGAATATATATAGCTAAGGATAATGGTAAGAAATGACCAAGACTAGAGTTACATCTATTTACATTTAAATAAAAATCAAAGATTTAAAAAATAAAACATAAATTTACCCAAATTAAAATCAAGATATGAACAATCAAGATTTAAGTAGTAATAAGTATTTATAAAAACAAAAAAAAAACATCTTAATAACATGATATCAAGATATGAATAATCAATATCTATGTGGACCATCAAGATTTACTTGGAAAATTAATAAATAAGGACCAAATAATAACTCAAAAGACCAAACAAATAAACAAAAATCAAATAAACATGCACACAAAATAAAATATTTTAGAGTTATTGTTGTTTTATGTATGTTTTTGTAATTTTCTAATTATGTCAACTCAATTGAGGATAAGAGACATAGAAAGGCCCAACTTGAGAAATAGAGAGGGTAATGCAAATAGTGTTTTTGAAATGGTGAGATCGCACCGACTTAAAATTCTCACAAGATAACAAGAACATAATGAAAATGAAGGACTGAGTTGACCTCAACATGAATCGATCACAACCTATACAATCCCAATTAGGACCTCAAGTCATAGTAATTCCATCCACATAAAAGGTAGTGAAAAAATGACAAGGTCACAACAAGTTTGCAAATCAAGGCAAATGATAAGGTAAATAATAATAGTAATGACCAAGTGATGTAGCAATGCATGATAAAAAGGCATTGTACCTAATTTTCCCATAAGGTGGTTATAATTAGTAAATAATATCATAATTCTGATTTTACCATAGGAGGTTATAATTAGGGGTATTGAAAACAATACTGATATTCCCAAAGGTGGTTATAATAAGCGATACTAGATAAGATAATTAATTAAATATAACTTTCCAGATCAAATATCATAGTATTCCCATAGACTATTATTCAATACAACCTTCTAAAATTATTTAAACTAGATCAGAATGACCTCATAAAAGGTGTGGGAAGAACCAAAGGAACCAAGATCAAAACAAGGTAAGTAGGATGGCTAGAAACAAGACTTGGTCAATAGTAAAAGACATGGTATAATAAAAAAATGGTATAAGGAAAATGATCAGAAGACAATTGGCTATAGGGTAACAAGGTTTCCCCCAAGTGATGATTGGCTTACTTTATTCACAAAAAGCTGAGAGAGTGACTTAGGTTTCTCAAAAAATTATGAGAGTGTTCAAACATATAAAAGTATCACAAAATGGTGAGAGTGTAGTGAAGGTGACCAAACTAACCTCAATAGAAATTGATTGTTGCCTACATAGTCTTAAAGGACCTCAATTCAATGTAGTTCAAACCATGAGACAAATGGAACATAATGGTATAATATGCCTAAAATGAAATGGTCCATAGGGTTACCCCTAAGAGACAAGGCATGATAACGAAGGGGTAAATGGTAAAATTAAAATGGGTTATATTTCACTTAGTATCATGGAGATAAATATTGCTACACCATGCCCTTTTGGAAAATATATTTCACCAAGAACATACTATATATCACGATCTCAATAATATTTTTGTGATCCTCATTAGTCATTGATTCTACTTCCTTCAAACATGAAGACAAGATATCTTTGAAGCCTCTACAAAGGAAAGTGCAACTAAGGATGTTAAAAAATGTTAGGTATATGATACATTGTATAAATGGGTAATGAATAGGTGGATGATAATGGAATGTATAATGTTTGGGAATGAAATGAAGATCAAGATTTTTAAGCACACACAATGTTGTTGATTCTAGATTTAACATAATTTTGGTTGTGGTAGGGTCAGAGAACTTAGAAGATGCTCTTGATATGACCACTACATTATTCTATTATTTGATATTGAGAGTAGCAACCATTTGATTATGTTGTATAGGTGAAGCTGTATTTATTTTATCTTTGATTTTGTGTTTATCAAGTATTGAATAATTTTTATGCTCAGTTATTGGTGACTTAAAAATGTTTTCACCAATGAATTTATCCTAATTATCCCATAATGACTTTAATAAGGTTTCACAAAGAGATACTAAAATTTAACTTTACTCTTCTTCTAGTCCATTCAAAAATGTTTCACTAAAAGATGCTAAATTAGATCATTGATTGTCCCTTAGAACCTCTAAAAAGGTGTCACTATAAGATTGTTCTTCTTTTGCATGAATTGGGTCTTGGTTCCCCTAATATCCTGCAAGTGTTATGTTGCCATGGATGTAGTTCAATAAAGTGTGATTTTATCAATCCCAATTGATGCTTTTTGGAGGTTGAATTTAATATAATAGTTGTGTTGGGTGGGGGTAATGGAATGATGAAAGGTAACATAATCCTTGTAAAAGATACTATGATAATTTATATTAGTGTTGAAGTAATAATGTATAAGGATCAAAAATATATTTAAATTTATCTGTAAGGAAATTATAGCCAACAATGTAACACCCATGATTGTTATCCATTTTTTAATTAAAGTTTGAGTCAAGGACTCTAAATTTTATATCATTTTTGATAGTGATTCTACTTTTGATGTTAAATCTGATGTCAAATTAGAAAGGCAACCTAAATCTAATTTTATTTCTTCATTTGATGTGGTTATTTCTATAATGATGTTCTATCAATTTTTTGGTATCAAATAATCAATGGCCTATGATGCCATTATGCACTCAATAAAAAGTGATTCATCTAGGAAGGGTTCAACATAGTCTATCTCATCTAAGTGAAGCCATTCAAAGAGAGGGAACCACTTGAGGGATGACTAAATATAATCTTGTATATCAAAAGGAGACTCCTCAACTAGTGGGAAAAGATCAGTAAATAACTCTATAGATACCATATTATCAAGGAGATAAGGATCTTTAAAAATAGTCAAAATATTAACAGATGATTAATCATAGTTTGACTCATCATAAATGGGTGTTTCAACAATAACATTATGATCTTGGTTCACAATTAGTTATAAATTATCAACTTTGAACAAATTTTGGTCCTAATAAGATGGCTCTTAAGGAGGTAATGGTTCTTGTTAAGTCTTGAATATTAGAAGATAGTATATAAAGTGGAGAACAATCATTTATGGTTAGATAATGGTCTACAGTTCAATAATGGGATCTCCAAACATATACTATTGAAGAAGGGATCAACAAAGATTGGATCATCAAATGGATTTTATTCAATAATATGATTAATAAATACAAGTAATGGACCTATAACGGAAATTATGGGATGTTGTGTAGTTTGGTTTCTCATGTAAACCAAAGGAGGAGGTCCTAAAATGGTAACCTTCATGCATTAAAAATCTTGATTTCTTATATAAGCTGAAGGAGAATAGCTCAAAATTTTAACCTTCATGTGTTTCAGAGATAAATCACTCTCAAAAGCTAAATGGGGACAACCTAAAAATATAACCTTCAAGCACACTATGAAAATTGAAGGAGGATATTCTAAAATGTTAACCTTCAAGTGTGACACATAAATAAAATGGGAAGGATGAGGATGATGTATAAAAATTAGCATAGATCAGATTAGATTTCAACAAATAGGCTCAAAGAGGGAAACATCCTCAAATAATATGGAGTACACATTCATCATAACAATGATCTCTCTCATAGCTAAGGCCATCAGAGACACTAAAATGAGTGTACCTTTGAGTCATGTTTAAAAAGGTTTGCTCTCTACATTTAGCAATATTTTGGAATTTTTTTTGCAAAAATTTTAAACAAGGTATGTGTTTTGATATTTTCTAAACAAGTGATAAGGAACCAAAGAGACTAGAACAAAAAGGAGGCTTCATATTAGCACACATTTATAAGCATTTGTTCATTAAATTACTCAACCTTCACTACGTTGAAATTATATGAACTAGAAGAGGGTATGATAACTAAATGAACAAACTGTAAACTATTACACCAAACATAGTTTGAGATATAAATCAATACCATAAAAGCTAGTTCAAATTTGATGAGTTACTACTAGGCAAATATAATAAATCCCTTCATATTATGAATGTGACAATTTGAACCATAAAAATCAAGATGTGAAAACATGTAAGAATTCCTAAGTATAAAACTAGAACCAAATAGGCAACACAATGTTGCCACATGGTAATAAGAGGTAGAATAAAATGTGTTCTAAAATGTAAAGTGTGAGTGATACACTTGATGAGTTATGTTCAGAATGATCAAATGATAAATATGTTATAAATGACCTTTAATCCAAATGGGAAATTGAACCAAAGTTACTCAAATCAAGTGAAAATGGTAAAACTAATTAACATGTTAATCTAGTAACTTAGAAAGGTGTAATTATGAATTTGAATTATTGATGAAGAACTTAAATAATTTATAAAGTGGTTTAGACTCAAATGGGTAGCATAAATGCACAAATTAGACAATACATACATAAATTTATAAGATGATAATTTGAACAAGGCAAAGATGATTTAGATTATACCAACATATCACCTCCTTGTTCAGGAAATGGTGCACAATGTGTCTGGTTATGATGTGTTTGTTTACAAACAAGTTTTCACTCAAATAAATGACCAAGTAAATAAAGATAGATACAAATACAACTAAGTAATCATCTTAAGACCTAAAATTACAAAGTTACTTTATATTTTTGAAATCCATCTTTATACATACTCTTGGAAGGAATTTATGTGTTCATCCAAAATAAAAGTTCAATAATTGTTAGGGTATTTTACACCATGCCTTCTTTCAAAAGATAATATAGAGACATGGACATTCAATTTACTCACCCTATATAAACAATACTCCATGACAAGTGGGGTTACCTAAAACTTATAATTTAGTTTTAGGTACCTAGTTTCCTTATTATTCTTGAGATTTTGTCATCAGATCTTCATTGACATTGAGACTCAATTCCAAAGAATAAATTACTTGATATAGAAAAATAAATTATGCATCATAATTATGAGTAACTCATAATGACATTGTATTTCATTTATGCTAAGCTAGTTCAGATGTGAATATCTATAACTAAGGATAATGGTAAGAAATGACCCAGACTAGAGTTACACCTATTTACAATTAAATAAAAATCAAAGACAAAGAAAAATAAAATGTAAATTAACCCAACTTAAAATCAAGATATGAAAAATCAAGATTTAAGTAGTAATAAGTATTTATAAAAACTAAGAAAAAACATCTTAATAACATGATATCAAGATATGAATAATCAACATCTATGTGGACCATCAAGATTTACTTGGAAAATTAATAAATAAGGACCAAATAATAACTCAAAAGACCAAACAAATAAAGAAAAATCAAATAAACAAATGTTGTATATAAAATATTTTAGAGTTTTTGTTGATTTATGAATGTTTTTGTAATTTTCTAATTATGTCAACTCAATTGAGGATAAGACACATAGAAAGGCCCAACATGAGAAATAGAGAAGGTAATGGAAATAATGTTTTTGAAATGGTGAGATCACACTGACTTAAAATTCTCACAAGATAACAAGAGCATAATGCAAATTAGGGACTTAGTTGACCTCAACATGAATCTATCACAACCTATAGAATCCCAATTAGGACCTCAAGTCATAGTAATTCCATCCACATAAAAGGTAGTGAAAAATGATAAGGTCATAACAAGTTTGAAAATCAAGGCAAATGATAAGGTAAATAATAATAGTAATGACCAAGCGATGTAGCAATGCATGATAAAAAGGAATTGTACCTAATTTTCCCATAAGGTGGTTATAATTAGTAAATAATATCATAATTCTAATCTTACCATAGGAGGTTATAATCAGGGGTATTGAAAACAATACTGATATTCCCAAAGGTGGTTATAATAAGTGATACTAGATAAGATAATTAATTAAATATAACTTTCTAGATCAAATATCATAGTATTCCCATAGACTATTATTCAATAAAACCTTCTAAAATTATTTAAACTAGATCAGAATGACCTCATAAAAGGTGTGGGAAGAACCAAAGGAGCCAAGATCAAAACAAGGTAAGTAGGATGGCTAGAAACAAGCCTTGGTCAATAGTAAAAGACATGGTATAATAAAAAATGGTATAAGGAAAATGATCAGAAGACAATTGGCTATAGGGTAACAAGGTTTCCCCCAAGTGATGATTGGCTTACTTTATTCACAAAATGGTGAGAGAGTGGCTTAGGTTTCCCAAAAAATTATGAGAGTGTTCAAACATATAAAAGTATCACAAAATGGTGAGAGTGTAGTGAAGGTGACCAAACTAACCTCAATAGAAATTGATTGTTGCCTACATAGTCTCAAAGGACCTCAATTCAATGTAGTTCAAACCATGAGACAAATGAAACATAATGGTATAATATGCCTAAAATGAAATGGTCCATAGGGTTACCCATAAGAGACAAGGCACGATAATGAAGGGGTAAATGGTAAAATTAAAATGGGTTATATTTCACTTACTAACATGGAGATGCACATCCTAGTCAGCACATGAGTTAAGTTGAGTAATCAATCATAAATATTGCTACACCATGCCCTTTTGGAAAAGCCATTTCATCAAGAACATACTATGTATCTTGATCTCAATAATGTTTTTTTGATCCTCATTAGTCATTGATTCTACTTCCTTCAAACATCAAGATAAGATATCTTTGAAGCCTCTACAAGGGGAAGTGCAACTAAGGATCGTAAATAATGTTAGGTACATGATAAATGGTATAAATGGGTAATGAATAGGTGGATGATAATGGAATGTATAATGTTTGGCAAAGAAATTAAGATCAAGATTTTTAAGCACACACAATGTTGTTGATTTTAGATTCAACATAATTTTGGTTGTGGTAGGGTCAAAGACCTTAGAAGATGCTCTTGATATGATCACTAGATTTTTCTATTATTTGATATTGATAGTAGCAACCATTTGATTATGTTTTATATGGCAAACTATATTTATTTTATCTTTTATTTTGTGTTCATCAAGTATTGAAAAACTTTTATGCTCAGTTATTGGTGCCCAAAAAAGGTTTTAACCAATGAATTTGTCCTAATTATCCCATAATGTCTTCAATAAGGTTTCACAAAGAGATACTAAAATTTAACTTTGCTTGTCTTCTAGTGCATTCAGAAAGGTTTCAATAAAATATGCTAAATTAGATCTTTGATTGTCCCTTAGAACTTCTTGAAAGGTGTCACTACGAGATTGTTCTTCTTCTACATGAATTGGGTCTTGGTTCCCCTAATATTCTGCAAGTGTCATGTCACCATGGATGTAGTTCAATAAAGTGTGATTTTATCAGTCCCAATTGATGCTTGTGGGAGGTGGAATATTATTATAATAGTAGTGTTGGGTGGGGGTAATGGAATGATGAAAGGTAACATAATCCTTGTAAAAAATATTATGATAATTTATATTAGTGTTGAAGTAATCATCCTAAAAAAATGTATAAGGATCACAAATATTTTTATAGTGACTTTATAGCCAACATTGTATCACCCATGATTGTAATCCATTTTTGAATCTATGTTTAAGTTTAGGGACTCTAAATTTGATATCAATTTTGATAGTGATTCTACTTTTAATGTTAAATTTGATGTCAGTTTAGAAAGGGAACCTAAATCTAATTTTATTTCTTCATTTGATGTGGTTGTTTCTATAATGATGTTCTATTGATTTTGTGGTATCAAATAATTAATGGCCTATGTTGGCATTATGGGCTCAATAAAAATTGATTCATTTAGGAAGGGTTCAACATAGTCTATCTCATCTCAGTGAAGTCGTTCAAAGAGAGGGAACCACTTGAGGGATGACTAGATGGAATATTGTCTATCAAAAGGAGACTCCTTAACTAGTAGAAAAAGATCAATAAATAACTCTATAGATACTATATTATCAAGGAGATGAGGATCATTAAAAATAGTCAAAATATTAATAGGTGATTAATCATATGTTGACTCATCATAAATGGGTGTTTCAATAATAACATTATGATCTTGGTTCATAATTGGTTAAAAATTATCAACTTTGAACAAATTTTGGTCCTAATAAGATGACTCCTAAAGAGGTAACGGTTCTTGTTGAGGCTTGAATATTGGAAAGTAATTTATAAAGTGGAAAATAATCATTTGTGGTTAGATAATGGTCTACAGTTCAATAATGGGATCTCCAAAACATATACTATTGAACAAGGGATCAACAAAGATTGGATCATCAAATGGATTTTATTAAACAATATGATTAATAAATAAAAGTAATGGGCCTATAATGGTAATGATGGGATGTTGTGTAGTTTGGTTTCTCATGTAAACCAAAGGAGAAGGTCCTAAAATGGTAACCTTCATGCATTACAAAGCTTGATTTATTATATAAGCTGAAGGAGAATAGTTTAAAATTGTAACCTTCATGTGTTTTAGAGCTAAATCACTCTCACAAGATAAATTAAGACAACCTAAAATTGTAGCCTTCAAGAACACTGTGAAAATTGAAGGAGGGTATTCTAAAATGTTAACCTTGAAGTGTGACACATAAATCAAAGGGGATGGATGAGGATGCTATATACAAATTGGCATAGATCATATTGGTTTTCAACAAATAGGCTCAAAGAGGGAAATATCCTCAAATAATATGGAGTGCACATTCATCATATCAATGCTCTACCTCATAACCGATGCTATTAGAGACACTATAATGAGTGTACCTTTGAGTCATGTTTAAAAAGGTTTGCTCTCTACATTTAGCAATATTTTGGAATTTTTTTTGCAAAAATTTTAAGCAAGGTATGTGTTTTGATATTTTCTAAACAAGTGATAAGGAACCAAAGAGACTATAACAAAAAGGAGGCTTAATATTAGCACACATTTATAAGCATGTGTTCATGAAATTACTCAACCTTTACTACATTGAAATTATATGAATTAGAAGAGGGTATGATAACTAAATGAACAAAGTGTAAACTATTACACCGAACATAGTTTGAGATATACATTAATACCATAAAATCTAGTTCAAATTTGATGATTTACTACTAGGAAACTATAATAAATCCCTTCATATTAGGAATGTGATAATGTGAATGATAAAAATTAATATGTGAAAACATGCAATAATTCCTAAGTATAAAACTAGAACCTAATGGGCAACACAATGTCGCCACATGGTAATAAGAGGTAGAATACAATGTGTTCTAAAACTTAAAGTGTGAGTGATACACTTGATGACTTATCATCACAATGATCAAATGATAAATATTTTATAAACGAATTTTAATCCAAATGGGAAATTGACCCCAAGTTACTCAAATCAAGTGTAAATGGTAAAACTAATTAACATGTTAATCTAGTAACTTAGAAAGGTGTAATTCTGAATTTGAATTATTGATGGACTTAAATATTTTATAAAGTGGTTTAGACTAAAATTGGTAGAATAAATACAATAATTAGACAATAAAAATATAAATTTTTAAGATGATAATTTGATCAAGGCAAAGATGATTTAGATTTTACCAACATAGCACCTCCTTGTTCAAGAAATCATTCACAATGTGTTTGGTTATGATGTGTTTGTTTACAAACAAGTTTTGACTCAAATCAATGACTAAGTAAGTAAATATAAATACAATTACAACTAATTAATCATATTAATACCTAAGATTACAAAGTTGCTTTTTATTTTTTAAATCCTTATATATACTCTTGGAAGGAATTTATGTGTTCATCCAAAATAAAAGTTCATTAATTGGTAGGGTATTTTACAGCCTACATTCTTTCAAAAGGTAATATAGAGACATGGACATTAAATTTACTCATCCTATATAAAAAATACTCCATGATAAGTTGGATTATCTAAAACTTACAATTTACGACCATATAGATGGTCTCAAGTGTGGTTAACACAAGGGATGAAACATGTCAATTCTATCCACATCAATTAGCTTGTTATGAAAAGGTCTTTTCATTTTCACATTCACTACATCTATCAATTTATTATTTTAGTGTGATGTCCTAATTGATGATACATTCTAGGATAGCTTACTCATAATAAAATTTGCTTAACCTCTCAAGCAAACATCCCAGTTGGGTGATCCCAATTTATACCCCCCCCATGGAGAGGGTTTGAAGTCAATTCCAAGAGTTAAAGTGACAAGTCAAAGCTTCAATAAATAACTTGTGGAGAGGAAATGACCTTCCATCCCCAATCCAATTTAAATAAATAAAATGATTAAAGTGAAAAGGCTTTAGACGTTATATTTAGATCACCCAAACCATACATGTTCTGGGGATATCCTGGACAACTTCCTTTTCATACCTTGGACAAAGGCACAATCATAATGAAAAGATAATTCTTGTCATTTTATTTCCATATAGGGGATGAGGAGAGATCATGCACACATACTTTGTTTTTCTCAAACAATATAACAATAACACTTTAATAAATTTCAATTTTAAGTGAAATTTCATTCTATACACCAAATTGAAATGTTAAGTGAAGTTCTTGGCCCCTTGGCATTCATTTGAAAAAACATAAAAAAAAATCATAAAAAAATCAAATAAACCATCTAAGTTCCTTTTAAACACCAAAGGGAAGGTTAAAAACTTAATTATGCTCAAATTTACCACTTTTCCTTGTGGAACCTACAAGAAAAAACTAGAGTCTCTTTTAGATTTGAAGCACAATTTTTAATAAAACAAGCAAATTTGGATTTATTGCTCTTGGGTTCTCTATTTAATAGAGACTAATATTGGTCCATATGGATAGATGTTGGTTTCTCCAAAATTGATGTCAGTCTGAAACTTAACCATTGCCGATCAAAACTAATCGATAACGATCACCTATGAACTATTTGGCAAAAAACATTTTGATAAAAAATGGTTTTTAGCACAATATTAGAATAGAATATCAAAAATAAAATTATTTATCAAGTAAATATGTTTCAACCAAATAATTAAAAACTTAATTTAACAACTACAAACTTGAGAAAATATTTAAAATGCAAAATTTTAGATGTATTTTTCCTTGCAACCTAATTGATGTTGATTAGCGTAGATCAATGTTGATTACATAGAACTGATGTAAGTCACTATATGACCTATATATGAATAAAATATGTTAAAAAAATGTGAAAATAAAGATAAAAATTGATGTTACAATATTTTTAATGACTTTTAATGGAATATAAGATTGCCAAAATGTCTTCCTTGTTTAAGAGGGATGTCTTTTTCCAATGGGCATGCCAAGATGTAGAGATGGATTAAAAATACTATTAGATCAATCATTATTCATGAAAAATATAATAAATTCATAAATAACTAAAAATATAAGCCAACATATTTAATGGGGTGTGTAAATCATAATTAAGAACTCAATGAAAGAGAACTAACATACATTACCTTCCCAAGAACATCCCACTATCCATATGTAGCTTTAAACATATTTTCCACCTTCATTTGGTCTCAATTATTCAATAATGGTGTAAATAAATCTCCTCCAACCATCTCAATAACACCAAGTATAATCTAAGAACATAATATGAAAATCAATCCATGCCTATCATTGAAGCTATCCTATTGCAAATAAAGCATTATAATCAACATAAAGAAAGGTTGTGGAGATAATCATTCATTATAAGTTCACACAAATTAATCTTTAAAATGTGAGTGAGAGGCCTCTTATTTATATATTTTCCAAGTTGATTAGGATTAACCATGACCATCCATCTCAAGATGAAAATGTGTGGCCATGAATTAATCCAATTATGTTATTAAAATTCATAAATATCCTCATAATGATTTGGGAGGAAAGGACATTAAAAAGGCATGGGAAGCCATAATATTGATATTTTTTACATTTATGGTTTATGTATACCACACAAAAAATGACCTTAAATAATGATATAGTTAATAGGAATCAATTTAAAATAAATAAATATTCAATAACTTTTATGGAATTTTTACTTAAGCTCATAATTTGGTTTAGTTTTCCTAAGTAAGATTAATCAATTTTAGTGGAATTCTTTATAAATTGGTGCATTTAATTAATCAAACTAAGTATAAATTCATATTATTGGATCATAATTTGAATCAATAGGAATTAAATGGTGATTTTAGTTCCATACAAACCATCATCCCATTTAGGATGTTGTTGATAGAAAATAACACATGCACGTGTCATGTGCTTCTATATTATAAGAAAAGAGTGATCTAGAACACCAAAATTTCTTTTATCATTTTGACTCAAAATGATATGAGAAAATTTAATAATCACATAAGATTCATTGCCCTATTTAGAGTTAAATTAGTATAAATTCGCACTTGTATACGACAAACTCAAACCATTTATTGTGTTTAAGAGATTTTGGCCTAAATTGTGTATTTTCACAAATTTTGAGTAATATTGACATTTTCAACACAATGGTATTGGGAATTATATGTCTAAAATAGATTTGGTTTTGAATCTGAGGAAAAAATCAACATGCTAAATTGGTCTTGGTTTTTATTTTGATAGTTCATGTTGTAAGGTGGTAGATGATTCAAGTCAACTACATGAACCATCTATGGTATATTTTGGTTCTACATACATACATTATTATTAAAATTTTAGTTATTCATGGGATAAGATGGGTTGTTAGGAAAATGAAAAAGATTCTTAGCTTGATCAATCATACCTTTGGTGGTGGCATTCATATTTTGATTAAAGATATCAGTGCATTGACTATTGATAGTTTTTAATCTCATACTTTTAAATCCTCCATTGTTTTATATTGGGGTAGTAATGCAACCATTATCCTTATAGGTTTGTCAATCACTATTGATGGCTTCTTGATCTATTCATAATACATTATCAAAAGCTTATTTGTAGGATAAATGGGGTAATTTCTAAACATCATCCCCAATTTCCTTATTAAAGGAGTGAATGAAGAGGTAACACAAATATATAGTCTATATGAGAAGCATTGTTAGATGAATAAATTACCTACCACCATCTTGTGATAAAATGGATAGATGATTCATTATATTCTTTCTTGATCTGGATAAACTCTCTAATTATAATATTTAGAGGATTGTTCATAATGAAATCCCTGATGAACTCAACTATTATTTGGTGGAAGCAATGAATGGAACTTTTAGTATGGTGATGATAATAATCAATTTCTATCCATTATAGTGTTTTAGGAAATATTTTGGTAGAAACCACATCCCAAGGTAAAATCCCTCATAATGGCATCATATGCCTTAATGTGTGCATTAGGATATCCCTACCCTTTGAACTTGGGAAGGTCTAATAGGGGACAAGAAAAAATAAAAGATTGTATGTTGAGGTTGAGGGGTTCCTTAAGTTATTCATCATAAGTCCCCATGTTGTTGAAGTCACCTATTAACATGGTCAAGATAGATTATAATAGTGGGATTTCGTAGGGGTTACTTGGGTAATCATTAGGAGAATTGAAATAGGATTGATAGGGTGAAGTGGAGTAAGTCAAGAAATAGTTATTTGGATAAGTATATTTAAAGAACATGTGAAAATAGGGAGTAAGGTTGTTAGACATATAAAGGTTAGTGATTTTTTGATGAGGGGTGTATGTGGTTTGCACATAGTCCAAAGGTACATAAGGTTGCTAAGTAGGAACATATATAGTAGGTACATAACTCAAAGAGGTAAAGGGTGGGGAGTTATTGGTCACCACCTATATTATGTGGGTGGTGTGTAGGTGAGTAAACCTCTCATTAGGGTTTAGATAAGTTCTTAGTATGGTGGAAATTTTTTTGAATCATCAAGGTTTGGGACTTCAAACATAAGGATGTCATTGAGGGGCTAGTTAGAGGCATATCTTGGTGGTGGCATATTTTCTTATTATTATGGTGGGAACATGTAAGCTTATTTTTGTAAAAATTTAAGGTCCATTTTTAGATGAGATAAGGATAATTATGAGCTTATGTAGGAGGATTTGGTCCCATCCCCTGACCTATATATTGTTTATTATTCTCTAAGTCATGAATGTAACCCACTAAGGTGTTGATGAGATCATTCTGGATAATGGTGGTGTTAGGTTTGGAATCTCCTATATATGGGGTATAAGTGAGGTTTTTTTACCATTAAGGTATTTATTTGAATCAAGAGCCTCAAGTTCATGGCTAAGGTTTTAAATGATGAGTTATAGGAATTCTAGTTCTTGTAAGAGGGATGTGTAGCCACTTCTATATGATTAACCTTGTCTTCCAAGTGGCAAAAAATTCCTACATAATGATAATATTTAGTAACACTTTCAACATATATGATCTATAGAATAAGTGATGGCCTATTATCCATATTAAGAAAAATCATAAGTTCTCTAGTGAGGGTTACAACAATTGATTTTGAATGATTGCTAGTGGTGTCAAATATGTATTGCACCTTATGAATAGGGATTGTAGTCCTAGTTTGAGTATTGTGGTGAGAATAATAATAATACTTATAATATAAATTGGTTTAAAAATTAGTGTTTTTCCAACTTAATAATGAATCCTCAGCATAATTAAATTATATCCTACTATATCTCTCTAGGCTAAGACATCCACCTAGGTCTTGTCTATACATATTCTGGGGTTACATGGATACTTGTACAATAAATGGAATGAAAAGGGAAGATGGAGAAAAGGACAAAAGGAGAAGGATAATAAAAGAGGAAATGGAAAATATATAAGTCCTTTATGTCATGTTTACTAATTTATGTGAATATTAATAACACATGTTAAACTATACACTCAAATTCTTAAGGTTAGGTTGAGATAACCAACCTAATGGATGGGTGATGGGTGGATGTATGAAATGGGCTAGTTTTTGGTGGAATAAGATTTGGAATGGGTGGTGGAAATGGGTTATTTTTATGGAACCAAAATACCTATGTATTGTCATGTTTCTCATTGATATCTCTAATTGAACAAAAATAGAATTCCAAGGTCCTTTGATGTCTGAGATAATAATGAGGTGAAGCTCTTGATAAATACTAGGACTAGGGAAAAGGGGATGGTTGTGATAAATGACCTGAAGGATGAGATAAAATTTATGAGGTTGAATACAAGTAGTAAATTTAATACACGAATGTGAATGACATATGATTATGCTAGACCTGAGGAAAATAAAAGGGGGTAGAGGTGAGGATCTAGGCTTGAATAACTTTGTATTGGAAACCTTTATTATAGAGGAGGATTATTATTGATGGATAAATAATTTTATCATACTCCTCTAGGGAACTAATAGTGTCAATGATGAGGTGGGGAATAGGTGTAGCAAGGAAAACCTCAATTCTTAATTTGACATTAATACCTAATTTTCTTGATTTTAGGACCAAGAGATCTAACCCTAGGTAAAAGACCTCTAACAAGACTAGATGTCTCAAAAAGTGTCAACCAAAAAAAATATAAGCATATGATATTATCTTGATATTTTTTTTTAAAAGGACTTATACCACTGAATTAAGGTTTTAGAGTGTTTTCTTGGTTTGACAAAGATTTTGTTAGTTTGATTTAATTTATTGTTTTTAGGAATATTTGATTGAAATAAGAGTTAACTACTTGATGGAATTAAAAAATTGGAAGTAAATAATGATAAATAAATAAAAATAAGATGAAATAATGCTTATTCTTATCTTTACCAATCAATTTGAAATACATGCAAGGTAAGATATTGAAATATAATATAACTATGAAAATGTTTATTTTTAATTTTCTTAGGTGTAAGATTGATGCAATTGTTTCTTTGTGATTTTTTGAATGAGGGATAAATGAAAATAATTATGAAAATTAAATTTTTACCAAAATTCAAGTAACATAAAATAAGGACTAAATATAAAATAATAATACCACTCAAAACCCAATAGTTATTTTAATTGTGCAAGATAAGACAAAGTATTAGTATTTCTAGATAATTGCACTCTACTTATAAATGACTTGTTTTATATAAAAGTGAATGTTTTTATTCTTATTTTTTAAATTATTAGGATAAAAATATGATTTATATTTTAATTAAACAAATAAATTCAAAATCAAAATAAAATTTATTAGTTATCTATGTTTGAATAGGGTTTTATCTACTTGCTTGTGTGTGTGTGTGTGTGCATGCAAATAAAATATTATTATAAAAATCATATTTTAATATAATTATACATTAAAATATTAATATTTTTATCTAATATATATCTAGGTTTTGAAATCAAATCTATATACTCTTCAATAATATATTGCATGAATGCAAGCAAATAAATAAACTAGTTAATGTTTTTGTGCAAAGAGGGGAGAGAGAAGAATTATTTTTCATATTTTTTTCAAGAAATAAAACCAAATATATTTCAATAATAGTTTAAATAATCTAATCAAAATAAAAAATATACTTAAACTAGAGAGCATCCATCTCGATCAAGGTAAAGATAAGCTAAAAGCATGTATCATGTGTTATTTTTGTCCTTGGTATGCTATCTCCTTTATCCAAGAAAGTATTTAAGGAACAATATAACAAGGAATATGAAAAAATGGATATGAAAATAGTTATAATAATAAGGGATACATAATCCCAAACAAATATTAGTTTATTTATAGTTGATTAAGTGAGATGTTTGTAAAGAACATGTAGAATTAATAACACTTCCTTGGTTGTAATGGTATATTAAATAAAAAAATAAATAGAGGTAGAGATTTAAGAAATTGGTATCATGTTGTGGTTGTGAAAAGATTCAAAAAATATAGATTCTAATGTAAATTTTTGGATAAGAAAAACAATCCAAAATTAACTTGCTTGTAAAAGAGAAATAGAGGTTGGACAAAGGAGATTAACTATGTTTAACTAGGAGTAGAACCTAAGAAAGACGCAAAATAATTTAAAATAAAATGAGTGATTTGGGCTGGCATGGAAGTGAACACAAGGTAGAAATATAATTAAAAACAAAGACAACATGAAAAAACATTCGAAATCTTGAGTTCTGGGAGATAGTTTTGTAGGATGGGAGAAGGTGATAGAACCACCCCTCCTTATAGTGGTGGCTATAAAATCATAACTCCCCATGATTAAAATGAAACATGGGGACAAAAAGCTTTTTAATACTTATTAAAAAACCATGTTATGTTAACAAAAATAGTTTACAAAAACTCTATGCTAGTTTTTAAACCAAGGTGAGGGTTTTATAATGCATAGAAAATGTTTTTTTATAAATGGTGATGATTTTGTCATCCACATTAAATTACTAAGATTAAATTTATAGAAGATACATAGGCCAAACCAAAGAGATTAAAAATGTTCTTGGAAAATTTGAGGAAGGTAAAGGGGGTGTGTGTTATATAGAACCTATTTTAAGCATATAATAGGAGATCATTGCATCATCATTGGACCTCATTTTGGAATGCCACACTATTGAAATCTTAGGTGCATACAGAAGCCAATATTATCTAACATTTCCTATTGTTACTTTTTCACAATTTTCACTATGTTATTTTAGTATCTTATTTATATATTCCATCTCTTTTAGGTCTTTAAAAGGTGTTAGAGGAGGTTTCCCTTTTATAAAGTTTGGCTTACCATTATATTTTATTATGCCAAATTGGGATTGGATAAGACCATTATATATATTTTGTTATTCCTTTATATTATAGAACCAACATGACATGCATGACATGGAATATAAACATCGTATATTTACTAATACTCATTATCCTTTAGTTTTCATCCAAAATATATGGCTCCACAAATGCCTTTTAAATCACACACTTAATAATGTCATGGGTAATCATAATTTATCCCTCTTGGAATGTTATATAGGCATCCATTATATTTTGTTAATAAAATGTCTCTAATCTACATAATTTCTAATCTACCAAAAATACTATCTGTATCCTCATGAGTGTGTTGCAATAGAAGGGATATTACATACATGATATTGAATACCCTTCTTTACATCAATATGAGTGCAAACCCAAATAGTGTATGCTTATTTTTGTCACTTTAAGGATTATATAATTATAAGTAGAGTATTGGTAGGTTTTTTGAGTTAATTATTTTTACTATAAACACTAATTAATTTATAATGGAAAAATTTAACTTTATATGCTTTGTAATTTTCATGCACTTCATTTGGTAACAGTGCATATTACAATGGAGGTTTTTATGATCCAATAAAATATACAATATATCCCCTTATTAATCACTGATGGATTATTTTATCTTCCTAAGACACAAATTTGATTATGTAACTATGTAATTTGCTCCATGTTTTAAAAATGGTAGGCCAAAGTTACCAAAACCCTTAGTTTTGTGTCCATGTGTAAGCATACTATTCAAAGTAATAGGGAGGTTCATATCATTACTTTTTTGACTTAAATTTATTGCTTGTACTTGACATGGAATTTTTAATTTTATCTATTTATAATGATTTTTTTTTTATAATCCTTGAGTTTATTCTTTTTTATTATAATTTGTGGTAGTAGTAATGTGCATGACGACTTTTAATGTATTAGTTATGCCATATTTGTTCCTATTCAAGTTTTAAGAGCACTTCTAGGTATGTGGTAGCTCTATGTTTATTGTAAAATTTGATACACTCATTACACATTTTGATTATGTTATTCATTACATTTGAAGAATGTTTAAATTTTAATCATTATCTTTTTAAATTTTGGATGCAACACAAGATGAATGTTCAAAAAATTAAGCTCTTTGTTACACTTATTTCACAATAAATTATAGGAATAGAATGTAGAGAGTAGTATTAGAGGAACTTTTATTCTATAATATCCTAAAAAATGATTCAAATCTAAGGAATTATTTTAAACATTCTCAAAATTATTGATATAAAAGCATTTTTTAGTGTTATATTGATCATTTCTTTATCTTTTCTAATGTTATCATTTACAACATGCATGTCACAATTTATCTAGTTAGATTTATGACTATAAAAGGTGATTCTTAGGTACCATAATATTTATGAAACACATTATGACATAAATCCATCCCATATAATTTCATTTTATTTACCTCCATATATTCATCACCCACATTAAACATTATGTTTGTTGATAATGCATCTACCACCAAAAATGGCCTTTGCATTTGATGCTCTAGCTTTGCACCATAGAAATTTGACTGAATTAATGGGAAATTTTTTGAGACATCATGATTTTAAGCAATAATATTCACATTTACCACTTCATAAAAAAACATTAACCATTTTATATCATCATCATCTTTTTGATATGATTAATTGGGAAGAGTGGCTTTCAATTTTTGACATTTTTATCATTATACGGTCTTTTGATAAATTTTTTTAATGATGATACTTAGTGGCATAAAAATAAATTGTAAATAGAAGATTGGATTTTTTATCTTTTAATGCATCCCACAGGTTGACCAAAACATATTTTAGGACTTATTTGATTCTAAAATCCATGGTAAAATTGTCTAAGTTGTCCAAGTTATAAGCATATCATTGTATGAGATATCCTTTACATATAGAGAATCATTTTCAAAGAGGGTTGAATATCCTATTGATCTATATTTCAAAGTTATTGATATATAATCCTTTAAATTATACCATATCTCCTTGAAGTACATTTTTATTATTCCATATCCAAATTCTTTTTTTGCACATGAACACAAATGGATAAATTTAACACCCACACATATGAACTTAAAATTATGTTTTCCACCATGTACAAGGGATGGATCATTTGATTGATCACTCAATTAAACCATTAGGGTGCTTCTTATTTCATAAAAAACCAAATTTTTAATTGGCCAAGATATTAATTTATTAGGTTTTATAATGTTTGAGAATTCACAACATAAATTTACCATCTTTTCAATAATTACACCAAAATTTAGGGGTCTCAATCTTTGTTCATAAATTTTAAGATATTATATCACATGGTTTATAAACACTTGGGATATGCCATCATTTTTAAAATAAAATTTGTGTTTGAGAACCATATTTTATGTACCAAAATTGGTTCTATCTTTATACCCTATATTGATGGTGCTTTCAGTGTCATCATTTCCATCTCCTTATTACATGATAACAATTTAGTCCTTTGACTCACTATATATGTGATCACTATGAATTGGTGGAATTGACAATTATATTTGATTTTTAAATTTCCTCTATTTTTAGGAAATGTAGTATATTTTATACTTAACATCTTATAAAGTTTAAAATTCATCAAATAAAAATGAAAATTGTACTTTTCCATCTAATACCCTCTTTCTAGGAAATGTAGTATCTTTTAAACTTAACATCTTATAAAGTTTCAAATTAATCAAATAAAATTGAAAATTGTAATTTTCCATCTTATACCATATTAATTGTTAAAACAACATATCCTCTTCCTACATCTCTATAATGAAGTGTTATAACCAAAGCTCTAGATCCTAAAATTTTGTCATGTAGAAAGTAAGGCCAAGATAGTAGCATTATTTAGAGTTAGTCCCTATCCTATTTCTCTAGTAGGTTTGGAGAGTTCTATAGAGAGTTAGGTTGGCTTCATCCTCTTTCTTGGATACAATATACCCTCTAAAAATTTGGTACCTTTTGAAAATAAATCCATTAGATCATCCTCTCCAAATGCAAGAGAGATAAATGTTATAATATAAAAATATTTCAAGATAAAATAAAATCTATAAAACCATATCATATCATAAATAAATTATAATAAATGTTAGATGAAAATAAATTTGTAAATTATATTAATGTAAATGTAGTCCAAGTCTAAATTAAGTACCCTTTTGTTATTTTAACACTAAATATGAGGATAAAAACAATACTCTCAAAGAGTTTAATTTTATAGTTAACCCTCCATATTTCCATAATTTAATATTGCCCTAAAAAATATAGGTTATTTCATCTTTAAACAATGAAATATATACAATACCAACTAATATATAGTAGGGCATATATTTCATTAAAGTCTAACAATAATTTTTTTAGTCCACCCAAATTTACACCTTCCATCCCATACATATTTCGAAGAATTTCCACCTAGTTGAATTTGATGGTTAAAAGATCAAAAAATATTATTTAGTCAATTTTATAATTTAACCCCTCTTCAGTGAATCTATAAAGGAACTAAGAAAAGTTCATGTTTAGGTGTGAAATTAGTATACTCATTAATTGTTATTGTATATATGTAATCCAAAACATGGAAAAAAAGTTGATATTTATGTAACTATAATATTCTCACTAAATTTAAAAATAATATTTTATAGTATAGGGATAAACACATAATGTAAAATCACATTTATATATTAATATCTAATTATTTTAAATTTTACCAAATGCAATAATTAATTCAATTTAAGGAGAAATTAAATTATATCAAATATTTATTTTTTGCAATGGTATTTCAGATCCTTTAATAAATTATCACATAAATTTTATGTTTAATTTTTATAATAATGATTAGAGGGATACTTAATCACCAAGCCTTTTAATTCTGAAAATATAATCATATGTGTATGGATGTGTATGCATACAACCCTTATGTAATTTCACATTTTTAAATATATTAAGGCCTCTATTTTTTTCAAATTTAATGATTTTTAGTCTCCTGATATCAATTTACATTATATTTTAATATGATATTTCCCCTTACCATAATTATATATTTTGAATTATTATTTTTTGTTATTGAATATACTACTTATGTTGTGGCATCTAGAGATAAACATAATTATGGTTTATATAATTAATAATTGTGATAGGCTTGTATTATAAGGTCTTAAGAAAGATGAACTTGATTTCACAATTGGAAATTTAATTAGAAAATGGTAGCCTTGTGATTGTATATTAATTTTACCATAAAATGGCATGCTTAGGTATGTGTCTTAGTTATTATTATTTTTCTCTCTTAATGCAAAAAGGTCTAATTAAGTAATATAACTAATTAAATTTTTCATTAATGAACATAGTTTATGGAGTGAATAATATTATTATATAAATCCCCCAAATGCCATTATGTGTGGACTTTTATAAAATAATATTTTTAGTTTCATGATAAACCCTTTCGAACCCATAAAATGTTTTTGTAATTGGAACTACAAAGCAATGATTAAAACATAAACCTATATACCCTATCAATCACATAAGATAATTATGGTAATAAATTATCCTTGACCCAATTAGGTCCAGTGACGGCAAGAGGCACCTATAGTATTGAGTTATTATAGACTTGATCGACTATGTCAGGATGTTTTTTTGGTACTTCAAGCACATTTAAAAAAAATTCAGACCCTATCAGGCCTATAAGGGCCTATTAGGGACTACATAAACCTATGTAACCTTGATAATTTAGATCCCATATAACTCATTAGACTTCATCAATACCTAGAGCATTATTTAGATTTTTGCAGACCTTGTTGGCACCATTTGGCCTATCAGTAACATTGATAACAATGAGAACCAATACCAAATTAGGTATGTTATTGATTAAAAATACCTCATAAACCAATCCCAAATAAGTTTTTTCTCTTAAAAAGTACTAAGGTTTTGAGTTACAAGACTAATTTTTGGTGTCAAGTGTTTATAATGAAAATTGATCAGATTGACTTGGTCTACATAATATAACATAAATTAAAATATTATGATGAGATAAAAACTTTGGAAGAACTTACACGAGCTTGAAATGTGTTTGATAATCACTTTACATTGGGATATGGAGTCTTGTAGAGCATCATAAAATGTAGGAAAATAACAAAAAATGACGGAAAAATGAAACACATGGGTAGTGAAATTTGGATGGCCAAAGTTCACTAGAATATTATATCATGGCAATGAGATATGTGGGAGGAAATGTCACATTTATTAGTGATATTTAGTAACGATGAAGTGATCTAGAATGTAAATTCCATAAATAACATTCACAACATGGCTATGGCAAGGATGGTAATGGGAAATTACAAAGTATTTCTAGTGATGAACATGTAAAATCATGTATACATACACATGAAAATTGGTGTAACATGTCACATATATCTAATTTAACAATATGAAACCAAATTAGAGTAATTTAAAAGACCTAGAATTGTGTAAATAAAAAAATGTGTCTAGTCACTTATGTTGCCTCCCATTTTGGGGTTTTAAACCCAAATGCTCATATAGAAAGTTATATTAAGGGTTTTGCATAGATTAATCTAGTGTATGGGAATGTGTGGTGATGGAAGGAGAGAAAGTGACATAGTAAAATAATATTTTGGCACCAAAAGATACAGGTTTAGTGCAAACTTTGTCACTAACCAAGAAAGTAGATATGGTTATCATCTATCATATCTGTAGGCATGAAAGGAGAATTTATTTAAAAAATTTATCAAGCTAGAGATCAGTACTTTTATAGAACCCTACCAAACATAGGGTCAATTATACCTTTATCTCAATCCTCTGAAGCATCTGCCCATTTTTTTCCATCCACTACTAGGTGATTTAAAATGAAATATTTCAGAAGAGGAGGCCCTATAACTTGTAAATATTTTTTTGTCCATTTTTGGTTCCTAAGAGGATATGAAAGTGTTGGTCAAAGTATATATAAACAAGGTTTTTTTTTCTATTAATAATGAGCAATAGTCTGGCAATGACTCAATAAAATATTTTATGGAGGTGGTTTCTTAAATTTAGTCTAAGGATGAAACATATCCTCCCTTATAAGTGGTGTATTTCAATCCTTATATAGAGTTTGGCCAAGAAAAATATGAATAAATGCTCATTAATGAGGATTAGTTTTCCTTAAGAGGGATTATCTACATATTTGATAGACATTGGCCCAACATTTTAGCCTTACATGATTGAGTTTTAGTAAATTGGAAACTACTCATGGAAAATAACATGGAGATTTATCCATGAGAAAAAGATTTTTTCAATGCTATATTAAGTGATTTTAATGAGAAAACCAAAACATTATTGGATAATTCTTTGGTCAGGATAACGACCTTTTCTTCCTTAAGCCCAGGTTTACAAATTTCAACCCATTGTTAGAAACCTTAACCGCTAGGCTAGTTTGGATTTGTCTATGGAATTTACATTTGTAACTTTGGTCAACCACTTCCATCACAAGTATTGGGAATACCTTGGGTGAGCTAGTGATTAATGATGTTGAAAATACTAGTTTTCTTGACACCACCTATGCTTGACTCTTGGTAATTATGGATATTTCATAGAAAATCCTAGAAAACATAAATTTAAAAATAAGAGATTATTGCTAGACATAGTCATTGTATTGTGATGGAATCCCTTTCAAATGTCAAATTTTTTTCAAAATTAGACACTTGATGATAGATTATCCTAGCTGTAAACTCAATTTTATTACTTCTTGGTGGAAGGACACACTTCCATCACATATTATAGTTTTTTCAAACTAGAAATGATGTGTAAAACATGATGAAATTATTATATTTACTCCCTCTTAAATGGATATTAACTTACATGATTATAAATACAAGGGCATGTAAGCTAAAAATCTTATCCTAGTTAAAGAAAGGCTTATGAGTAATTCTTCAACAATTATTTCTAAATAATGGATGATCATTAAGAAAAAAAAGAAAGGCTGTATATCCCTTATTCCTTCACCTTGAGTCCTATGGTTGGGAAAACTAAAAGGTAAAGTCAATCCCCAAGGGGAGGTGGGAAATAAAACCTATTCCTTTTTATTTAAATTTAAGCCTTATTGGGTTGTGCTTATTTTGTTATGGACTTAGGCTTAAATTTTCTTTTTTGGTATTCTTTTATCTCTTCAATGGGATTTTTGACCTTTTGGGTCTACCATTGATGGAGGATATATTGGCTTAATTTAACCCTTGGTTCTTATCATTTGAATAAAATGGGTGAGGGACCTACTAACCCTTAATCATCTATAAAAATATAGGAATATAAACCCAATTAGAAAAAAATTATAAAAGATATTTCAATGAAATATTCCCCTTATATAATTTAGTGTAATGATGCAGGAAGCCTTATAAAAATATATATGGATACTATAGATATATCAATGTTTTTTCCATTTTATTTTGACGTAACAAAAATAAAACCATTTTATTTTTAATCACAATTCTCATTTCTCTTTATTTATTTAATGGACAAGAGGAAAAACTACTACAATGACCACAAGCACTACTAGTTTTGGGTAGTCCATTAGACTTATGTTTAAATCCCTACCAATATTTTGATACTCTTTTCATGCAATATGATGATTTATTTTATTAAATATAATACAAGCATGCATATATACTAGTTCTTTTTTGATATAGGTAAAGTGATGGATTTAAAAGGGGCCCTTCCTTTTTACAAGGATCAAATAAAAAGGCCTCAAAATCATATATATATTAATAGAAACCAAAGAGAATTACAAAATTTTATGTTGATCAACAACTAATAAAAAACAAATAAATAAAAATAAAAAAAAACACAAAATCTAACAACAACAAAGAAATAATAGTTAACCAAAAACTAAACATCAAACCCATCCATGGCTACATTCTAATATTCTATCTTTTTAGTGAGAATAATATCCATTAATCTAAACCACTAGCCTCTATATTAAAATAATTAACCTTATCCTAACACATCACCTTCTTTCTAATTATAATATTGATTTGTTCCTCCTTCCTCACTTTTACCGCCTCTTTAAGGGCATTGACGTTAGATCATAGTTTTAAATGGATCTAATAAATTGAATAATTATTTGAATTTAATCCTTGATATTAAATTTATATTGATATAACTTATTGATTTTGTCATCCATTTGCATCATTTTCCTTAAAACAATGTTCATATCCCTTTTATTATTTAAATTGGTGATGTAACTAGAGATATCACTATGTTACAAGTTAATATGTTTAATGGAATCCTTAATACTCTAATTATATTTAATAATACACTTTATAATGCCTCTATATATATCCACATCTATCATCAAATAATTGAAATTATCTAGGTTAATAAACTCAATACTATCCATAAGTGTTTCTTCTATTTAAGCTCTAACTTACCTTGATTGACAATATAGTCTTTCCACTCAACCTCCCTACAACCTAAATTATGGACCTATAATAGATCCATATAGTTAAATTAATCCATGTTTGTCCCTACATTAAAATAATATGATTTTGATACAACTGTTACTTTTTAGAATTGGACTCAATGGTAATCAGAGTTCTCTAAACTTAAGTAGGGTACACATGCTCACAACTAAGACTTTGATACTAACAACCTTAAACTTATTGCCCCTAAAACCACATTTCTATATCACATTTTTAATATCAATTTCAATACTTTCAAACTCCACAAGTCTTATTTTGGGATAACAGAAAATATCCATAACTTTGACATGTTTGAATAGAAGGAATACGAAGGATTGACAGAGGGGTATGACCATTTTCCTTAATTTAACCTCAATTATAGAGTTATCCAAAGATAAAAATAAATATAATGGAATATTAATATCAATTTGATGTTGTAAATGGTTAATAAATGAGAAATGGTGTGATAAAACTACATCATAAAACCCTTCAAGGGTGATACAAATCATAACCTATTGTGCCACCTCATTCCATGAGATTAAAAATGAGTCTTGAAGATAATCACCCTAAAAATATATTAGTTCTTCATATTATTTAATAAACTTCTTTCTATTCGCTTTTTATCTCATTTTAATTTGAAAAAGTTTATCCTTTTGATACTCATCCCTGTCACATGCACAATGAGCTCCTCTAAGACCAAAATAAACACCCCCCCTCATTTATAAACTTTGGCCTTTACAATTTTTTCAATAATTTTATTGATATGTTAGGATCATAACCATGAATTATATTTATAAAATTCATAATCCATCCTTGTAGAATATATTATAACTTGACCTTATTATTAACTAATCCAACATTCATTGGTTCAACTTTACACATATCACCACCCATGATGTCTCCCTCAACAACACCTCTATACAAATTCTTTCCCTAAAAAATCCTTTCAAGTAGGTACCTAGCTCAATATATTCCTTTCTTATCAAATAGAAAAACAAAGAAACCCCTAACCTCAAAATAACAAAATATGCATTGAATATCATTCTTATAAATCATAATATTGAAATCCCAAGCACCCATTATGGAACGAGTATTGATTACACAACACAACCTACTAATGTCATTAAAATAAATGAGTAAATTATTACATAAAGGGTTGTTATCTATAATGTCATTTCTGATCCTTGAATTGATTTAGATGATTAAATCACCACTCTTATGGATTATATACCCATATATATAATGATTAATAATAAATATTATATTCACAATTAATACCACCAACATATTAAAAGGTTGATTCTAATTAAATTTTAAGACACACCCCATGAGGAAGATTTTTGTCCTCATACCATTTAGAGAAGTATATATAATGATGGTCTATTTAAAATATTGAATAATAGTGATAACATCCTCTAAAATATTAATTATGGTCTATCTAGGTTAAATATTATTTTTAAGGCAATTAATTATGCTCAAATAATATCCTTCAACAATAAAATGGGTGGATCTAATCTCCTTTGCCATATCAACCCCCCATATGGTTACTAGTGATTCATCTATATGATTAGTCTGAATCCCAAAGTCTCAAGAAAGGATGACAAAATTTTAGCCCTACTATATCATATTGTACCTCCACATAATAATTTTATGTGTTTATTGTTAGAATCCCCATAAAAACTAATGTTAACCCATCCTGGAGAGGGAGCTAACCATTTCACTAGTCTTCTAAATTTAACCTTAATATTTATGCCCCTTCTTCTTTCATTTAGAAAGTTACAATTTGGATTAATCCTTAAATCCCCTTATTTGAAGTTTTCCTTATCATTAGTCATAATAGAAGCACAATTCTCCTTTATAAAATCAATAATTCTCAAAGATACCATCCTAATGGTTTTATTCTTGTCATTACATATTACATGATTTTGTTCTTTCCATAATCCCCAAAAGATATGTGTCATTGACATATACAAATGATTTTATCATATTTTATTTTTAAAATATCATTGTATTGAATCCACATGTCAAATATTGTTTATTTTTTAATGCAACTAGCCTTAGACCTAGAGAGATTAATACCCTAGACTTTAAAAGTGAAGGATCATTCTAATATAAAATGAAAAAATATATCATCATTATTCTTAGAAAAAGAAAACATACTAGGAATATAGTGTTATATTTTCATAATATTATTAATGGTAAATATTTTATTTTTCACCACAAGTTAATAAAATAAATTTATCTTTATAACCATATATATGTTTAAACATTTTTCTAAGGAAAACCATCAGGAATATCCTTCAAATTTGTATCATACTTAGATTTGACATTATAATTTCCATAAAAATCCTCATCCTAGATTAACTCATATTATTTTATAATATTAATAATATGGACTCCATTAATAATTTCATTTAAGTTGAAAATAATTATGTTATCTTCTCTATCAATATTTTCCAAGAACAAAGTCTTATACGCTCTTCCATAAGCTTTATCTTATGTATAATTGGAAACTTATTCACTATAATTTTTAAAAAATAGGTTCACACATTTTATTAAATTTTTGTAGATAATTAAAAGGTGAAATAAAAATACACATACCCCCCTAGAAAATAGGTTTCTCACTTGAATGTATCCTCTATTTACTACCTTTTCACAAGAGTTTTATATTGCTAACTAAAATTTTCAAAATCAATACCCCTCAAAAAGAGTGTCAACTAAAAAAATATAATATCCTAATAATTATATAATTACTTATATTTAATAATTCATATCCATTGGTGTGTTTATCTAATAAATCTACAACCAATTTCATTTATCAATGCTTTATACATATATTTAATTTTATGGATCCATATATTTCCATAGATTTTAGGAAGACATAGTCTATCCTAAGATACCAAAGAGAACATATTTTCATCCATGTTATTATAAATGAATCATTTATGAATATTTTAAATATTATTATCTATGGTCCTAGGCATTAGTAATAAATCCATCACATAAATAGGGAGGTTTGTTAGAGTGTTTTTTATCAAACATAACTTACTTGAGAGAGGATACTACATTTCAAGATAACCAATTTGTATTGAAATCTATCTTAGAGATAATTATAGACATATTAAGGCATATTCCCAAAGAAGAGGGGCATAATAAGATAGTTATAAGGCATCAATTTGATCTAACATCCCATAAATCTATACATTTTATGTTGATGAATAAAAGGGGTGTTAATAGAAAATAAATAAATTTTATCTAAATTAATATGTTTACTAGAGGATACTATTGTGGCCAAAAACCCCCATTTTATTTGAAATGGGGGACCCCTATAAAATATCATGAAAGATAGAATCAGGGTCCTTTATTTTGATTCTCATTAAAGGGACCTACTTAAATATAGAATATACATCGCTCTATTTAAACAAATAATAATATGCCTCTTTCATTTTTAAGATTGAGTTTTTGATCTTTCTATGAATAATAACACTAGCATTTCAAGTCATATTTCAACCAAATATCTAAAAGTATCATTCCATTTCTAGTGCAATGGACTCGTCATTATTCATGGAAAATCAAAATATTTGTACCTAACGAGTTTAATGTCTTGTGTTCCTTTTCATTTTCTTACTTAGTCTTTTTTGTGAATTTTGTAGAGCCCAACACATTGGGATGGTATTATGTTTCCATTTTATATGGTGGACAATCCATTAGATGTATCAAATATGTAAGATCCTAGGAAATCCTAGTTGAATGGGAAGGTACCACATCATAATGTGATAGAACAACTGAGCCCATAGACTTGTTAGAGATGTTAGAGCCTGTGATAACCTAATTAGATAAGAAGGCACCACATCATCAAGTGTTAGAATGGACAATACCCTAGACCAATTAGAGATGTCAGAGCTTGAGAGAGCTTGTGTTAATGAGAAGGTGCCACATCACCATGTACTATAGATACCAATCACCCAAACCTATTAGAAATGTTAGATCCTAGGAGAGCTTAACTAAATGGAAAGGTGTCACATTTCCTAGTGCTAGAGTGGCCAATCCCCCATACATGTCATTGATGTTAGGACTTGGGAGAGACTGTTTGAATGAGAGTTAACCATGCTATTGAGTTTTAGAGAACTTAGTCTCCCATACCTATCATATATGTTAGAGCTTAGGTTATCCTAACTAAATGAGAAGGTGCCATGTCAACATGTGCTAGAATGCTCAATCCCTTGGACCTATTAGAGATGTTAGAGTCTAAGAGAGCCTAGATGAATGAGAAGGTTCCATTTTGATGAGTTTTAGATGAACTATAATCCATCCAAGGCCTTGAAAAGGTCATAATAAGGTACAAATGAGATGGAGAGCCAATCAAGATGTGTGATGTGTGCCTAGGTGACACAACACCCTTACTAAGGGAATGATGTGGAGAATATATATGTCCTTAGGTGCAAAAATTTATTAGGAAGACCAATGAGTAGATAATACATTTTATAAATTAGGAGTTAATTGAGAATTATTTAAGTATTGTGGCCACATTCATACCACATACTAGGAATTAATAGAAAGGAAAGCTAGGCTAGATTGGATAGTATTAAAACATCCCATCACTATTAATATATCTAGCTAGTGGTATACAATCATGTGATCCAAATTAGATCATATATTTATAAATAAAGAGAGAAAATCTATCCACCAACTCAAATTCAAATTCACAACAAGTGATCCACCAAATGCCATTAATATAGGGGGATGTATGAATACATTTATAAAATCATAATAGAATCTTGTTATTAGATACCATTACTACCTTCAAATAATTCTCTAACTCTTTATTTTTAAATTTCCATAAATTACCCATGTATTATGTGCCTTATGCACCTAAAGCTTCCCAATTTCCCCTCTATTTTACTTCAATGGTGGCATCATCCTCAAACCCAAAGGTTAAACCTAAATATAATGATACCACATTAATAGATGGATTGACTAAGTTTAACAACTATAATAATTTGTTAAAAATTATTGAACAAGTCATCAAGGATTCAATCTCAGATTATGACTAGTGTAGACACCAAATTATGGCCATAACTGCCTTTTGATTAGACTTAAAATTTATTCCCACCAACCATTACAAATTAAATCTGAGAATCACTAAACACCCAAAATTTGGCCATGTATCATTCATCAAAGTTCATAATCATGTTGAGACATCCCTGTCTAGGATACTAGCCTATATGCAATAATAACCTCTCACATATTCATCCTTAATCACCTTATGACATCACAACTATCAATTTGTCCTATGGACCAATTAAGAGGGGTACTTGAAAAAATCTTAAAAGATCTAAAATAATAATCAAAATAAATTAACAAGCTAAACAAGATTAAATTCCTATTTGAGTTATCCATTTAAAATTAATGAATATCTTAAAAAGTAAAATATAAAATCAAAATATAAAATCCTTTAATCATTGCCTTTATGAGTTGTTAATCTCTTTGAAAAAATGCTAAAATATATAATTTGAGAGATAGCCTAGTAATTAAAAATCATAATTACATGACAATTATTAACTAAAGTAGAGTTAGTTATAAATGACCTAGATTTAGTTTAAATCCACTCCAACTCTAAACTAAACATTAACTTATATTGATTGAAAGTTAATTCTAAAATCTATAAATATAAGGCCATACCCCTTCATTTTAAATATTGGATACTGTAGAGTTATTATGTAGGATTTGTTCCATAAGACTCATGTAAGTAGTGTTACCATGCCCAAATATTAAGCTAAACAACATCAAATCCAAGGTTCCAAGGAGATAAGGAGCTAAGCAAACTCCCATTCAACAAGATTATCAACCCATTCAACAATCCATTTGGAGCTCAAAGGAAGGTAAAATAGTTATTTATTTTGTTGTTTTATTGGACTTTCATTTAGTTTTATTACCTAAGATCTCCTTATTATCTAGGCTAGCATTGTTAGGATTTTAGTGTGTTCATGTCATTTGTTTTAGAAAACTAAAAAAATAATAAACTCCACTCTACATAATCCTTGTTCACTTGTTGTAATGCATTATGGGACTCCAAGCATCCCATATAACCAAGTAGATTAATATGACACTTTAAGTTTTTCTAATGGATGCTTAAAATTATTCAATTTAAAAGTTTTTAGTTCATTTTTACGTCTTTCTAGTTTTAACAACTCCTAGGTTTTAGGGATTGATGTCATTTAATTTAAAAAAATTTAGGGATCAATGTTGATTTTCCAAATCAACATAGATTACGAGAATTGAACATGATCCCTATGTAAAAAATAGAGCATAATAGAGACATAACTAACTCAAATTTTTATTGATCTTTTTTTTTTCATTATGTGTCTAAGAACTTGTATGTTATTTTTTTGACTCATTTCATATAGAATCCATTTTGATATTTTAGGTTTGAGCTTGTTTTATTAACCATTTTTATGTCAAAACAAACCTATGTTTTTCTATGTTTTTGAATAAATCATCAATGATCTACCATATCAATGTTGATATCTATGGATCAAAATTGATCCCTATGTGGATCGATGATGATCCATCTTTGAGACAAAAATTGAAAAACCTGAGAGTGAGATTATAAATGTTATTTTCTCACTTAATTTTGGACTTATAAGCAAGAAAACCCTCTAATAACTAGGTGGAAAAATAAAAGTTTAAACATGGTTAAATCTTACACACTTTGTATTTAGTTTTTAAAATGAACTTATATCTTTCATGCCATAGTTGTTTTTGAAGTTTTTGGAGTTTTTTCAAACAAATCATATGAAGGAGCTCAAATTTCATAACATATTTCATTTTGGTACAATAAAATGAAATTTTACATGAGTTAAATATTATTGAAAGTTTCATTTTCACATTTTTTATTGAAGTGTTTGTTTATCAAAATGAGTGATGTGTGTATGCTCTCCCCTCATCACATTTAAAAAACATGGGTGGTAAAAAATGCTCAATATTTGCCTTGTATATTTGGTCTAAAAGTGTGGAAATAAATTCCCTAAGGCCCTCCCAAAATCCATATGATTTGGGTGACCCAAACGTGACCCTAAAGTCATTCCACTTGTCTTTATTTTTCATGGATTTTGGATTATAAGTGAGATTTCATCACCTCCTCACAAGTTCTTTAGGGAAGCATTGACCCAAGAATTCATTTATTGGAATTATTTCAACCCCACTTCATGGTTGATGTATAAAAATTGAGGGTGACCCAATGGGATTTATGTTTTGAGTGATTAAAATAAGCTCCATTAGTGGTACTCAGGCTCAAAATATAGGGTCAACTTGGACATTTTGCTATACTAAGAAAGTGATAGATGTAGTGGTTTTGAAAAAGAAAAAGACATTTTCATAATAAGGTATCATAGTTTTCTAAGTTTAATTGTAAATTAGTCTTGACAAGTTCAAATCCAAAAAATGATTGATTTATTCCTATGACTTCTGCAATTTTCACCTAGGCATTAATCTTTATATTTTGGGTTACGTAACTTAGGCTAATTATTTATTCAATTTTAAAACTACTTTTTGTGCTTATATTTGGGAAAGTGGTTTATCTTCCATTTGCCTAGAGTTTCATGTCTTTTTCCAAATGACCAATTTCATGTTTAAATCTGAATGCCTAGTTTATGCCAAAGTGTTTCAAATTTGTTAGATTAAATCTCTTACCTTGTTTTGTTTAAAGTCTAGATTTTGTGCCTTTTCCAAATGACCTAGAAATACCTTTTTTTAGCCTAACTTTTATACCTTATTTTTAAAAAATACCTAGCAACTTTTGTTTTCTTTATATTAGAATTGTTTGAAACACTTTATACCTAGAGTTTGACATTTCAATTTTATTTCATTCACTTGAACTTTTTGTGTAAGACATTTGAAGTATACTATTTTAGACCAAGTTTTAGCATAGACCTTTTGGAGATACAACTCTACTTTTTGAAAAAATTATACCATGTCCAGACCATTTATCCTTTAGACATTATTTTAGATATTTTATACAACTCTAAGAATTTTCACAAAATAATAATCATTGATTTGAATATGTCTTGTTATACTCATAACATATCCATGTACAATATAGGATATGATAATGTGGTCATATAAGATGAATTTGTTCAAGACCCATATGGTGATGATGTAGTTTGTGAGATGGATATTTATACTCCTTACGTTACTCACTTTAGGTAACAAATCAAAGATCCTTAGGTCATTATTTGGTCAACATCCCTCCATACTCATAATAAGACAAATAACAAATAACATAATATTTATCTATCATACTATCATTTGCTGAACAATTTCAACAAAAACTATACTACATCACTATTCCATCTACATAAAGACCTTATTTGTTCGATCATAACTTACTTATAAACAAAGATGAAATTTTAATTAGAGTAATAGAGGTAGGGGCCAAGTTTTTAGTAGACTTCCCCCACGAAAATTTGCCTAGTCTAGATCGAGTGCTATTAACTATGAATTATAATCAAAACCATTGAATATGCCTCTTCTAAAAATCCTCAAGTGTTCATGTCGATAACATATCAAGACACATGTATACTTGTAACAAGAAAGGGCCTCATAAAGGACCATTTTATATAAATGTAGATATAATATCATACCTATTTAAACTTAGCACATAATTTTAATAACATGGCCATGTCAAAATCTTTAATCATCAAGTTAGATCCTTCAACAGGAGTATTAATCAAATTTATAGGTCAAGACAATTTGATTATAGACTCATTCATTTAAATCACCTTAGTTGGAGACATGTTTAATGCCCTAGATATTGAAGAAGTGTTTATTAATTATACTTAGATGAATGTGCCAAACATAATGGATAAAATTCAAGTGTCATCGAATCCAAGCTAAAGTGGCTTATATGCATCAAGAATTAGTATAAAACATTTACCTTTAGTAAACACCATGAAAATAGTAGGGGTAAGAACTCTTACATCCTACCCATAACAAGCTAGCTCTAATCCTCAACCAATTGGTTTATCAAATATGTAACCATAAGGAGTAAGTATTGAAGTTACAACTAGTGTCATGCCTCAACAAAATGTGATGAATGCTATTCCAACACAACATGTGATGACTAACATTCTATAATAATAGCCATAGTCTAGTATACCAAAGCAACCTAGGTAAAATATTGTGCCACTTTAATAGGGGTAACCAATGTTCTACCTCATCGGGTAGTGATATTTATGCCTCAAAAATCATATACCAACATGACTTTACAATCATAAATTTTTTATATTAAATAATTTATGTCATTGGTCAATGATAAATGTTGAAAATTATACAGGCATCTACTCCATAATAGGTGTTCACACAATAAAGAAATACTATTGTTCAAAATGTACCAATCAGTTAACAATTTCCTTACATTTAAAATGTGCCACAAATTCAACAATAGGGCCTTGGTTCAAAACAAGTTCCCCTCATTCATCCATATTTGAATAGTCGAAAACAAGTCCTTACTCAACTTTAGTAGGCACAATACTTTACCCTAAGCCACATCCTTCTATCTCAGCCACAATTCCTTCAAAACTAAGCCTATATACTAAATCCAAACTAGAATATTACATTGTAACATGTACAATTATAAGAGTCACATCCTAATTTATGTATGCATATTCCTCATTGTTTCCCTAAGCAAAATAACATACAATAACAAACCATGCCTCTATTTTACCCCAGTCAAGGTAATCAACCTTTGACCACCCAACCTTCACCTTAGGGCAATGTTTCATCTAGTTTATTGGCACAAGAACTAAAGTAGATGAAGGATGTTACTTCCGCCATTATAGATAAGAAATGAACCAAGAAGTTTAATTTAGATGATGTGTGTTCCTACCCATTCAATATGGAGTATCTGTAGATACCATTTCCTCTAAGGTATGAAACACCAACATTTGATAAATACAAGGGTAAAGGAGACCCTAAGGGCCTTTTTATATAGTTATTTATTGATTTCAAGCTAATGGCTTATAGTTACATATACCTCCTACTTTTATTTCTTTAAAATCTTGTAGGATAGGATTTGGAGTGATTTTTTAAATTGCTAAAGAATTTAGTATCTAGTTTTGATGACCTTTTAGATAAGTTTGTGCAAAATTTATCCTACAATGATGAACATGATATTTCATTAGTATATTTTAATAAATTCACAAATAAATATAGTGAAAGCTTTGTAATATTTCTATAATTATGGAGAGCACTCGGTATCTGTTTAACCCATAGCTTACCAGATAGATAATTAGCCACTATGTTTACCAAAAATTTACACAGTGAGATATCTTAAAATCTAGAGATTTAGTGTGTACATACTTTAAAAGAGATAATATACAAAGGATTTCTCATTAAAAAATACATTATTAATAAAGAGATTATAAATCTCACCTCATCAAATCAAAATTAGAGCCAGAACTAGTGCATAAGCCAAAATTAGAACTAAAACCAAGTCCAAGTGCAAGCATTAGCACCAAATTAGGCCAATAATTATGAAAAATAAAATAAATGTATTTATAAGAAGATTTTTTATGGAAATAGTGTAAATGAGTTGTGAAATTTCTAAATGGTACAAACATCATCTTCTCAACCAAATCCACAAATGTAAATTACTCCTCACCAACAACATATCCATTAAATGCATTATTCATAGAAACCCATACAAGTGTAATAAAAGAAGAAACCCATACCTTTGAAACCCCTCCTCCAAGGAGAAATGTCCCTACTTGTTGATTCTTCAGTGACCTTGGAGATCATATTGAAGTCATATTTCATAAACTAGCCACCGATAATCTGATTAGTTGGTCAATACTGAAGCACTATACTGAGGGTATTCCTTATCCAAACAATTATTGAGAGAATGAGTTATGTGAATAACATCATGTTAATGTACATAATCTATGTCATTATGTGTATATTAAACACCTCATTGAAAATTTGCTAGAAAATAAGGAGATAACACTAGATAATAGAGAATATACATCTAATGAGAACCTATGCATCTACCAAAACCATTTTATAAAACATAATAATAATAATAACTAGTAGTAGCAACTAGAAAGGCCAAACCAATATTAACAAAAATATTAAAAACCATGACAATAACAAAAATTCTAGTAGAAAAAAAAAATAACATCAACTGAATGGATGGAACCAAGGCTAGAATGATGTCAATAAATAATAGACCTAACATGTAGTTTCACATGACTACAATAATGTTGTAGGTCATCTTGTAAGAGGTCATGTTTCCACCATCACCTTTAGTCCAAGACAAAGTGGTAATCAAAGATGACCATTGATAAAAAAAATTAATCAACCCATCTATACCAGTTATCCTTATTTAACTTGGGATATATAAGTGCACCAAAAAGCATGGATTACTAAATTTGGACCTTATACCAATAACTCATCATTTCCCTGTGACCACATACAAGTTCACTAGAAACTGATACTTATCCTATCTAGCCCCTCACCACCATCATTTTATAAAAATAATGGCCATGTATCAAATCTTGATTATTTAATCATATCTTGATGGTCAACAATCACTATTCCAAGCCCATAACCATCTGCTACCAAACCCATCCATCCTACTATTCTATTTAAGAATAATCTATATACCACTCTAAATCATAAGGGATTCAATATTATGGAACAAATTCAAAATATACCTACAAAAATGTCCATTTTGTATTTGTTACAAACATATACAATCCATAAAAACATCCTAATAGAGTTACTAAGATAATTCTAATTTCCAAAGGACATAAGCCTAGATAAATTCCAATATTTGGTTGGACATTTAGCCCCAGTCCAACAATTAACCTTCAACCAAAGTGATATGTCATCCCTTGGCCCTCTCCATAACAATTTGTTTTATATTCAAGTTGTCATTTTGTAACACAAACTGAAATGTGTCTTAATAGATAACGAGTCAAGCCTAAATATTATATCTCTAAAGCTTATCAAGCATCCCAAATACATAATAGCTAATCTCCATCCAAAAATAATCACTATCAAGTCTTATGACAATGAAGAGCAGGAAGCATGAGGCACCATCAACTTTTTAGTTATTGTTTGGCCTTTAACCAATGGTATATTATGCCATGTGTTAAACCTAGATCTATCTTACAGTTTACTTCTGGGTAGACCTTGGATAAATGAAATTAATGAAATCCCATCAACATTACACTAGTGTCTCAATTTATCTCATTTAGGTATGGAGGTCACTATCAATGAAGATTTATAGCCTTAAGAACATTGAAAACATTTGGAGACTTAATAAAAAATCTATAACTACCATTTTGGCCTAGATCTGGTTCTTAAAAAGGACAAAGGCAAATAAATAATTTTTAATTTACTGGAGGCCAATTTATTTGACCTAAACATTCTTAATTCATCTTCCCATATGACACCTCCTAAATGGTATAATCATCTTATCAGATCAACTAATGGCCTAAAAGAGTATTTGACTCATAACACATTACACATTATCAAACTTCCACATAATCGTAAGTCCTATGGAAGACCTAAAGCCAAACTACCTTATCTAGAATGATAATGAAAGGGAAATGGAAAGTTGCATAGTCTTACTCCTATAATTTTCACACCAACCACTAGCCAAGAACAATACCCACTTTGAAATGATAAAACTGAGTTATACAATGACAAATTGGCTAAATAATATAAAAATACTAAATACCTCATTCTTAACAAGATCATGGAGAATCAATATTATGAAGGAGGAGGCCTCAGGTTAAATCAGAAGCCAATTTCCATAACTCAATATAAAATAACCTATGGTCTCAGATTTAAACTTTTTAGGGGTGTACCCATGTATCTTATTCATGTTATAATGTCAATGATTAGTGATAATGATGCTAACAACTAATGATAATCTGATCATAGCCTTTATGAAGATTTATAAAATACCACTTTGTTTGCACTCATGACATTTGTAAGTTTAACTTAGTCAACCAACATAATTTTCTTCCTTTATATCATCCTAAACTTATAGCCTAGAACCAACAAGAATCCATAGTGCCTATAGGTGAGTTTGATAATGATGAAGCATTTTATAATTTTCTTAGCCTAAAAGATAATGTTCTATTAGTAGACCACAAAAAAGGGTTCTTAATCAAACTAGATTATGTAGCCTATTTTGTAGAATAGGTGAATACCCTTAACAAGAAATAAATAAATAAAACATTGAGGTTCCAAAGTGAAAAAATCTTGGGGGCACTTTTAGACCAAGTTAAAAGTAATGAGAGGCTAGTTTTTGGTGAAAACATATTTCAAGCACCCTTAGATTGGGGTGTTAACCTTTCCTCAAACATAACTCAGGAGACCGCCAATGAAAAACTTTCCTATGGGTCCAAATTTAGTTTTGAAGAGCATCATGCCTTTGATCAAATTATCCAAGAGTTTACAATAGTTTTTGTAACATGACCATCCCTATTATTGTGATATTTTGATTCATCTTGCCTAGATAACATAAATATCTAGTCTAAATAGAGGACTTTATAGATGAAGGACAATTGAAATCATTACCAACCATTTTGGAAGATAGATCAACTATACTCATATTGGCCATTACAAAAGTTAACCTTAGGACTCTAGACAACCCAAAATGGATCAAATTAGGTGCATTACTCATTGCAGAGGAAGATTACATATTTACATCCCTTTTGAGGGAATTTGTTCACATATTTTCTTGGGCCCATTCTGACATGCCATGTTTAGACCCCAGTGTGGTTATACACCACCTTATTATACATTCTAATGCCAAACTTGTAAAGCCAAAATAATGCAAGATGCATCCTTGCATTGTTGTATTAGTAAAGAAATAACTAGAAAAACTCTTATAATCAAGATGTATTGAATTGATTGACTAATTAGAGTGGATATTGAATGTTTTACTACTCATTAAGAAGACATAAGGAATAAGAATTTGTAATAATTTATAAGATATAAACAAAGCATGTCTTAAAGATGAATTTCCTCTGCCAAACATTAACATGATAGTTGACTCCATAATGTGGTATGAAATGCTTTCACTAATGGATGGATTTTCAAGATACAACCAAATCTAAATTTCACTAGAAGACTAACATATGATAGTGTTCACAACTCCATGGGGAACATTTTAATATCAAGTTATTTCATTTGGCCTCAAAAATGTTAGAGCCACATACCCAAGAACCATGACCATCATATTTTATGATATTATGCATGACATTTTTGAATACCATGTGGATGACATATTAGGTAAGTTAAAGACCCATGTTGATCATACAACTATAATCTGATAAATATTTGAGATGATACATCAATACAAGTTTAGATTCAATCTTAATAAGTGCATTTTTGGTGTTACTTTATGCAAATTATTAGGCCTCATTATCTCTTCTAGAGGCATTGAAGTTGATCCTAAAAAAGTCTAAGCTATTATAGAAATGTTACCAACTTGTAATTTGAAGCAACTCCATAGTTTACAAGGCAAGATCTAGTCTATCAGACACTTCATTTCTCAATTGGCCAAAAAATTCCATCCATTTACATACTTATTGAAAGAAGGTGTCACATTTCAATAGGATGAATAATTTTGAAAGGCTTTTCATCACTTGAAGGACTATTTTTTCAAATGACCTATTTTATTACCGCCAATGTAAGAAAAGTTGTTTCTACCATACCTATTTACCATAGACAAAGCCCTAGGATCACTTCTAGCTCAACATGATGATAGTGGAAAAAAGAATGTTATACTATGTAAGCCTTACACTGATCACGTATAAACAACATTATATGCCCATTAAAAATGCTTATTCAACTATGGTCTTTGCATCTTAGAAGCTATGATGTTACATGTTAAGCAACAATACCATATTTATTTCTAAAATAGATTAACTTAATTATCTATTATTGAAAATAACTTTAAAAGGTTGCATGGATAAATGGATCATATTTCTAGGTGATTTAAAGATAGAATACATAAACTATAAGGCCATCAAGGGACATGTACATGCCAATCAGCCTGATGAAGCTCCCTTTATAGATACAAAATCATTAACTTTTCAATTCTTAGATGAGTCAATTATGATCATCATTGAAATACCTCTTGAAGAATAACACTAGAAGCTATAATGTGTTGGATCATTCACCTCACATGGAATGGAGTAAGGCCTATTATTTATTACACCACAGGGGGATATTATCCCTAAATCATTTCATATCATATTTCCTTATACTAATAAAATGGATGAATGTGAAATGCTTGTCACATGGCTTCATTACAAAGTATAATGCAGTATTTAACATCTTAAGGTTTATGTCGATTCTAAGTTAATCATCAATGAGGTTATACACCACTTTTACACTAAATATGACAAGATGGTGCCATACAAGGCCATGGTTAACAAGCTCAAATTAAAAATTTATGAAATATAGTTTGAAAACATACCAATGACTAGTAACAGAACATCAAATGCCATGTCCACCATTGGCTCTTTGATTTATAACATAGACAAAGAAAAATGATATCAATTCCTCATTGAAAATCTTTTAACAGTATCTCATGAACCTTCAACCATCACAATGATCTATGATATTGTTAGTCCTAGATTGATATGGTATTCAAACCTTTTTACCTACCTACATGACCACATTATGTCACTTAACCTATAATGCAAACAACAAAAATCCTTTACACATCAAGATGCACATTATACCTTACTTGGACCAACCCTTTACTACTTTAGCTTTGATTTAACTCTTCTTCATTATTTAAGTTTGGTAGAATCAACATTAGCATTATGGGAGGTTCATGGAGTATGTGGAGATCACACTAGTGGGACCCACCTAACCTAAAATTTCCTACATACTAGGTACTATTGGCCAACTATGGTTGCAAATGCAACTATGCATGTTAAAAGGTATGAAAAATGTCAAAGTCATGCAAATTTTATTCATACCCAACCAAAAATATAAAAATGATGCATATACCATGGTCATTTGTAACAAAGGGCATCAATCTCATTGGGAAGATTAAACCTACCTCATCTGATGGCCATAAACACATCCTTACTACTAAATATTTCACTAAATGGGTTCAAGTTATACCCATAACATATATGATTGGAAAATAAATTTACAATTTCATATTTAATCATGCCATTCACTGCTATGGTATCCCATATAGCATTATATATGATAATGGTGGATTGATTAAGAACAAGGATGTCAAAACACTATGTACAAAGTACAATATTACTCAACATTTTTCTACTATCAATTAATGATAAGGTGATGGCCATGCTAAATCATCTAAAAAACCATTGTCAACATCCTTAAAGAGATTATTAATGATGTTGGTTGTGATTAGCTCTACCCAATCTTTCATGCCCTCTGGTCACACCTCACTAATTATCATATTCCAACAAGAGACACTCCATATTCCCTAGTCTATGGCACTAAGTCCATTTTTCACATTGAGGTTAAGTCACCTTCTCTACACATCTCATTAACATGTCATGGATGATGAAGATTATCAAGTAGTTTGCCTATAAGAGCTAGAGTTACTTGATGAAAAATGCATGGCCATCATCGATAACCTATAAACATACCATGACTGACTTCATAAACACTATAACCAATGATTCAAACATAGAGAATTTGAGCTTAGGGATCTTATTCTCAAGGAAAACCAACATAATACCATGGTTGAGAAGGATCACAAGGGAAAGTTCAAACACTACTAGATTAGACCTTATATAATTATTGTAAATTATGGATATGGATCATACAAACTCATTACACCAAACGGGGATGAAATTTATGAGTTGATGAACATTATACACGTAAGAATTACTTCAATTGAGAGAACTAAAGTATTATATATGAGGCACATTTCTATTGTACCATAATATCAACATTCATCTTTGAACCATACCATATATCATTATACCATACCTTTCTTATTGAAAATATTTGTTTTTACCCTCCCTACCCAACCCCTTTAACCTTGGATTCATTCCATTGTTTTTTGGGCACCATCAATAAGAGGATTTAGATAAAGTTTTAGTAGTTGATTGAGTGTGCTAGAACGAAGATATATTTTTGACCAGTATGATAGTTAGTGGTTTGGTAGTTATATCCTTCATTTCATTTTACATGTTCCTGATTATAATCACTTTTGGGAAAATTAGAGTCCCATTAGTGCTATTAATTATAACCACTTATGGGAAAATTAGTATCATTGACCTATACCATTATTTTCTAATTATAACCACCTATGATAAAATTAGGAATAACACCTTTATCATGCCTTTAATTACCACCTTAACATTCCTATGTCATATTGTGCCATTTGGTTACTTTGCCTATAATTTATGAACTTGTTACTACCTAGTCAAATTCTTCCACTATAAGGCAGAACTATAGAGACTTGAAGCCCCATCCTAGGATTGTGTAGGTAGTGTTTTATTCATGTTTAGGTTATCTTAGTCAAATTTTACTATGATCTTTCCATTTTATGATCAATTTTCAAGTTTTAATGCTATGGTAATTTGGTGAGTTGGACTATTTAGTATCTCATGATTCTTGATTGAGTTCAGATACATATAAAATTCCAAAAACATTTAATAGCTCTATATAAAATCACCATATAGATCACTTACTTATTTTAAGTATTTTGGGACCCCTAGTTAATTCACAATAAACCCCTCATACTCTAGTTTCCTCATCCTTAGTGGCTTAACATCCCATGCTCTCACCATTTTACAAGCCCATTCCCATGTTCCTCTATAAAATCATGTTATTATTGATCATCATTTTCTTCTATCCCATATCTTGAGAGAACTACATTTGGCTTGAATTTTATGTTGGAATTTGCATCTATCAAACTATGTAGGTAGTATCTACTTACCTAGTGCATCTAGAGTCAGCTTAGCCACCCACTTCTTTTCTTTCTATCCCCCCCCCCCATTTTATTTGTTTGTTTTGTTGTCTCTTATAACCTAGGGGAAACCTTTTATCATTTTTTTGTCTTCTAATTTACCTAACATTATGATTAACCATTGATGTGCTTATTTCATTTCATTATCATTATTTTCTTTTGTTTTATAAATTTTTGTTTCTTCCTATTTTGTCTTTCTATTTTTTATTTATTTTATTTCTTTTTGTGCCTTGAATTAGTATTTTTACATTCATTGGGTAATTTATTATATATTATAATTAATTCCATCCATATTCATATGTCAACATTTTCATCATGTTTTTAATCAATGGTGCATTATTGTTAATTATTTATTAGATTACCTATAAGTCCTTATGCATATTTTAAATAAATTCTTATTATGTTTTATATCATGTTGCATACCATCATGTGCTATAGAAAAAATCAACTCAATAAATCCTATAAGGAATGAAGCCATGATACTTCTCCTTGGCACTTGAAAAAATCCTATTCAATCCAAATAATCTCCCAAAGACATAGTAGTTAAATCAAGAAAGATTTTTAAACTCCTTGTTAGCTAGGACATACATCTTCATACTATCTTGTTGTCCAAATTCATCTTTGTCCTCTATATTAGCTTACACTTCCTCTGTGAGTAAAAATTTAGTATGCAATCCCCATATTCCAATTTACCATCATAATCCCATCATTATGGCAATGGTTCTAATCAGCTTTGGTCAAATCATTGTGTATCATCCCACCTATAGAGATAATGATTATAACTGCCTATGGGAAAATAATTATGTTTCAATCTATCTATATGCTACATATTATAACCACCTATGGTAAAATTCTTATCATTATCTACCTAACTAGGGTACATTTTCATTATGATAATGTTTATAACCACCTTAGGGAAAACCACTATCTATATCTACCCAACTAGGCCATATTTTTATCCTACCAATGATTATAACCACTTGTGGGCAAATCATTATTTTCTCTTTTAATGATTATAATGACCTTTGGGAAAATCATTATCTTATTAACCTTATTCTTTTTTCAATTATTATAATCACTTATGGGAAAATCATTATGTTTTTTATCCTACTATGCCAATAATTATCACTACCTTTGGGTAAATCATCTTTACTATCTGTCTAACTAGGGTCACTCACTGTGACACTAATTATAACCACTTATGGGAAAATTAGTATTTTCCACCTAATTTTACATTTTTGGTGCCATCGTTTCTTTATTTTCAGGGATCGATCGCTGACCTTATTTGTTGAATGCTCCCTTGAGGGGTTATCTAGCTCATCCATTTTCTTTGAAGACATAGGCATACATGACATTTTCATTATTTAAAAATATGTTACTATGCCTACATCTTCAAATGAATTTTTAAATAGGGGAAAAATATTTACACCCAATTTTCACAAAAAAATGATTTTGATCAGACTTCAGATTGATTCCTACCAACCATTGCAAATTAAGCCTAGGAATCATTAAACATCCCAAATTTTACCATGCATCACTCATCAAAACTAAGAATAATGTTAAGGCATCCTTATCTAGGATAATATCCCATATCTAATAATAAGTTCTCATGGATTCATCCTTAATCACCTTATGACATCACAACTATCAATTTAGACTATGGACAATTAAGCGAGCCACTTGAATAAATCTTGAAATAATAAAAAGGCTAATTAGAATAGATAAACGAGTTAAATAATATTAAATACCTATTAAATTAACCATTTGAAATTAATTAATATCTCAAAAGGAAATTTTAAAGATTCGAAATATCTAAGCCTTCCATCATTGCCTTTATGAGTTATCAAGCTCTTTGAAAATATCCTAAAATATTTAATTTGAGAGCCATGCCTTGTAATTGAAAATCATAATTACATGACAATTATTAAATAACATAGAGTTTTTTAACTCACCTAGGTTTATTTTGAACCCATTAAAATACTAAAATCAACCTTAACTCACCTTGAGTGAAATTTAATTCTAAAATCTATAAATAGAAGGACATACCCTTTCATTTCTAAGCTTGGATATCGTAGAGTTATTATGCAGGATTTGTTCCATAAGACTCATGCAAGTAGTGTTACCATGCCTAAATATTAAACCAAAAAACATCAAATCTAAGGTTGCAAGGAGAGAAGGAGCTAATAAACCTTTATTGTTAAAGACTTATTCATGTACAAGCCATTCAACAAGCCATTTGGAGCTCTAAAGAAGGTAAAAGATTTGTTTATTTTATGTTTTTATTGTGATTTCATTTACTTTTGTTACCTAAGATCTCTGTAGTGTCTAGGATATATGTGTTAAGATTTTAATGTGTTCATTTTTTCTTTTATGAGATTAACATAAGACTAACCTCCCCTCTACATAATCTTTATTATCAACTAGTAAGCAAAGTATGAGGATTCCCTTATATATTTCAAGAAGTGTGTGATACACATAATAATGGACAAACCAAAGTCATTACTCTATGCTGAATTATTGAGTGACATCCTTCATAATACCATCAACATCTAGGCACTAAATTATTGACATCTCTAGGAACACCTTTAATATGTACTAGTCCCTCCTAGACTACACATTCTGTTATGATGCAATGATGATAATGGTTTGGATGGGGATATAAAAGATAGATGATCTCTTATATAATTGGTGTGAGGACCCAAAATCTAAATTGGTTAATGAGGATGTCAACACATACATAGTTTTCACCTTCTAGGAGGAGGTATGAGTAAGGATGGTCTTATTGAACCAACTATTCAAGGGCCAAGACTACCTACAATTAATGAGATATGGGTATCCCTCTCACACATGATCCTTACTCAATTAGAGTTATTAGACATGGGATTATTGATTAGCTTCAAGTTGGTCCATGCCATCACAGATGCTTGAACTAGGGAAAATTTTTACATGATGAGCTACCTATTATATGTAGTATATGGGACACTCTCTTTCAAGCTTTTATCCTTTTCTGCATGGATTTTTAGGGTTTAAATGGTCCACATAGTCTTTTAAAAACTATATGGTCACTATTTCCACCATCACATCTAGTATATCTAAGTATTTATACCGAGTAGTCTATCAAGCCATTAATGAGGCTCTAAGTCACTAGCTCTGAAATGTAATTCAAGATTCCATCATAATCATTAGATAATAATGGTTGTATAAGTATGAAACTATGATCTAGAATATGGGTTTACTTAAGGTCCCCTTCCAACTATCATATTATGTTCTAGACCACCTAGTAGAATAGGATATTTCCTACCAATTTGTGGAAAGCATATTTCAGTTCTACATATAACATCAACAAAAGGTGTGCTTGTAACTCCTAATGATAATAAGGCACAATATATACAAGACCATCCCTTTGATTCAAAATCTCATGGTTGGATATGAATACTTCACCTTTGAAAAGTGTAAGAGTCGGCAGTGGTACCGTAAAGGATTAATCTGAGCTCACTTGACATAATACTCAACCTACTTCAACATCATCTATGATCATCAAGATGAATATGATGATTAACCTTATATAAATTTCATCAATGATAAATAGATGTTATCCTAATTCACATCCATGAATAATAAAGGCAATAAGTCTCAATCAATCCCTTCCTTTCCTCTTCCAACTCTTGATTAGTCTATAGAGGACCCAATTTTGATAGCTCTGCCCATCTCCCAAAGGATCTTACAAGATGTTCCACCACCTTATCTTCTTTGAGATCCAAATATAGTTTCACTTTTACTAGTACATCCTACTCCTATTACTTTCAATTATCCTCCACCTCATCTAGTTTATCCTTGTGTTATACATTGAGTCTTGAACTACTTGGCACTAGGCAACCCAAACACAACCTACTTAGCCACCAAGACCTCAATCCTAGGACACATAAAACCTAAGGCTTGATGTGGTTAGTATACAAAGAGTGATAATATATCAAGGATTATAATAAGTTCCCATCCAAGTTTCCCATATCACTCTTCCATCTCCTCCCATTTCCATTCCACCCCTCAGTCCCACTAATTTCCAACTCCCAATTTTGGCACCCACAAGTTATACTCTACCTCGATAAATCCCCCAGGTGGTGATTCCTTTATTATACATTACTCCACATCTATATTTTTAATAAGTTACTTTTTCCTCAATCCTCTCAAGTATGATTTTATATTTATTCCCCTATACTTCATCCATCTCATAATCGAGAGTCCTCTAAGTTCCTCCCTTTAATGTGCCTTTAACAGAAGGTATAGCTACAACTTTTAGGAGTGTATCACTTATAAAAAGGATCCTCTTAGTGTCTAATATATTTATTTTTTAAATCCCATTAGAAACTCCAAGTCCTCCACCATTGGACTCTATGTCTCTTATCATCCTATTTAGACTATCTACTATAGTATTTAGAGCTCACCCAAGTAAGAGGCTAAAGAAGAAATAAAAGGAAACCCACACTTTGGCTCTAGATTAAATGTTTTATTATTTCATTAAACATCCTTTATATACCTCAATAGTTCCTCCATCCCCATGTGCAACATCTCATTGCCTATCTCCTCATCCCCTATCTCCATTACCTAGGGTGCCATGAGACTCACCTTCACTAGCCTTTCTCTTCCCAAAAATTTAGTGATCAGTTCTTAGGGGTAAGTCTACCTTCGATGAACCTAACCTAGAAATAGTGGTGGTATAAAATGTTTCCTCAGGTCTCCCTTTTATTTCTCCCTCCTTTTACTCCCATACCCCTTATGCCTATACTAATTTCCTTTTTCACTCCTTCCACTTCCTCAATCTCCCCTCTAGCTGAACCTCTACCCTTCAATACCATACCATCCACCCCTCTTACACCTCTTACAACTTATGGGATAGTTCTAAGGTCACAAGTGATGGAGATAATTGTATAGGGTGACCTACACATATAATAGAGTTTTATCAATCCTCAATAAACGTGAAGAGAATGATCATATAGATGATTGTGTAAGATGGTAACCTAGTGGTGTGGCAGGCATATCAAAATCTATTCTCCCTCATGAAGGTGAGGACTTCCACTAGGGAAGAGTGGATGGCCAAGGGCCCATTGTCTATTCTTTGAACTATCTAGGATATATTTGAGAATATCCTTTAGGACATGCAAATCCAAGTCCAAACTATAGAATCCAAATTAAAGAACACATTTCCCATCAAGATAATTTTTAAGGTCGTGGATACCCTCCTAATAATTTCTTATAGTCCTTGAAAAATTAGTGGAAACTCTAGATGATATTGGTGTACTTTTCTATTATACTCAAGCCTACATGGAAAGGATTGTAGAGATAAATGGGTAGTGTTTGAAGAATTAAGTGGTGGTAAATAAAGGGATGTTGCTAGAGATTAAAGTGATTCCAAACTTAGACTTGGGATTTTACCAAACATATGTTTAGAAAATGAGAGTTATAATGGAGGACTGGTTAGCCTTCACTCACATTCTAATAGGACCATTGGAAGAGGGAAATAAAAATATATTCACCTAATTCAAAGAGGTAAAAATATATATGTTACTCCACTTAGATAACACCTTACTTAACCAAGGGGATTTTAAAGTCCACTTGGGTCAATTCAACTAGGTATGAGGGAGAAAGTATCTAAGAAAAACATGGAAGGGGATCAGGTGGTGCTAGATTTTTCAACATAGTCTATAACGTGCATCAAATAAGTATCCATATTGAAAGCATTGATATAAGTGCCCTTCCAAGTCTCATATAGATTGGGAACTCAAGTTGAGGTAATATTCAGGGAGCCTTTAATGAACCTTTCCAAGCTAGATAAGGAATTTGACCTTATAGCAACTATGTTGGAATATAGGAGTACCTAAGTAATGTATTTAAGATCTAAACCTTTGTAATTGAATCCTCATGTCAATTAAGTAGTCCCATGTAGATCTATTATAGGTTTTTATGGATTATTTTATTTAAATTTTGAAATATGGTTGTAAATGTAATTAGTGGCCATCAAGGCCTGGGATGGGATTCTCATTATATTTAGAGGTGAGTCCTATCCTTATCTATATAAAAAATATATGTATTATATTATAAGGTCAACCAAAAGTTATCAAAAGTGATGTTGAATTATAGCCAAGATTTTAAATTCTTTTCCTTCATCACTCTAGACTAAAAAATTGGCCTAGTTTAATTATTGTAATAGCATTTTACTCTTTCTAATGAATATAATCTATGTCTTCTAAAAGAGGGTTTATCTTAAAATTAAATTTTATTTCATCTTCATGTTTAAATTATTATCAATGTTAGGTTAATTATATTAACACTTTGCTGATTTATGTATGCCATGTTTATGATGTGATTAGTTGTTATAATAACTATGTGAGTTCCTTCATTTCCCCTTTAGTAGGTGTGATAATTTGTGTTAATATACAAATTGTCATATGGTTTTTGTGTATTTTAAAATAAAATCTTAGTACTTATCATTAGTGAGAGATTTTATTGAAGGCATACTCCTAGTTACCTCAAACACTTCCCACTATATGTTTTTAGAAGTAGAACTTTAGTAAAACTCAATTTATAGTGTTATAACTATGATAAAGTCACTTGGTTCAATGATCAATGCATTGAGTTTATTTTAGACCTAGAATCTCCCCTTTTTTTCCTTATCCTTCCCCCTATTTTGTGTTTATTACTTTGAATTGAAATACCCTTTTCACTCATGTTTATAAATAATAAGCTTAATACTCAACTTATCATAACAATTCTTGACCTATCTATAAGACATTAGATTGATTTTTTAGTGGTTATAGTGCATCTCTTAGAGACTATTCATTCAAACTGTATTTGTGAAGCAAAAAAACTATAGTCATGTTATAGGCTAATCCCATATTAGTCCTAAAGTAGAGGATGAAAGTCTGTAGTTGTCCCCACCATCCCATTTTTAAGGAATCCCCAATCTCATGGGCATCTTGTGATAAGTATAATATTGTATCAAAAAGTAAATTATCCATAATATTTAAACAATATATTGAAATATTTTGTCTCTTTAAAATAATTAGCCAATATAATATTATCATCTTAAAATAAATTATGATGTTGGATTCATATTTCAGGTCGATTTGATCCACTTTAATCTACCCCTACTGATAATGGCTGATAAAGATCTATTTAAATTTTTAGAAATTATGATAAATTGGAAAGGATAAAAATAATATCCTTATATTAGTCCTATTTCACTATCAAATAATCCCTTAGGCAAACCATGAAATAGGATAGAAAACATGGTGGTGGAAACATAAATTCTAATCAAATTCCTAAAGTGATAATGAAAACCAACCTCCATTCTATTGGGAAATTGATTATCAAGAAAGTGTTTCATTTAAAGAGAAATAATATAAGTTTAAAAATTATAAATTTTATTACAAAGGCTAATATGCCTAAAATATTTGAGATATGAAGCTCTAGGTTTATATATATATATATATATATATATATTAATTATAAAATATATGCATTAGAGATGAAAAATAGTTATAAAATTATAAAAAACAATTAGTTATGAAGGCATTCCCCTAGTATTTTATAAAATACTAATCAATAAGATAATATAAAAAATTTCCCCAAGTAGGCAGCCTATAAAGCAAAAAATAACATGGAACCAATAAACATCCACCACCAAAAGAAAATGGTGGCACACCATTATTAAACTACATATATTAGTATTCAATCTCCCTTCCAGAATAATCATAGTCCATCTCACTATACTCATCCAAACCCAAGAAAATAGGTCCCTTAATAGAGATTTTCTTCAACTCAGGTCCCAACTGATTCAATCCTATAGTCAATGGTGGAGTGTATCTATCAAACCTATTAAGCAAATATCTCATATTATTAGATATAGTATATTAAAAAACCTCATCCACTTATATATACCATCCCTTGTCAATGAGTTTCACCAATTTTTCCATGAAAACATTAATATTATCTTCAATAAATTTCCAAACTGCCCAATACTCATCATCATCATATACCATTGGAGTGAAATGTGGGGGGGGGGATGAGAAGTTTGTATTACTTATTTATCATTATAAACCATGTTAATATCTAATTTTAGAGGAACCACATAATCTTTAGCTTTCTTAATGAGACAATTGTCAAGACCATCATTTTGAACATCCCACACCATATCATCATTGGACATAATCCATCTATTGATGCCATTTTTGTTTGAATCCAAGGAGTTAACCCAATCCTACATTAGATTATAAGATTGATAAAAGTAGGAATATTTTATGTAATCCTATTCATACTCAGTTATTTTAACCTCTAATGTTGACTCATGACAAAGGGCCCAATGCAGGTGTGAACTCAACTTAGGATATCTACCATAATCAATCAAGTAATTATAAGTGAATTTGAGCATTCTAGTTCTTAAGAACTATTTTAGTTGTGCTTAAGTAACCTTTAGTTGAAGAAATATTTTCAAGGGATCAAGATGAATGATAACTTCAATAGATAAGTTAGTAATTACCCTATCCTTATATTTAAATATTTCTAAGTTATTTTTCTTTTATAAAAACCATAAGATCTCAGTTGAAAAAATAAGCCAAAATTTATGAATGAAGGGGTGGAATTTGACTTTATGATACATATATCAAGAATAAATGCTCACCCATCCAATGTCACAATCAAAAACAATATTACAATACTTAACACAAAAATTTTAAAGATTATAAGCATAAGGTCAGGAAAATAAAAGATGTTCAATGTCCCAACATTGCTATAAAAGGAAAAATTAAAATGTCCAAAATGACTTCTACTAAAAATAGATCAAAAATCAAGCTTCTTAGAATTCAAGATCCACAAAAATCATTTATTTTTATGTTAAAGACAAGAATCCCATATCACATCAAATCTATAGGACCAAGAACATAGAGGATCACATACACACCAAATACAACTAAGAGTAAGGAAGTGTACTTTGGTAAAGGAGAGACTATTGTATAGAATTTGGGTAGAAAATTAAAATATGGGAGGCCCATTCAACCACTTAACATTATCCCATAAATATACTTCCTCATCTATGAAGGAGATGTTATTATTCCCATGAAGCATTTTTTTTTATAAGAGTGTATGTTCTATGTTGAGTAGTAGGAATTTGAAATATGACTCTAATTTATGACTAGGAGGCCCATAAAGACTGAGAAAAGATATTTGAAAACCCTCAATCCTTTTTTGAGCCATTCAAAGGTAAAATAGGATTTGATGAGAAAAAATGACTTATATTGACATAAAGGTTCCATGAAATATATCTATAACTTATCAACATGACCCAAACTAGCTGAAGATATGTTTGGCAGTGATATAAGGTTTAACAATGTCCCAAGTAGACCAAATGGAGGCAAAAATGAGTGATTTAAGAACTTCAACATAAAAAATACTAATGAGGATATTTGTTATATTTAACCCTTTCCCAAGTGATTTTCCTCTAGGAAAACCTTTAAATATGTTATTCCTATACAATATTTTCTATGGTTCATCCCTTTTGAATGCTCTTATTATCCATTTCATATCAAGGGTTATACCCTAGATCCTTAGATATTTTAGGCTAATACCCCCAATATTTTTTTGCTTCAAATAGAATTTCCATGAGACAATATGTCTTTTCCTTCCTCCTTTGTCATAAGACCACATGAAGTCCCTTATTATTCCATGTGACATATTAATCTATCTTATTGAAGATCCAATAAGAGGTATATTATATAATATATGAAGAAATAACTTTTTACCAGACTTGAATCCTTCTAGATAAGGTGAGTCAGTGTCACTATGATTTTGCAATTTTATTATTAATTTTAACAAAAATGTACTCCCACATGAGCTTAAATGAAGGGTTAAGTGAAAATGAAATACCTAGATATATAAACATTTCATCCACCCCTTTCCATGTCCATCCAAAATTTAGAATCCAATTATAAGGGGAATCCTTCCACCCTAACATACATGATTTATGCATAGCAATCTTGGAACTAAAATCAAATTAATATATATCCAACCTAAAGAAACTTGATTAAATTCACTTTGTTTTAGTTTAACTTACATAGTAGTGTTATTAGTAAATAAGACATCAATTAAGACATATTCATTGGGTAGAGAGATGTCTCTAATAAGAGGTCCAATATTAGAAAATATAAGAAGATAGTGTAAGTCTTCAACAACCAACACAAATAGTGAAAGGGAAAGAGGACATCCTTGTCTAATAAATCATTAGAGCTCAAGTGAGTTAGTCAAATCCCCATTCACTTTAGTGACAACTGAGGTGTCTTTAAAGAGAACATCAACCATTTTATAAAACATATCCTAAAAACCAAAGGCTCTTATAACTTTTTCAATAAATGGCCTTTCAATTATATCATAGTATTTCTCAAAGTCAAGAAGAATCATGCCAACATCTTGATTATAATCCCATTCCCAATACATCCCTTCCAATCTTATAATCAAATTATCCAAAATGTATCTTCCTTTAACAAATCTTGTTTGAGGCTCAGAAACAATAATGGGTGGTAGTGAAGAGAGCCTCTTTACCAAAACATTTGCCAAAATTTTGTAGGATACATTAAGGAGGGTAATTGGCCTGTTATTTTTTATTGAAGAGATGTCACCTTCTTTGGGGATGATTTTAATAATGCCTCTATTAATTTTAGGGCCTAGGGAACCAACATTAATAGCTTATTTAAAGACCTCCAGACAATCTTTATCAATCCAGTCCTTATTAGATTTATAAAATTTAGTAGTGAAGCCATGAATACCACATCCTTTATCATTTTTGAGAGACTCTATGTTTAAATTTATTTCATCCAATGTGATATATTCATCAAGGAAAATTGATTGTAAAATTGAAACTTTTTGGGGAATGCAAATAACATAGATTTCCCTATTTTATTCAATGAGATAATTAGAGCCATAAAAAGGAAATAAGTTGGAATAGAATTCATATAATTATTATTTTATTCTATATGGGGTCTTGAGAAATTTTAAATTGAACATCAATGCCATTAATTTTTTTCTTTGGTTTTTAGTTTACAAAAATCAAAATAAAAGCTTAGAGCCTCTATTTCCAAGCTTAAGCTAGGTCAGTCTTCATTAAATATGCACTACCCTTAAAAAGGTAGCTCTAATATTGACTAGCTTGATATTTCATGGATTTAATCTCATCCAAAATTCTATCATTATCCAGATCATATTGAAGAGAACTTTTAACTTGTATTAATTTTTCTTGGGTGACCCTAGTAGTTTTATTGTGCATTTTAGCCTTTATACTAACCATACATTCTTGTAAAGTTTTTTGACACTTCCATACAGTAATTCCATTGATCAATTATATAGTTATAGTTGTAAGAGACATCACCAATATTTGAATAATATTGAAGGCCATAAATACATACTTGATCAAAAATATGAGACACATTACACTTATAAATAACTATGAAAGATGAGGCAACATTTTTTCCCTTATAATTCAAGGATAAGTTTACTTATATGGGATGGTGGTCAAAAATTATATAAGGAAGAACATTAACCACATTACCATCCCTATTTGGGGTCACTAAAAAGGAATCCCTATTCAAGTAAAACCCATCAAGTCTAGATTATTATCTTCTATTATTGCTCTGATTGTTACATGAGGTAAACTAGATTCCTTTACTTTTATTTTTACCTTTTTGAAGAAAATAAAGGATTCTATGCATTCTCTTAAATTTATACCAAAAAAAGAGTTCATTACCTTTCTAGACCTGATGATCTCCTCCAATTTTATCTTCTTTTAAAGTTAGTATCAATCCAATTCCATAGGTCATACCTTTCTCTATAATCATTTGGATCATATATATTACACAAACCAAAATATTAGTTGTGGATCTCTAGCAGAATCAAAATTTCTCTGTTACAAGGGGAGATACCTTGGCCAATAATGCAATCTTTCAGGTCAGGGTTAACCAAGATAAAAACCCCTCCTTTACCTCTTTAGTGATTAGTGGAAAACTGCACTATAATAAGCCAAATGAAATTAACAACTAACGACAATTATGAGCCCATAGCCTTAACTTATTAAAGACATAAAAATATATTTTGCCTCTTGAGTGCCTAAACTATCTCATAATGAGTTTTCTATGAGGGGATAATAGGTCCCTAACATTCCAACTTACAATCCACATAAATCAAGGGATTGAAACGGGGCTTAATTAGATTGACCATGGGGATTAACCCCATTATTGTATAATATTTTGAAATAGTATGAAACTTTATTTTTCTTAGCCATCTTAAAATCAAGGTAATGACCACTGAGTGGGGTATCTTTAGATTTTTTATTATCTTTAACTACAGAATGATTCAATGGGGTAGACACCAAATCTATTTTTAATGTTTTACCACACCCTTTAAACATAAACTTTTTAATAAAATTTGGGTCATTAGAGGATATGGGTGAACTCATTAATATATCCATCTTAGAACTATGACTACCTAATCCTTCTTTCTCTATAGAAATGGTCATGGGGGAGGAATCTCCTCCAATTTTATTGAGATTGGTTGAGGATAAGATGTCAAAGATGTAAATATAACCAATACAAGGTTTAGCTAACAAAACCACATATTCCTTTGATAGAGAGAGTCATATTAGGCTCTCTACTTAATAAAATCATCATCCAAGTTATCAATTAGATAATTAATCACATTAGGCATAGATTGCATCATGTCAACAGATAGTGGTGGGGAGCCAAATGACTAAGGAGTGCATTGAGATTAAGCTTTTTCAATATTATTTGTATCCTTTGTCACATTTTCCCCTAAATCCTCTTAGGGGGGAATTATATTTCAATGGTTCACTATTATACATAGGGTTTTCAATGACCTATATATCATCTAACATAGTCCTTTTTTTGAATATCTTGACCTTTTTGTTTGTTGCCAAGGTCTTATTTATTAACCAACATTGGGTAATTCTTCCTAAGGTGACCATATTTTTTACAACAGAATAGGTGTTGAATCCACCCAACCCTTTGATATCAAAATTATGGGAAATCCTTTTCATTTTGAAGTTAAGGGATTTCAAGAAGAAATCCAAGCGTTTTAAGAAAATTAGAATGCTAACATTCATATGGGCTAGAAACATCCTAGTATCCTCAGTGCTCAGGACTTTCCCAAGGGGATTCAAATCTTGTGGTGTAAAGTTCCATAGTTGGATAGGAATACTTTCAATGTCCACCCATCTAGGTCTAGTTTTAAAAATAATTTCAGTACAGTCCATATCTGGGCTCCAAGGAACTACCTTAAAAATAGACTATCATACATTCCATAAGGGTTTATTGATAGCCCTTCACTACATATTAGAGTTTTTTTTTAAATATCATAAAAACCCCTTTCTTTATCATTCAAAATAATCTAATGTAAAGACCCAACTTATTACCCCAAATAGAGTTGAGGCAATTATCAAAGAAGTTCATAGAGGGAAGAGAATTCTTGTTTAAGAAAACAAAAAAATTATAACTTTTTCTAACCAGATTTCTTCCTACTAAAGATCATTTTCCATGGAAACATTTGGAACAATAGTCAATAAATTATCTAAGATAGGGAACTTACTGATTTGGGCTTCATCTCTCTCATACATTCCATGCTCTTCTTTGCGCATGTGACTGGGAATAAATTCTATGACTTATGAGTGTTTCACTACTTTTTCTTGATGCCAGACCTCACTAAAGAGTTTTCTTGATGCACCAGAGGCTCCTTCTTCCTCCTAAGATAGGGGACTAGCTATATCATTAAATACACTATTTTCACCCTTCTTTGCATGTTTGAGGCTATCAATTCTAATAGTTTTTGTAAATAACTATAATTAATACATACCCCTTCTAATTTTCCAAAGTCCATGGGATAATGATTCAAGAAGGGGACATGTGAGATAGTATGGATAATAAAGAAAGAGATAAAATAAAAATAAAATCAAAGACCATACACATAAATGACAATAACATTAAATGGAATTAAAGCATACGAGAAAATGGGTTAATTTAATTTGACCACCATGGACACCAAAAAATGATAAACATGAAAAATAAATGAATCAAATGTAACCAAGGTAATCATCTAAGAGAAAGATTTAAGCACCATCAATGGAGTATGACTTTTTGTCTCCTCATTATATATCTCCAAGATTTTCCTTTTCCTCTTTACCAAGAGTTTATCTCTAGGTTTATTGGGAATTAATACTATAAAAAATTTATTAAATTCTTTGATAATTTTATTAGAGGAGAAGAACTCCTATGTAGACACTATCGCATCCACCTTTATAATATCTCAATTTTTCTAAAAAATATTCCCAAAATGTTGTTAAGACTGGATAATTTATCCCATTTCAAAGAACAGATCAAAAATTTGACTTCTTCCAACTAAAACTAGATTAATTATCCTCTTTGTATCCTCCTAGTTTAGAATTGAAGGGATTGTGTTAATAAATATATTAACCACTTCCAAATTATTACTGGCAGCTCTTAAAAATATATAATTTAAATAAATTTATAGCCTCCTCATTGATAACCTAAGATTTATTATTAGCATACCCATTATCTCTATTAAATTAAAAAATATGTTCTTGCTTCTATGTTTTAGGGTAGACATGTGTAAAAATTTAGTGTTCCAATTTCCTCTTTGAGACACAATGCTCTAGATTTTTTCCATCAATTTTTTTTTGATCAAGTCATGACTGAATGGTATTCACTAAGAAGATGTATATCATTATAATTTTTTTTAAGATACATACCATGGAGATATATTAGATTCTCTATTTCATAAATATCCTACATTATCTTTTTTTTTGAAAACAAAAATATTAACAAAAAATTCTTTATTCCACACCATGATATTAATCTTAATTTTTTAAATTATATACATGGTTTTACCTCTTATATTTATGCTTCACCCATTTAATCATGTTATTAAATTCTATATGCCACATCCATATATTCTCAATCCTAATGGGAGTGTTTTCCCTTTTATTCATTGACTCAAAATTTTGCACAATAGGATTATGATCATAACCAACTTAGGCAGAGAAGATAAACAAATAGTGTGGTTGAAAAACCAATATAAGGATGTTAGGATTCTATCAAGTCTAACCTGAATCAAGTTATTTTCAAACCTTCTATTTTACCAAGTCAAACTAGATAATCTAAGCTTTTTCCTACTAACATGTGTATTGGGTGCATATATATTTGATAGAATCTACATGGAATTATCACTAACATGAGTATTATGATATTATAGTAATTATTATATTTAATAGATTTAAAATAATATAATATAATTTAATATATAATAATAAATAGATAATAATATATATTAGTATCATAGTAAAAAATACTATTATATTATTTATATATATATATATATATTGATATATTATAAAATATTAATATTAATATTAATATTATATAATATTATATAATGTTTTATTACTTTATATATATATATATATATATATATATATATATATAGACACACACACACACACACACACACACACACACACACACACACACACACACACACACACACACACACACACACACACACACACACACACACACACACACACACACATACATATTTTATAATTAATATTAATAATGTATTATTATATACACACACAAACATACACACATAAAGTGAATGGTTCATTTTCTACCTTGAGTGATGGTTCCCCTTATTTCAAGTGTGTCAATTTTATTTGCATATGTGACACAAGTTGACATATGTGTGGGCATGATGTGCACTTTGAAAGTGATATTTATAATGGATTAATGTGTTTTTAATTCTCCATATGGAATTTACATGATTGAAAAAAAATTGTGACATGTGAAATGTGGCATAAGCTCTCCAGATGTTAATGTATGTGCAATTCTATATGTGTTTCAGCATGGAGATTTTTTTGTGTAATTATCCACTTATTGGCTACATAACACTCATTAAATTTTTTGATTTAGGATGTTTGTGTATTTTATATTATTGATTCAAATTATGCATTATTCACATTTTTAAATATTTTTATGGTTTTAAACCCTTTTCATTTCCCCCTATAATTAATATGTTATCTCCCTTCAATTATTGTTTGATGTTCTAAACTCCATATCTAAAGCCTTAAATGGCACATATTCATATATATAAATATCAAAATAGAATAATAATGGATAAAATTTTCATCTTTATTGTATTTTAGTGTCTCTTCATTTCTTTGTCTTATGGTCCTTGTCTAGTTTTTATTAAGTTAATAGTAATATTGTTCTATCTATAATATCATCAACCTAAATCTAAACCCAACCCTAAAATATCTGGACTATGTTATAAACTAATAATTTATGCATATATGATGCACCACCCTTGATTTAGAAAGTACTTTCCAAATTATAAATCCATGTATATCCTCATCACTTTTGGGTTATTTTTTAATGGTTATGTTATGGTTATAATTATTATTTAAATTAATATGGAACACATTTCAAACAATTTTAAATATAATTCAAATTTAATTCAAAGATATAGTAGATCATGTGATTTAAATATTGATATCTATCAAATAATGATGTATTTAATAAACCCTATCCTTACTTAGAAATAAGGGTGGTCATTTTTTTAAGAAAATTTTAGAAGTTGGTAACTTAGCATAGCTCCAAATAACTCATTATTTTGTTGTCTCATCTTCAAATCAACATATATATTTAACATATAATTTTTGGTAATTTGGGACCTCTCAAAATTTGTGAAACATTTATACCTACCAAAGTTATTATAATATATGTGAGGGATTATAATTAATTTGGCCTACTTATCATCACACACATTGATTATGGCAGTTGCATCTAAGGTCGAAATCAAAGTAGTTACCAAATTTATAATTTTCTACATCAACTAAAATCACCTCAAAGAAGTGATTTAGAGATGGTCATGTTTACCTATAGTCTATGAATCCATAAAAGTTAAATATATGGCCATTATAGTAAAAAAAATGTAGATAAAACACTCTAAAACATGGAAAAATCACAAAACAAATATCTTTTTTAATAATAATACCTCTAAAGTCTCATAGAATAACATTTGGAACAAATTGAAAATTAATATAATGTCAACATTTCAAAAATTATGAAAACTAGTTTAATATTTGAATTTAATTTCACTTTCACATGGAACCAAGAAGCATCCATTCCACTAATTATTTATTATATTTGATTTTTACTAAATTCTAGTTTACAGATTAATTTTTAATTTGATGCTAGTCTTATTTTATGATGTTAAGGGTTTATGGTCATACCACTAATAGTAGGATTTTAAAAAAAATCAATATATGAAGCCCATGAATAAAATAAACATGGGTATAATTAAGATTGCATTACACTATAATGTGTTGTATACCATGTGCTTCTTGCTTTTTTCTAAATTTGGATGAGTATCCCTAAAAAGATAACTATAGTGGTGATTTTATAGACACACTTATACAATATAAATGTATGTAGATTCTAATATGTTTATTTCACATTTTTCAACAAAAAAAATGATATGAATAACATTAAAAAATCATAATACTACAATTGAATTTATGAATTCTTACACTTTCACAAAGTTATATCCAAAAATGTATAAGGCACATTGAAGTAAGCCAAAACATTTGGTAACTCTACTATTAACAAATTTTTTATGTTTAATTCTTGCCCTTTAACACTAAATTTGATCTCAAAGTGAAATGATTAATTATGTATAGGAATATTTTAGTTGAATAATATGAAGTGTACTTCACACATACTTTGTATAAATGTGAACATGTGACAAATGCACAAATTTGTATATTTGGTATAACTAGCCATATAAGTCAATTGCAACTATTGGAATATACAACATTTACATAAAATTGAGAAGAATAGGAAATGAAATGTTAAATAAATAAAGAGTCATGTTCCATTCATAGTCTATATATACCTTAAAAAGGTAATATAATTTTATAGTTATCCTTCATAATTAATTTAGATTCAATATAAATGTTGAATCATTTGAATATTTAAGTTGGTGTGTGTTCTATTTTGGAATTCTCTACATACTATTGTATCTTCTTATTTTTTATTTTATAAATTTTGTCTATTCATATAGATTAATGAACCAAGAATGTGAATGAAGTTAATTTAAATACAATATTATTTTTTATGTTCAATATGTATTTAACATTGAAAACATATAGATAGTTCCCCTAAATTTTGTCTAAGTATATTCTAATCTAAATAATTAACATCTCATGTGTATTTTTATAAATTACAAGATAAAAAAAATAATCATATCCTTAGAATTATCATGTCCTTATGCATAAATGTAGGGATTGATGATAATTCCTCCTAAATAACCAAACCAACCCCCCCCCCTCGAACAAAACTCTAACTTAGCCTATAAACCCTACTCCTCAACCATAAGATATTCATGGTTTCATTACCAAGGATGACGATCCAATCGTTAAACTTTAAGATAAAGACTAAGAACATATATTAATTAAATGATCTACCTAGTCCATGATAAATATATTTTATGATTTTTTAAATAACCAATATAGTTGTATTATTAGCCAAACAACCTATACCCACACTCTAACGTAAATGATAATCCATACCATCCATTCTTGTTATGTGTTAGTCATGGATTGCTCCAACCATTACAATGGGGATGTATGTAAAATTGAAATGGTAAATGTGACTATAATTTTTGAACCCTACCTAAAAATATTAAGTAAATTCTAGCCATCACTATCATTATTAAGATGTTCTAAATGATGATTTATATGCAAATATTTTAATATACTCCACACTATATGCAAGATTTAAATATTGAGATGAAGGTTTCTTTGTTGAAAATTCTAAATCATAATTCATGTCTAATATTTTTTTAAATATGATATAAGATAAATCTTGATCATGATTTTATTATTATTTATACTTGAAAAATATATAGAGTTTTACCATAAGCAACTTTTTATGATCCATCGACTCAACTATTCCAAGGATTGTGTCCCTACCATAACATGGTGGATAAGCATATGAACTTACAAATTTATTACTTACCCACCTATAAAATTTTTATATACTTGACATAATTGGATTTAATAATCCTTAATAGAAAAGGGTCTAACTATTAAAATTTTAATTTTAACACCCTTAATAACAATAACTATCTATTATCATTTTCAAAGTGGGCTAATAGTATTTATGCAATTGCTCCCTATAATACTTTTGTGATTCAATTATTATCCCCCAATATTGACATTGTAAAACCAAGAGGCATATTTATAATCCATCCCTAATAGGTTCAAATATTATATACATAAATCAAAGTGGAGTGGTGCCTTTTTAATAACCTAACATTCATTAGGCTCTCTAATTACACTAATAAAGTCTTAAATTTTCGCAAGTATGTATCTAATAGGATTTTTTCCTTGGGTTATTTAAATTAAATTAAGTATATTGACCTATTATAAGTATTAGAGAATATAAATAGTGTCTTCTATACTCTTTCATAAATTAGTTTTGACATTGCCTTTAAAAAGAGGGAAACACAAAAAATCCTAAGTAACAAATTGTTGATCTCAGATGGTAATTCACAAAGATAAATAGGATCATGACCCAAAATTATTATTTTTAAAATGGCTTAAAACTAATTAACATGAATACAAGTTTTATTATGATCCCTAGAAAAAAATTAAAGTACATAAGAGGCTAATTGAGTTTGATCCTAGTCATCCCACTCTCCCTATATCATAGAGTTTAGAGAGAATTCTTGGGTCTCAAAATTATAATATTAAATATTGGTACACTTTATATGAAAATAAATCTTAGTTTAATTCCTAATACATGATAAGTCCTCCTAGGAATAATTAACTTGTTATAAAATGAAGGCTTGCAGTGAAAATTATACATTATTGGAAGTTTAAAATCTAATTTTATTTTATGGATGTGGATGTTGATGATTTCCCTAAGGATGAGACTTTCAATAAACTATATGAAAAAATAAAATCCAATTTATTTTTAGGAGGATGAGGTAATAAAACTCAACACTTTTATATGAAAACCTCTAAATGATTAAATAACTAGCCAAGAGTCCTCTAAGGAACATAAAATTATAGCAAAATAAACCCCAGGGAAAGTGATAAGGGATAATCAAGGGTTATCTACTAGATATTTAGGACCTAGTGGACAAGGTATTTAGGGACCATTTATTATAATCAACCCTAATCATCAGTGGAATAAATAATGATTGGGAGGAAGATAAAAAAGGGATATTCCCTCATTAAATACCTATAAGGGAATATTCATATACTCCAAACCATAATAAATTTGTATAAACAATAAATTAGTAAGCCTTTTAGTGGAAATAATAATAATCAAGAATAAATTATTGAAAATTCTCCAACCAATAGAAGTTTTAATACATTAGGGAGTTCCAATGAAGCCCATAAATTAGGTCATATAAACCTTGTATATATTATACTCATTGGTGGAATAAGAAATACTAAAAATGAAGATAATGGTGGAAAAATAAAAATTAGAGAGCACCAGGATAGTAATTCTAAAAGAGATAAGGAAATTTAAAAAAATTGAAGTTAGGAGAGGGAAGGTACTACAACAAATCCTCCTATGAACACAAATATAGATGTAAATATATCACATGTTAATGTTCCAATTATTATGTTAGTGTTTTGGTTTATGTTTCCCAATTAATTTCTACCTTTTCTTCTACTTTTTTTTCATACTTTTATCAAACCATTCCCTTTCCTCTCTATATACTTCTCTTTTTATTAGTGTTTCTTATTCTATATATACTTTTTATATTTATCTTATCTTTTTGTCTAATGTTTTTCCCTAGTTTAGGGATACTTATTATAGGCCCTTGGTTCATATTTTCATTCAATAAAACCTCACCACCTCAAATGTATATGTTTCACCTTCTCATCCAACTACAACCATCATTATATCTTCTACACTAGTTATAAAATGGTAATAACATTATCATCATATTCATTCCCTCCATTTTTCTTTCAATTTTTCACACTCCACCAAAATTTACTAGTCAAAACAGTCAAATAATTGTGTATTATACAATATCACTCAAAACATCCATTATATATAGGATTGATATCATATATTTCTAATGGAAAGTTATGTTATCACTATTAGTCAACATACAACTACCATGGTAAGCAGCAATATATTTTGGTGTTTTAAAACTTATATTTACTTACATGGTCCCCAGAACCATAAATATTGAGAGATATGAATTTTATCAACTATGAAATCACCATTAATTTGATCCTTACCATTAAATCACCTAATGGATAGAGTATACCATTTTCATACATCAACATTATTTCTCTAAAATATCTAATGGTGAGAGAGAGAGAGAGAGAGAGAGACGGGGGAGAGAGAGAGAGAGAGAGAGAGAGAGAGAGAGAGAGAGAGAGAGAGAGAGAGAGAGAGAGTGTTTGTGTGTGTGTCTGTGTGTGTGTGTGTGTGTGTGTGTGTGTGTGTGTGTGTGTGTGTGTGTGTGTGTGTGTGTGTGTGTGTGTGTGTGTGTGTGTGTGTGTGTGTGTGTGTGTGTGTGTGTGTGTGTGTGTGTGTGTGTGAAGATATATATAATAACCTCAAATATTGTAATATTATTTATAAGGCTCATGAAAACAAGATAAAATGTATTCAAATAGACTTGGCCCAAAATTCCTCATTAAATCTCCTAGAGGATTAGAAAAATAAATTAAATGATTTTAAGAAAAATAAATAGGAAGAGAAAAAATTTATAAACAACCTAAATTAATATATACCCCTTGGATTGGATTAAGGGAGTTATAAATTTACCTTTTGATATCATCAAGTAATAAACTATAGGATAAATATTGTCTTTGAAATTAATTGATTGTGAAATACCCCAAAAATAATAGTGAAAACTGAGGTAAGAAAATATTGGTGATACATATATCCTAAGATCAAGAACACCATGATATTTAATATGGTTTTCACCACCTTACCCAAATACAATTGACCAATATAGACATATTAGATAGGTATGCTTCTACCCAAAAGGTTATTGATTTATTTGATAAAATGGAGATAGATAGCAACTTAAACATACAATTAGAAACCTTATCTTGGATATAATTAGAATGAAAATACATATAATCCTACTCTTAAATGATGTAATTAATTCACCTAGGTATTAATGAAAGCAAATTAATTACATAAGAAGATTTCAAGGTGACCATGGACAGAAATAAAATTGATGAATATGTATTCTTGAAGTGTATAAGTAATACCACCTGGGTGGATGTGTGAAGGATTATCAACCCCATAACTATATTAAAGTGTAAATACATCATGAATTTATAGAAATAGATGGATTCTCAATTATAATAAATTATATTTATAACTAACATGATTACTTTAAGAAGGCCAAAATTATAATTTATAGTCGATATGAAGTGTGAATATATTATAAATGCATTCTTCTTATGAAATCTCTTAGAGTGGTTTACCATCCACTTTAAATGATAACTATTATAGGGATATTGAAAACAATCATATTCTTCTTATTTTCATGATAATTGAAATATATTACAAGTTATGTTGAATTTCATTATTGTGAGACCAAACAACCAAGCTTTATATTCAAAATTGATTCATTTGGAGGGAGTTATATTAAGAGTGGATTAATACCCAATATAAGATATTTCACATGATATAAGTCTTTAATAGGTATTAAAAAAGATGGGAAAAGTGCCACTTATTCCAGAAGAATCAAGTTTAGTGTGATAGTCATCATATTTTCACTATGCCTCCACTTTAATTATGATTCCTTTAAAATAAGGGTAACTTGTCGTATTGGCACTAAGACTTAATTAAGATTTATATTCTAAATTAATCAATCATAAGAAATAATTTAAAATGTCTTCCCCTCCACTCTAATATATTGTTAAGATTGATTAATTTAGAATTCATCCTATCAAATCTCTTACAGTGTTGGCCACTCACTTTAAATGGAAACCATTTTAGGGATAAATAAAAAAAAATCCCATTCATTCTATTTTCATGATGCCTAAAATGGATTAAAAGTTATGTTTTTTTTTTTTTAAAAATAATTAAAACCCAATATTTATATTCAAAATGAATTAAATTAAAGAGATATATACTAAGAGTGTGTGACCACACACATTGAGATGTTTCCTATGATATAAAGCTTTAATAGGTATTATTATAGATAGGAAAAGTTGCATTTGGATTCAAATTTGGAGTGGGAGTTGGAATATTTGCACTATTAATTCATTCTAAACGTGATTCCTTAAAAATAATAGAAACTTACATTTTTTTGCCAGGACTTAATTAGGTTTAATATTATAAATCAATCCATTGTCAAAAATACTTTAGAGTGGGTGATTTACCATCCTAAGATATTTACTAGGATGGATTCATGTATAATTCATACTATGAAATATCTTAGATTGGGTGACCACTCATTCTAAGATCTTTGCTATGATGGATTAATTTATAATTCATCCTAGGAAAGCTTTTAGAGTAGGTGTCTACCCTCTTCTTAACAGAACCATTTAAGGGACATTGAAAACCATCAGATTTATCCTATTTGCATAATGGATGAAATGGATTACAAGTTATGTTGAATTTTATTTTTGTGAGACCTAACTATGAGGATTTATATTCCAAATGAATTCATTTAGAAAGAACTATATTAAGATAGGTAGCTTTCCACTATAAGATATTTAATATGATATAAATACTTAATAAGTCTTAGCAAAGATAAGATAAGTGGAACTTGTTTTCAACGATTAAATTTTGGACTAGAACTCAACATATTTTCATTATACCTCCACTCTAAATGAAATTAATTACAAATAAGGCCCACTTTTCTTATTTTCAATAAGAATTAATTAATTTTTATATTCTAAATAAATCCATTGTAAGAAATATTTTATAATAGATGGATGCCCACTTTAAGAGCTTTCCTATGATGGATTCATATAGGATTAATCATAGGAAAGATTTTAGATATTGATTCATTTAGAATTAATCCTAGGAAATATTATAATATGGGTTCGTTTAGAACTCATCCTAGGAAAGATCTTAGCATGGGAAACCACCCACTTCAAATGGGAACCATTACATGGATAATGAAAACAATGCTACTCATCTTTTTTACATGATGCTTAAATGGATTAAAATATATGTTGATATTAATTTTTGTGAGAACTAAAAAGCAATATTTATATTTAAAATTAATTCATTAAAAGAGAGATTTATATTAACAAGTGGTGGCCACCCACTCTAAGATCTTTCCTATGATATAAATATTTGATTAGTCTTAGACGATATAGGATGATTGGAACTTATTTCTAAAGAATAAAATTTAGAGTGGTAGTTGATATATTTTTATTATGACTCCACTCTAAATGTCGTATTTACACTAAGACTTAATTTTTTATACACTAGATGATTTCATCATAAGAAATATTTTAGATTGTGTTGTTGCTAACTCTAAGATGAATATAGGATGGAGTCATTTAGAATTCATTCTAATAAATTTATTAGAGTGGGTGTCCACCCAATTCAAATGACATCCATTGCATGGATAACAAAAAAAAAAATATCAGTACTATTTACATGATGCTTGAAATGAATTCCAAGTTATGTGAGACCTAACACTAGGATTTATATTTGAAATTTATTCATTATAAAAAAGCTATATTAAGATTAGGCATACATGAACTTTAATAGAATTATTAGGATTTATTCATTTAGAATTTAAGGATTATTTATTATCATAGATAGGACAAGTGGCACTAGTTTTCAATTATTCATAGATAGAGTGGAGGAATAGTGAAAATAGGTCGATTGACACTTATTTACACTATGTGTGAAATGGTTTGCATTTCAACTTGGTGGTCACCCTCTAAATAGTTTTATTTAGAATTAATTATTTTGACTATAAATCTTGTGTTTTAGGTCTCACAACAATAATCACATAAAGAATACAAATTAAATATACTATTATTTAAAAATAAGTTCATTATGAGAAAGATAGTTGAGGTTCCTAACAAAAAAATAATGAATTAAATATTTTAGCTTGAATAAATTGGTGTGATATGAAACAAAAAAAATAGTTAAATATTTTCAAATCATATCCTAATAAGGTAAAAAATGTTTTCATGGTTTGAAAAACATTTTTTGAATTTTTTATATTGTGTTAACTAAGATGGAAAAAAACATAAACATAAATTAAAAAAATAGATATTAACCATTTTTTATTGCATATCCTATTTTGAAATATATAAATTTCAATATTCTCTGGTAAAACTAGTGTCTCATATAATTTAAAAGGTAACAAGCAAATTTTCAACAAATTATCTTTATATAAAATACAAGTACTCATATATATAGTTAAATATTATAATATTTTTATTTGATAATGTAAAAGATAGGATTTACAGGGACTTGAAACTAACAGAATGTAGCACAAGAGTATCAACAGGTCATCAATAGGTCTGAGAAACCAAAAAACAAAAAGCTATTAAATTATAATGAAAATAAAAATAGGAAATTAGAAGAGAACTAGGAGGAAATTCCCTCCTAAGGGTATTCAACATCTGTAGTGTCCTTCACTAGAATTATTTGCTTTTCCTTTGATATTTTTGTCTAAGTGTGGAACCTAGGGCCTTTATCCACTTCTCTAGGGAAGATCAATTTCGGGTGATTATTCGTTTAGCCTGCATGAGGGATTGCTTAGGGGGGAACCCTGAGAAGGAGATTTTAAAACCTTTACTAATTGAATGGTAAAGGATTGAGTGGGATATGTAAAATGGAAAAAGTCCTAAATTATGTCTTTAACCTACCTATGGAGTGAATTATAGTCCTAGATGAGTTTGGCCAGACCCAATCATACTTGTTAAACCTTTGAGTTAAAATTCTTAAGATGTAGTTTATTCTTTTCTAGCTCATTTATAACAATAGCTTTTCCTTTCCAAGCTATTTTCATAGGAGTACCCATTTTTAGTGAAATAGGTTTTTGTTTGGGGATAAATAATTTAAGGGGGAGATCATCAGTGGGACTTTGATAAACTATCATAGGGGGTGCGATCAGAGAGCTAGTGGGATTTGTTAATGGGATCCTCCATTAGTGGGTCTTTCTAGGAGTCCTCCCTAGAGAAGGAACCCTTGAGGAGGACCACCTAGCCATAGAGATCTTGGCCATATTTAACTAAAAGGAGAATCAATCCTTCGTGAAGGATGGGATTTGTGTCATTCACTTTGTGTAATAGGATGGTAATCTTAAAGGACTTTAGTCGAAAGTAAGGCAACCTAATTTTATATCCAATAAAATGTTTAAGAAATAGAAAATGGTGGGAGATATAAGTGTATATCTACCTTCAAGTGTCATGTACCACATTATTTGAAGGCAAATATCAGGCTAATAACTTAGAAGATCATCCTACAAAAATCATTTTTGTATATCTACACAAAGTCATTTATTCTAAAAAAGTGCTACAGTGACTCTTCTTTTTTGACTAATCCTAAAAATCCTTTATGCATTCAAATGACATTCCATTTGTTTCACTGATGAACTCCTCTAAAATGTTAATAGTGATTCCATGGATGGTCACTTTTAACTTATTCTAGGCCACCAAGAAGTCATGGGCAATCTCTGTATTATGTTTTGTAACCCATTCCATAGATTCTGTGAGTCCCCACTTTTTGAGATTCTTTCATACTTTTTTCTATTCATATAAATCTTTGTAGGAATTAGGCTCCAACCTATCCCTATCACCCCCCATGGAGACTATGTGTGTAGAGTTAAAATGGGTGGGATGAAGTTTTTGGATGGGGCAAATTTTAAAAGAGCACTAATGGTTTGTAAGTCTCATCAAAGGATCATAAAAATAATTAAGACCCCTCTCTTTTGAATAATTTTGGTTTACCTAATTGAGATCCACCCCTTCGAGATGAGGTCATACACATGTAGATGAATTTCAGTATTATAAATGAATATATAGAAATAAGTTTAAAAAAATTGTATGAATTTGGTAATAATATTCATGTATAAAATTAAACGCTTGTCTAAATTTGTAAAAAAAATAGTTATAGTAACATAAAACACACCAGAAATGAATTTTCTATATTTAAAATATATAGAATGATATATTTCATTCATTTTTAATGAAACCATTAGAAATACATAGAACATGTTGGAAATGAAACTTGGAAAATAATAGAAACTCGATTATGTAAATTCCATATGATATAAAGTCAAAAAAAATTCTTAGATGAAAAACCTATGATAGAAATAGTTATAGATATTATATAAATTATTTATTAAACATATTTACAAAAATTCCTATCATTTATATATTCCCATACTCTTTTTATTTGTTACATTTTAGCAATGAAAGTACATTCCCTTACTCTTACTAATTCTCTTACTCATATAACTGGTATTTAATCCTCCTTGTAAAACATTGAAATTCGTTTGAATTATCGTTACTTCCTTCTCTTCTTCCCCTCACTTTTTCCTTGTTGAAAAAAAAACCAAATTCTATAGATTTATTTTCAAAATAATTATATTGTATTATCCCATAAAGAATTATCACTCGATTCAAACTACTATATTTTAAAATTTTGAATATGTTGTGTTAAAAATTTCAACTCAAATTAAAAAACAACATATTAAAAAATCAATTATTTAGAGATAAAATTTATGGGTCACATGAAAATCTATGGGTGGCAATTATTAAGGTGACATTTTAAAATTTCAAATATGTCACATTTAAATTTACCATGCATTCATTTTATTTTAAATTTTAATATGTCAAATAGAGTTAATAAAGAATTTTAAAAATGATATTTAATACGTAACAAATTTTGACTAATACTTTATAAATATTAGATTAGTCATTCCAAAATGAAATATAAACTATTTGGTATTTTTATTTTAAATTTATTACAATATTAAATTTTCATAATTAAATATAAATTATATTATTTTTTTATTTTCAAATTGCTAATAAATTTAATAATTATTATATTTTATAATATATTTCATATAATCAGAATGTAAAATTTTCTATTCAAGTTCTTTTATTTTATTAAATGCATAAACAATTTGTATAACATTCTATTGAGTTTTCTTGCAATATTTAATGTACACCAATATTATTTCAAATAATTAAAAATATTATATTATAATTATTTTATGCAACATTTTCAAACTCAATTTTATTTTTTTATAATTCAATATTTAATATTGAATGTAAGAATTATGTGCATCAATATTATAAGAGTAAACATTATATAACTAATATTATTTTAAATAAATTAAACTTTGTTATAGTTTATTAAAATAATATTTATGAAATAATTATTCTAATGGTATATTAAAAAAATTAATGTTTAAATTATTTAATAATTATTATAATTTCATATTATAAGACTTTATGTTAAAAAATAGAATTAAACATACATATACTATTATTACAAGCTTAAATTATTACAAATTATAAGATTATATTGAATGTTAGAATTAAATTAACAATTATTATAATGGTATAGTATATGATTTTATGTTGAATTCTATAATTAAATATGTGTACACAATTGTTACAAGCTTATAATATTGTAATCTAAAATATTATTTTAAATAATTAAAATTGATTGTAATCTTTAAATAGAATATTATGTAGAGTATTAAGTAAAATATGTTATAGTATTTAAAGACTTAATGTTTAAAATATTAATTATATAAAAAATATTATAAATTATTATAATTTTTAAATAGAATATTATGTGAACTATTTCCTATATTGGATAAGGTAAAAAAGGGTTTTGATGGATCTTGTAACTAATATATTAATTAGAAGATAAATAAAATAGACTAGACACTAGATAAAAAATAAATAAATCCCCCTTGGGTTATGCCAAAATTACACCAAAGATATATTAAAATCCCCAAAAGATACACTAGTATTTCACTAAACTCTAGAAAAAAATGCAAACCCAAAACACATATGGAACAAACCAAAAAATAACAAGAAATAAATAGAGGTAAAATTCCCAAGAAATTGAGTAATCTATCAGTGCCTTGGTATTTTATTTAGTATTACTAATCTTCACTTTATTTAGGAATACCCTCGTGAATTTGTTTCATTATTATGTACTAAGAATTTATCTCTATCTTCTTGATAGGGGTGCATTTGTTGGGTCCTTCAGTGGTAGATTATAGCTCTTTATTCTTAACAAGAGTTTATATACCTTTATTATAATTCTTATCTACCTTTAAATTGCTATTGTTATATTTTATCTTGTTTTCTTCAATGATCATAGCACCTTAAGTTTCCATACCTTTATCTAGTAGCAAGTTGATGAGGATTTTTGGGTTTTTCTAGTCACCACCACCTCATTTTCAAATGCCTTCTATCTGAGTGATAGCCAAATCATCGCTCAAATATTTTGGTTTGTCTTTTTTTTCAATCCAAATTTCTCATTGCTTCAATATTGTGAGTTATAAATTTTCAATTTGTGCCTCCAACTCTAAGACTTTGATGCTTCTTTTCATGGGAAATTCCATGTTTTCCTTAGTCCTCTCATCCTCATTCTCCTTTTTTTCATTAATTTTTATAATGAATTTGGATGTTTTGGTGACTTATTCATTTCTATCATACCATACTTATTTTTATTCATAGGTGTTTTGAGTACTATCCCCTTACATTTGTTTTTATTATTCTTCTCTATAGAATGTTTAATGGAGATGGTCTCATTAATGGGCTCCTCTTCATGGACCTCTTTATATTTCCCATTAATAACCTTTGACTTATCCCTACTTTATACATCATTAGTTTTATTAATTTATTCACCCAATATTGGTTCTCCCTTCTTGACTACAAGAGAAATAAGGCCATAATGTGTTATCATCAGCCATATTTTTACTGAAAAGAAATAATATAAATCTCCAAATACCTTAGGAGGAAGGTAGGTTAACTTTCCATTTTCTTCCTTTGAAGTTATTAATTAATAATACATGGTGTGAATATAAAATGTTTTACTTCTCTAGGGTCAAGTACTTCATAACTTGTAAGAAAATAATTGACATGGGCATTAGCAAATCCATTATGAGATATACTTTATTCTTAGTCTCTATATCCTCATAATACTTGAAGAAACATTTCATTCACTCATTATTTTTCCTCTTATCTTTGAAGGACTTCATACCATCATAATATGTACTAGTTACTTCACCTATGACATCATATATGATATTTATAGTTAAGCCCTTCATTTTAACCATCCTCTCATCTTGACCCATATTGAAGTCTTTAAAAATTATAATTTCAAATCCAATTATCCTTAGAATTAAATTCACCAAACCTACATTAATAATAATGCTCCAAATAGATGGATCATATTTTACTTATATGCATGAAATTGATTTTATCATGTCTTAATCTCCTCCTATGATTCTGAAGTTGTCCTCCTTTTGAATTATTATTTAAATTTAAAAGGAAAGTTATCACCTACAATCCTACTATAGAGGATGATATGAATGTTAATTATTGGTTTTATAATTCCTTACATTGTATGCTTTGATATTACTATCTAGTCCTTGAAATGGCTAAGAGCATCATTGTAAATCCATTAACAATGAGTGCATCTAACCATTCATGATTAATAATCACTAATGTATGCTCCTACTTGAGTACTTAGGCCTTTTAACACATCAAGCTTATTAATTTGTATAATATGGATAAGTAGATACTCTACCTTATACCAATGTTTATAACAAGGACTTCCAACTTGTAAGTTTTACATTCCATCTAACCCTTTATTTACCTCCATATAAACATGAGATATACTAACCTCCTTCAATTATTGTAAGAGGGTTTTCAATCTTCAATTAACATTTAGATAGAATATGTGGGTTTTGATTTACTAAGCATAAAATTTATAATATTCAAGGAATCCCATTCTCTTATAAGCTTGTCAATTTTTATGTTCAACACCAATTGAGATATCAATATGGCACCTTTAGTTTCTTCCACATGACTAGATTGAAATCCCATGGGTATAGTGTAAGTAGATATCATAGAACCCTTAGAGTTATGATAAGCCCTTTTCCTCATGAAAGGCCAAGATTTCTTTTGGCAACACCATCAAAGCTCAACTAAGCTAAGACCACCAATATTCTATCCATTTAATTTGAATTCTATCAATTTTTATAGGTTGATATTTAACTAAAAGAGTTATCTTCTAGTTACTAAAAATTGTTGATTCAAATTTATAGATGGAATGTTTACCTTTTAAGAATAATATATTATAATATTACTTAATATCATCTAATCTCTATAAGGTATGAACCTATAAATAATTTTCTTGTCTAAAAAATGCCTTCATTCCTTTCCTTCTATACTCCCAAAAATATGGGGTAAAGTTAGGTTTCATAATAAGGCTAAGAATTATAACTTCCAAGATGGATTCCATTGCTTAATGAGGTATATAATTTAATGTGGTTTAACCTATGAAATGTTAAACTTTTAAAGAAGGATAAGAACATCATGTCACTTTTAAAAGATGGATAAGAAAGTCCATACTAGTTAAATAGTTTCTAAAAGTTACTTTGATATAACCCATTAAAGCTTTTAGATTATTTCTAAGGGAGATATTCTCTATTATAGAATTCCAACTCTCTCTTCAAGTATTCTCATCTAGATTACCATCTCTTTGGAGTATTATTTTCTAATTAGACTATATTTATCCCATGAATGACTCTTTATGAAATATTTGAGCATGTTATGTCCTTAAGGAGCCATATGAGGAAGGCTCTATGTAGATAAAGATCCTCTATCATGTATATTAATTTATCCTACTCCCTGAAGTCTATAATAAATTCCTTGAATCCTTCACTATTATTTATTTTTCCTTTCTCGATCACTTTTTCTCTATTATTATTACTAGCATGTTGATATTTTAGGAGTTTTAACCCCTCAACAACCTCTTTCGTTCTTTCTACTTCCTCAATATTAGAACCATCCTTAGTGCTTAAAACTTCCATGTCATGTTATCTAGTAAAGTCATCCATAACCTTCTTATCATGTATTTTTTCCTCTCAATGATCTTCTTGGATTCCTAATAGGACTACCATTTAGAATGTCCATTCCTTAAATTTTTGTGATATAATATGTTTAATTCCAAACCTCATAGCTTTAGAGTACTTATAAATAAAAAATAATAGTTTTATGCATAGGAAACCTTTTATTTCATATATTGGATTATAAAATCAAGATTTTTAACAAATTAAAAATGTAAAAGGGGATATTAACCTAGTAGTGATGCCTAAAGATATTGATAAATAAAAATTGGAAGGTGAGAAGATAATTATAACTATTTTCCAAGGTTAAAAATTTCATAACCTAGTTATCAACATCATTTTAGGGCTAAGGAATCAAATATCTAAGGTAACCATGTTGAAATAGAATAAATTATTCCCCATTGATAAGAAATGTCCTGATTTCATCCTTGATGTTTTTGCTAGTTTTTTAGACTTTTTGACTCTCCAAATTCATGCCTATAACATGAGTAATTAGTTACTCAAAAATATTAATCTCATACCCTTTAATAAACACCACTTTGTCTTTCCACCCATCCATACAATTCCTATATATGTGAGGTTTATATCCATCGATTCTATTGATGAAATTGATAAAACCACCTACATGGAAGATTCCCCATAGATCTAAATCCTTAGCTAAGAAATCTATAGATGATGGTTCCATATGAAACATGTACCATCCCATGTTTGTTTTGATCAAGCCTACCCAAATATAAGAGTAGAGTAAGAAATGAGCACAAATTGGCAAAAGTGTCATTATGCTTAACAATGTAGCTCCCACATTAGATTCCATGAATACCATGATAGCTAGGATTGATCATAATGATCTAAGTATCAAGGAAATATTAGTCCACATGGGTGAAAATACCAATGTCCTCATAATATTTAAGGATGATTCACCTGATTATTTAAGGAAAAGGAGGGTTGAGGGTCTAAATCAACACAAAAAATAATTAATGTATAGTTAATAATAATTTTATACAAACAATATTTTGAATATCCATCTTGCTACCTTATCCAAGTCATGAAACTAAGATAAAAACCAACAAAAACATGAATTATAATAATAGGATTAATGTGAATAAGGGAATCAACAAATTGGTCCATTCCAAACTTACTCTTGAGGCAATGACATAAAGGCTTCTTTTCTAATATTTTAAATAATGTCATCTAAAAGTTCCTTTTTTTTAAATCATTTCTTTAAGGTATTGGAGAAAACCCTGACATTAAAAACCCAATCAAGTAATTAGTTTCTCTCTATATTAACATGTTGAATCTATACTCTATGAAAGGAGTTTATAATAATAAAATCTTACCCCATCATGTTACTAGTTGTCCAACTCATAGAATATTTATTTGAAATAAATTGAATGATATTTAAGTAATCCCCCTCAATGACCATTTATCTCACCCTAATATCCTTTGATAACTAAAATTCACAAAGGGTATATTTAGACTCATCCTAGTGGCTATTTAATGTGAATAAGGGAATCAATGAATTGGTCCATTCCAAACTTACTCTTGAGGCAATGACATAAAGGCTTCTTCTCTAATTTTTTAAATAATGTCATCTAAAAGTTCCATTTTTTTAAAAATCATTTCTTTAAGGTATTGGAGAAAACCCCCACATTAAAAACCCAATCAAGTAATTAGTTTCTCTCTATATTAACATGTTGAATCTATACTCTATGAAAGGAGTTTATAATAATACAATCTTACCCCATCATGTTACTAGTGGTCCAACTCATAGAATATTTATTTGAAATAAATTGAATGATATTTAAGTAATCCCCCTCTATGACCATTTATCTCACCCTAATCTCCTTTGATAACTAAAATTCACAATGGGTATATTTAGACTCATCCCAGTGGCTATTTAATGTGAATGAAGGAATCAATGAATTGGTCCATTCCAAACTTACTCCTGAGGCAATGACATAAAGGCTTCTTTTCTAATTTTTTAAATAATGTCATCTAAAAGTTCCTTTTTTAAAAAAATCATTTCTTTAAGGTATTGGAGAAAACCCTGACATTAAAAACCCAATCAAGTAATTAGTTTCTCTCTATATTAACATGTTGAATATATACTCTATGAAAGGATTTTATAATAATAAAATCTTACCCCATCATGTTACTAGTGGTCCAACTCATAGAAAATTTATTTGAAATAAAGTGAATGATATTTAAGTAATCCCCCTCTATGACCATTTATCTCACCCTAATATCCTTTGATAACTAAAATTCACAAAGGGTATATTTAGACTCATCCTAGTGGATATTTTGGACTCTAATACTCCCATAAAAAGTATTAATAACATCTCCCTTTGAATTATTTAGAATTCCTCCCCTAACCAGAGTAGGGTTTCATTTGGAATCCCCATCAAAATTTAATTTTACCTAACTAGGTGAGGTAAATTACCACTTAATAATAATTTCTAACTCAACTCTTGGGTATCTTAAGGTATGGACAAAATATTTCAAATCCTAGTTATTGGTGTTAATAAGTTATTTCCCCCCAAAAGAGTCCTTTGTTTATTGGATTTTGAATCTTGAAATTATCCCAGAGTAGGTTTTTGACCTTGACTGCCACTCTTAAACTAGAACTTTTACAATTTATGAACACTATACATTTTATTTCATTTGAAATACCTAAAAAAGTATGGGGAAGACACCAATACCATAAAATTTTCAATGTAAAAATATTAAAGGGAGATTTCTAATAATGCCAAAGCTCATGTAAATAAGAGGGATGAACCAAGTAACCTAAAATTTATCTATAATGAATCCCCAAAACATAAAGGTGAAGGAACATTCAAAAAAAATATTGAAGACAAAATCCTCCTCCTCATCACACATAGGGCATCTAGTAACAATAAATAAACCTCTCTTCTCCAAGTTATCCATTGTGAGTATTTTCTTTTGAAAAAATAACCAAAGGAATATGTTAAATTTGGGAATTATGTCCTTAAACCATTAGCTTCCCCAAGGAAAAACATTGAAGTGATATTTTCAATAGTAAATTGTATCCATATTTGACATTGTGACTCTCATCCATAGATTTAGCCTAAACTAGTTCATCTTCCTTAGTAAGGTTTATAATATGACATCCTCCAAGGATAAAATTTAAATAATTCATAATGGTTATACCTTATTTATTTAGATTTCCACATATATTTGAAACTGATATTTACCTTTATAAAATACCTAAATGAAGCCATTAAGTTTTGAACCATAATGTCTTTGGAGTGGTACATTTATTTGATTCATTATCTTCAACTCAATTAAGGGGAGATCTAGAATCTATGAATCATGTCAGAACCTTGTCATTTCTCCATTTACAATATTCCATTTATTCCCTTTAATAATAAGTTACTTATTGTTCACTAGATAATTCCTAAAGGAAGATCCCCTAATAAACTAATTTTTGACAAGAATCATGCCATTATATCTTTCATCAAGATATTTGGATTTTAAAATTTTACTCAGTTGATCTGATTCATTGATGAATTTCCAACCAAGTTTTTTGATCAAATATTGATTTATTATTTTCATATTTATAATACCCAAACCCCTTAGATGCATTATGTGACACACTTTATCCCAAGATACTTGGTGGAGTTTTTCCTCTAGTCAAGATCATATAAATAATTTCTTAGTATTTTTAATTTGATTAGTTATGGGCTTAGGCTTTTTTAACATTAACATAATATAAATAAGAAGGCTTTGAAGAGTGATTTTGATAATCATAAGATTCGGACTTGAGAGAGGACACCACCTTTATATCATTCCATCTTATTTTTAATCCTACCAAGAAGACATATCCAATATTGAATAAGCATTATAGAACTAAAATGTGGCATTCCCAAGTAGAAAGTAGGAATTTACCTAACTAGCAACCCAAAATTTTGATGATCTTATGTTGCCTCACTATAATGGTGTTAAATAAGAATAAATACTTACTAAGTTAATAATTTGTTTATAATATACCTAATAATCATTAAAAATCTCTTGAAGATCCTTAGATTCTCTAACAAAAACATTTGCCTATAAAAACATGTCATCAACAAATTATTGATGCAAAGAAGTATCCACTATAATGGTTGGTTTGACTCCCTTAATAATATCTTGTTTAATAGTATAAAAACGTGTTTGAATCAAAATTTCCACCATGATGATAAAAAGGAAAGGGGATGAAGTATCTTCCAATTTGATACCTCTCTTTCTTTCAAACAAACACCCTGAGGAATACCATTAATAATAATAAAGATCATTTTTACTGAGACTCAAGTATTAATAATTTTATTAATATGAGGATGAAACCCAAAATAGATCATCACCCTATCTAAGAATCCCCAATCCATTTTTTCAAAGGCTTTGTTCATGTCTAATTTGATGGCCATATTTAATTTTTACCTTATCCATAAATCAAATGGTCTCATGTACAACATTAATTTCATCTTGAATTTGTCTACCGATCATGAATCCACCTTACTAACTAGAGATGATCTTATCCATCAAAGGATGGAATCTGAGAGTTAATTTTTTTAATATTTTGTACATTGTGTTGTAGAGGCTAATTAGATGAAATTATTTAAAATTAGAAGATTTATATTTATTTGTAACTAATACCAAAAAAGTGTTATTGAATTCTCTTAAAATTTTACTTGAAAATAAAAACTCATCCACTTTAACCACTATATTTAATTCGATGATTTCCAAACAATGTTGAAATAAGGTAGTAGGGAATTCATCTAGTCTAGGATCCTTATCTTTGTTCATCATTAAAATAGCTCCTTTAACTTCCTTTATGGATATCGATTGCAAGATATTGAATTTGTCTTCATGAAACATAAAATTATGGATGTTTAATAGAAACTTGTCCAAAATGTTCTCATTCAAAAGATGGTTCACAATAAATAAATCCTTAAAACACTGAACATCATCCCTTTTAATAACCAAAGGGTTAGAGCTCTTGTCCCCACCTTCCAAAGATATTTTTATGACTTTATTTTGTTTCCTATGATTTATAGGTATCAAGTGAATTAATTAGTTGTTATCTCCTTTATTAAGCCATATATCCCTTGATTTAAATCTCTAAAAATATTCCTCTTTAGAAAAAAATTATGTGGTACTCATAAAAAATGATTTTTTTCTAAAGAAAGAGAATGTTGATCTAAACCATTTAGAGAAATTTTTTATTCTAATTGGGCTAATTATCCTATCAATTTATTATTTTACTAAAAAAATGTTACCAAAAACTTTTATATTCCAAATTATAACCTTCCTCTTGACATTCTTAAGCTTATTAGCAAGTCTAAATGTAACAAGCCTATGACAATCATCTAGCCAATAATATTTAATTATTCTAACAATATAAGGGTGATAAAACCATAAATGTTCAAAATTAAAAAGAGTCATATCCTTTTTAGAATTAAAATCCATATTGAGAATAAAGATTTATGATCAAAGCCAATCCTTGGAAATAAGTGAGGCAAAAATATTGGTATGAAAACCAATAAGAGGAAAACATAATTTTGTCAAGTCTAACCTATATCAGGCTCTCTCTAAGTCTTATATTATACCAAATAAATGGATACCCTATTATGCATATATACATCAACTTATGATAATAAATACAATCATAAAATTTGTACATGCATCTATAAAATATTGGCTACCCTCTTTCTTTCCTATATAAGAGAGAGGTGTATTAAAATAGTGAGCTAACATCCAATTAAAATTGATGCAATGTTTTGTAAACAAAGTAAAATCATGCCAAATATTTTTGAGACCAATATTGACAATTATGAGTGTATATATTAGATAGGATGCACAAGGTACCATATTATTTATTGGTGAAAATCATATGTATATGAGTAGAATTTTTGTAAAGAATGGAATGATATTACTTCACCAACTAATAAAAATAATAAAAATATATCATAATGATATAGAAATATATCAAAAAATATGAATAATAGATAATCCACTTTGAGCGGAAAACCTCCCAAATGCTTAAATTATGAATTAATACTCAAATATGATAATTAATAATTAACACTACCTCCTATATATAGTCTAACAAGTCCATGTGCCACCCATAAGCTTACCTACTAAGCATAAAAATGCATAGAGAAATGTAAACTAACATCCAAAAGGGTTATGCATGCCATAATTCATCTACAAATATCTTTATACATGACAATAGTTAAGGGTGTATCATGCCTCTCTCCTTCAAAACAATGTTATACTCAACATTCAAGTAATCTCAGATGTTATTTCATGAATGATTCATCCTCTCAAGTAGCATCTTTCGAAGGTAGACTCTTCCATTTGATTAGATACTCCATATTTAGTCTAGATTGTAGCTACTTAATGATGTTTGAAGGACTAATTTAGGATCAATAATAACACTCCCTTACTCATCTAATTATGGTAACATGGTTTGAGTGGTAATTATTTGTCTAAAGACCTTCTTAAGGAAAGATACATGAAATACTAGATGAATGAGAGTGGATGAAAGAAATTACAGCTTGTAGGCAACACTACCAAGTTTTTTCAAGATTTGATAAGGGCCATAATGCTTGGGAGACAATTTATTATCCTTTTTATATTTCTTCAAGGACATCTACTTATATAGTTGTAAGCAAAAAAAGACCCAATAACCAATCAGGTCCAAATCCAAATTTTCACATAAACTAGTAAGGACTTTCTATTGATGTTAATGGTGTTACTCCACTACATGCACCTTTAGGTGGGTCTTAGAGGTTGAATTGGGAGATAAAGGATGGTATCCATACAATTATATAAAAGGAAACATTTTGGATGAGCTATGCATTGAATTATTATACCACCATTTAGCCAAGGGTATCCACTAAACCCATTTATATTATTTATTTGACACAAAGTAATGAAGGTACCCTTTTAAACACTTGTTAACTACCTTAGTTTGTACATAATATTAAGGAAGATAGGATGAACTATGAACCAATTAGATTCCAAAACATGCAAATAATTTTGTCAAAAAATTACTAGTGAATATGGGATCTCGTTCACTCACAATAATTTTGGGAGTACCATGAAATTTTTAAACTATATTGAGAAAGGTTGAAGCCACTATACTGGCCTCCAACAGTTGAGATAAAGAAAAAAAATGAACATACTTTGTGAGTCTATCCATAACAACTATGATAAATTTTTTACTTTAGATTGTGGTAACCTAGTAATGAAATCCATAGCTACCTCTTCTCATAATTGGCTAGGGATGGATAAGGGTTGTAAATGACCTGGGGTTTTAATGGTTTCACCTTTATTTTGATGATATATTATACATTTGGCCACATATTTATATACATCCTCCTTGAGTACTTTTCAAAATAAATCCTTATTGAGTCTATGATAGGTTTTCAAAAAACCTGAGTGACCCCTATGTGGAGATGCATGAATTTATTGAAGGATTTTCTATTTGAGAAGACAATTGTGACATAGATATAGTCTATCTTTGTACCATAATTCATTCCCATTCCATGTAAACTTTTAAATCCCATATAAACCCTATTGTATATTTTGGATCACTTCATGGGTAGTAATATCATTCTCCCATTCTGACCTTACTTCTTTGGGCTAGTCTACCTATCAAATGGTCATGGCACATAATAATGCTCCACTAGTTTATCATACCTGGATAGTGCATCAGCCACCGCATTTTATTCTCCTTTCTTATAAACTAGTTTTAAATCAAAACCAAACATTTTTATCACCCATTTTTTTCTTCAATGGATAACAATTATTTTAAAAAATATTTAAGGCTATCATGGTCAGTCTTTACCTAAAAGTGATGACCCAATAGATAAGGTCTTCATTATTTGATTTCATGTAGAATAGCCATAATCTCTTTCTCATATATGGGTTTGAGCTGATTTTTACATTTTATTTATTTACATTAAAATGCAATGGGCCTACCCTATTTCATGAAAACTATACCCATACCATATCCAAATGCATCACATTCAACAACAAAAGTCTTAGAAAACTCTAGAGTATCCAATATCAAGCTGGTCCATAGATTCATTTTTAGTTGCTGAAATTCCTTAGTTATTATATCAGTCCACTAGGAGTCTTTCTTAAATAAGGAACTAACTAGTGCTTCAATACTACCATAGTGTTTTACAAGCCTATGATAATAACTAGTTAACCCTATAAATCCCCTTAGTTTCTTAAGTGTCTTGGGAATCTGCCACTCCATAATGGCTTGGATTTTTTTTCATAAAATTTTATTCCCTTACATGATATAATATGACCCAAATATTACACTTTCTTGACACCAAAAGCATATTTTGATGGTTTATAATACAACTGATGTTGCTAAAGAACTGAGAGTACCTATTTCACATTCTATAAGTGGTCTTCTCAATTTTGTCTATAAATAAGGATGTCATCAAAAAACATAAGTATAAACCTTCTCAAAAATGGCCTATAAACCATATTCATCAAAATTTGAAAGGTGGATGGTGCATTGATGAAACCAAAATACATGAATAAAAATTCATAATGGCCTTCATGAGTATGAAAAGATATTTTAGGAATGTCCTCCTCATGGATCTAGATTTGATGGTACCTAGAACAAAGATCTAATTTGGTAAAATAAATAACACCATGTAATTCATCTAAAAAATGAGAAATTATAGGATTAAGAAACATATATTTGATAGTGAAATTGTTGAGCTTTGTATAATCTGGGCACATCCTCTAAGTTTCATCCTTCTTGCACACCATGATTACTAGAGAAGAATATTCACTCTGGCTATGATGAATGGCTCCTTCCTGTAGTAAATCTTGTACTATTTTTTAAATTTCACTCTTTTGAGAATAAGGATATTTATATGGTATAAATTTAAGTAGCATATTTCCAAGAATGAGTTTTATGGCATGATCATCAGTATGACTAAAGGAATACCTTTTGGCATGGGGTAAAAAATAATTGAATGTTGACCAATATTTGTTGTAAATCAAGATGGGTAGACTCCTTAGTTTGTTGAACATCAATGGAAAATAAGTGTTCCACAAATCCTTCAACACCTTTTTTCAACATCTTGGTCATCTCATGTGAACTAACCACTGGTGGGGATTTAGATATTAATCCCTATAGCTCTACTAAATTACCTTTAAAATGAAAGTGCATGAATAGATCTTAGAAATTCATCTCAATAATATTGAATGTGGTGAGCCATTGAACTCCTAAAACAATGTCAGTGCTTCCCATAAGAAGAGAAAACATAGGAGAATCTAGCAACTAGGATCCTATTCCTAACTTAATACTATGACATTTTCCAAAACCATTAACTGTACCACCATCTACAATCATGACTTGAAATTATAGGGTTGGGTAGATGAAAAATTTTAAATAAGAAATCAACTTACTATTGATGAAATTGTGCATACTACCTGAGTCAATCAACACTATGGCCTTATGTTTCTTAATGAAACTTAACACCTTAAGATTTTGAGGAGTAGAAATACCTACAAGGTCATGGTAGGAGATAGTAGGTTGAGAATCTATAGCTTCATCTTCAAGTCCTTAAAAACCCTCACCAAATGCTTCCTCATCTTCTTCATCCTCATTAGCCACTTTAATGTAAAATAACTTCTTTTCATCACATCGATGACCTTTTCTCTATTTGTTGTCACAACCATAACACAACTATTTGGCAAGTTTTTCCTTATTTTTTTACGATATCAATCTAGTAGGTTGAGGTAGTGATGGAGTTGGGAAAGTGTGTTCTTATTTAGTAATGAAAGGATGATGTTTGGTCATCTATTTTTATTCTACTAAGCATGCCCTTAGAATAGCTTTGAATATAATTATGGTGTTAAACATATGAACTTCCAATTGAATATTATCTTTTAGTCCATCCAAAGAAAGGTCAGTTAAATTTGCCTTAGTGATGTTCTCCACACATAAGGATAGATTTAAAAATTGATGAATATAATACTTCATTGTTCTTTTTTGTCACAGTTTGGCTAACTAGTTGAAGTAATTTTTATAAAGATTATCCCAATATTGAGACATCAATTCATTAGAGAATATTGACCATGTAACAGGAGAACTAGTCTTCTTATTTTGATTAGACAACTAATGATACCAAATGAATGGCTAAAGATCTAGATACAGAGATGCCACAACCACATTTTGAGAGGTATGAATTTGGTAAAAATCAAATAGATTTTCAATTTTATTTGTCCAAGAGAGTGGATCCTTACCATCAAAATTACATATGTCCACTTTTGGCAACATCAATTTCACCCCTGTATTGGTCATGTTAGAGTTGAGAGGAGGAACAAAAGGAAAAATTTGTGTTTTGTTGATAGGAAATCAAATGAAATATTATCCAATTGTATCATGATTTGATGCAATAGATTATTCACACCATTAAGTTCCCCTTACATTGTTAACATTTGAGTTTGGAATTGCATATCCTTCTACATTAGGCCATGTACATTTAACTAAATTTGATAAATCATATCAAAGGTTTTAGACTCCATGTCATCCCTTGAATTAGTTTTAGGGGTTTCTTTCCCTTTCCTTGATCCACAAGTGTTAGAACCAACCATAAGAAGGCTTGATGGTGAACCTTATTTTCCCATATTGACCCAATTTTGACTACAAAAAAATTTAAATATGTCAACCTTAAATCACAATTATCAAATAATAAACCCAAACTAATTTTCTCCAAGATTTCTAAAAATGTAAATAAATTTAAAAAATTATACAACTTGAGAGCTATGGAGAAAATTTATGAAAAAACCTAAAATAGATATAATTTTTTAAAAAAAAATCCAAATGAGCTAAAATTTCTATGGAAGATTACTTGAATTCTTTATAAACTCCAGTAAAACAACTGTAGAGACATTCACAACCATTTATGAGATATAGCCAAATTTTAATATATAGGGTTTTAACCCTAATTATGGCCCTATTCGACACTCTGATACCACTTGGAATGATATTACTTCAAAAAATAAGTAGAATAATAGAAATATATCACAATAATATATAAATATATCAAAAAATATTAATAATATATAAACCACTTTGAGGGGGCAACCTCCCAAATGCTTGCAATAACAATGAATACTCAAAAATGATAATTAATAAGTAACCCTACCTCCTATATATAGTCTAACAATGTTATGTGCTACCCATAGGCTGACCTATAAAGCATAATAATGCATAAATAAATGTATAATAAAATGTAAAAGGGTTATTCAAGCCACAAATAAGCTACAAATATTCCCAGACATGCCAATAGTAAAGGGATAACAAATAACCTCCCCTTTCAATTTTTTTTTTGGGACAAAGAGTGGCAAGTTTACCAAAAAACCCAAAGGATTTGAAACTATAAATAGAGGCTTCTTTCCAAATAAGACTTTTAATACCATCTATCAAATTTTCATCCACTTAGTTTCTTTAATGACCATTATGTTATGTCTATTATTTCCCCTGAAATATATCTAAAATTTTCATGTTTATTATTATTATTATTATTATTATTATTATTATTATTATTATTATTATTATTATTGTTGTTGTTGTTGTTGTTGTTGTTTTTGTTGTTGTTGTTGTTGTTGTTGTTGTTGTAGTTGTTGTATTTGATCATCTTCATTTGAGACTATTTTTTTGAAAACTATTTTCACATATACATCTACTACATCCATATGTAATATCCTTCTAAGTCTTCTTATTTTTATTTTATTTTTGAGATATCCTTATTTTCCTTTTACTTTCCCCAAAATTAGTTATCCTACTTCCAAATATAGTAGTTACATTTTAAAAATATGTAATCTCTTTGTATTTCTAAGCCTAAGGAGATACCACCCTTTAACCTAACATTTCCACTGAACATGACAATTTATTTCTCTTTGGTATCAAATGAGGATTTAAGGGACTCACCCTCTAAACCTATTAGACAAAACAAATTGATAATTCTTCCAATAATTAAATTCTAAGTTAAAATTAACACTAGATGAATAAGTATATTCTTATTTTACTCCACTAACAACCTTTACCTAAAATATTCCTCAATTTCATTCATGTTGAAATTGGCATAAAAAATGATTATCTTGTTCAGCCACCTAATCCTCTAGTTTAGAGTATTGAGATAATATGAAATGATATTATTCAAAGGAGTTTAAATTTTAATATCTTTTGTAGTTTCTTTAATCAACAAAGGTTGATTTTATTAATTTGGAGAATTTGTCAAATTGAGTGTATTCCTAATTCTCTCATTAAACAAATTAGTTTCCAAAATGTTTCCTTCCATACCCCCTTTACACAACTCTATATGCACTCTTCAAATCCACTCAAATTCTAAGACAAGTCCCTCATTTTTTAATTTATAAATATTTCATGCCTTTTCCAGCTAAGATCTCAATAAAATATTGATATTTTAAAAAATCTTATAAATTTTCTTTAGCTTTGCCAAGTATGGTATCCAAAAGAATATTATTAACCCCTATCTTGGATTTTTAAAAATTATTTTTTTGGACAAAGTCTAAATATTATTTCTTCCAACATTAGGATTACCTTTTGGATAAGGACAAAATGTAGACATATGACCAAGTGTTACAATCCTCTCAGTCAATCAATGATTATGCTATTTTTTTAACATATATTATTTAAAAATCATTCACAACTATCTGATTTATCTTTATTTGACAACTAAATGTAACTAAAGCATCAAATGCTACAGAATTTTAATCGACTGGATTAAAAAATCCAATCCATCTAGTGTTTAAGAAATCAAATTAGATTGCATGTTGTTTAATCAAGTACAATCAAATGAATCAATTACTATAAAACTAATAAATCCCATGAATCAATAATAAATAGAATTAAAATCACTATAATTTAAAATTTCATCATAATTTACAAATTACACAGCTAATGATGTGTTGAATATCCATAAAAAATAAAGTAAAATATAGTACAACATCAAATATATAATAAAATTAGTACAATAATACAAATGAGCTACTCAAACAAATTTATGATCCATAACATAACCTGAGTATAATCCTCAATGATTGAATCATCTAACAAAGGGAAAAAATCATCCAATGGTTTTCTTCCAACCACGTAACAATAATCTCCTACATGCCTCCCCACTAGGAGTGGCCCTACCCTTCATAGAGGGGCATATAAGAATAATGTGGATATCAAAAAATTAATTGAAACTCATGTGTCTAATATCACTATTACATGAAAAAATAAAATAGACCATGGAATCCATTCTTCTATCTAAATGATATCAACAAACATGTGTAAACTAGAAGTATAGTGAAATGACAAATTATCATCTATAATATTACTTTGGCTAGAGTTTTTCATCATAATATTTAGATTTATAACTATGAGTCATTTCACTCACATAGAACTCTCTGTTACTAAATCATGAATTAAATATGATATCAAGGGATAGGTATATGAGTTACCCACTAGCATACTCATATGCATATCTTTTATTATCCAAATATAATATGCATAAAAATATTCAAAAGTATAGTGGTAAAAATTTATTATTTAATAAATACCATGTAATAATAAATTATGTAAGCCAACATTAATCAAGAATCCAACTTATTCCAATCATTTAAACATATAGATTTATAAAAATCACTATCTTCCATACTAGATATGTTCATTTAACTAGAAAAAGAATTAATTTCTATGTATTCATTTATAACATATCTTTCAAATGCCATTTTTATATATACGTATGTAACAAATTTCAATACATAGTCAAATGAATATTCCAAAAATCTCAAG